>VZTI01002658.1:700937-856456 GCA_013397865.1 Struthidea cinerea
GTAAGGGAAAAGGGAAAAACCCCAAACCGCTATACTAAAGAAAACATAGCGTACCCCACTTATCTTTCTTTTTGGTAAGAATCATTATGGCTACCCCTATTTTCTGTCATTTAAATGAAATTACAATGTTATTAATGAGAACATCTTCTGAATATTCTGGACAAAGCAAAAAAGTAAATAGAGTTTGAAAATTAAAATCACAAGACTTTCAGGAAAAGGAAAAACAATAGACTGGGTTTTCATGTCAGTAGAATCAAGGTGTTAAGTCAGATCCATTTAAAAAACAGAAGACTCTTGATCAAAGGACAAGTGATGATACTAGGCAAAATTTGACTAGTTCCAAATAAACCAGACTAAGGCCTATTTGTCACTATACTAATAAAAGTTTTTACAGCAACTGTAGATTCAAAAATTTTTCTTCTAAGATGCTTAACAGACACACACACCCCCACACACACCCACCTCACTATAATAAAGGAAACAGAATTCAGATTAAATTAATGATTCACTGTTATTTTATAGAAATAAAAATAATGATATATGTTTCAAGGTTTTGTATAGGTTCAATTACACTATAATGATGACAATATTATAATAATATAACTTAATTGACATTAAGTGTCAATTTATATGCTCAGATTACTTCATTGTTATTTATCTTGTAGTACTTTTGGAGAAATTCAGTTTGATACCAGAGATAAAAAAGAAGCAATAATTCAATCTCATCTTTCAATACCTCATGCAACGGAAAAAAGTCTTATTGCAAACTAAATTGTCAACTGCAGCATATAACTTATATTTTGAATTTTTTTTGTTGCTGACTTCAATTTTTCAAATCAAAGCCTTATTTTACACTTTTTATAGTTTTAAAACTTATTTAAGTAACTTTATTCACATAAAGCTATCCATTTCCTGAGACTCAAGTGAAGAACTGAACTGAAATATTCCTGCAGTGCTAATCAGAACAATTTTCCAGGAGACATTCAGGCCAAAAGAGACACTCAATTCAAGTTTCTCATGGAAAGGACTTTCATTCCTAAGTGATTAAAGGGTACACACAATCTTCCTGACCTCAATTTTAATCAGCTACTGCTGTGATTGCTGTCAAGCTGATTTTACAGCTGTAAAATGTTTTGAAAAACACTTGTTAAACACACCTGAGAGCATCAGCAGTGTTATGGCTCCTTCTGCAATCCAAATATGCCTCTTGTACGAGAAATGTGCGAACTTGCTTAGGGTGGGTGAGTTTTACACCTGCAAAGATTCAGGAGTCTGAGATTTTGCAACACTGTAAAAGTGAGGTGCCAAGTGAGAGAAGACTGTGCTGGAAGCTAAGGGGGAAGAGAGATGTGCTTTTGTGCCATAGTGTTTGGTAAGGTCACAAGACTGATGTGCTTCAGTTTTATTTAAGGTTTGGTTAGATGCCTAAGCATGCTACTGGAATTGGCTGTAATCACTGTAGCCCTGCTCTGGATGGTTTCCATGTGCAAGCATAGAGCTTTGGATGTGGTATCTTAGTACAAAAGATTTCTTTGTTTCCCTTTGAAAAAGACAAAATGCTTACTTGATATAAATAACACAAACAGTATGGCTCAGACCATAAAAGTCAGTGACAGCTGTGTAATTAGTAGCAATATAACAATAAACGCCTATGAGAAGCTGGGGAACATGCAAATGCGGCTGGTACCAATCTACATATATCACAGTAATTAACAAGAGTCCCTTGTGTGAATAATAAATGCAATAAAAGGGAAAATTTACAAATTTGTGAGTTTCTTTTGTTTTGAAAATAATACATCAGTTTCAATACATCAGTTGTGTGTGTTCAGATTTATAATGCTCATTCTACTACAGTTACGTTTCTGGTGCATACATAAAATTATGGCATTATAATCTCATTTTGCCCACATTGTCGGGAGAACCAGAGGCTGCTTTCTCTGCTGCCTTCTATGGCCATAAAACAGGCCAATAGACTACCAAATTTTTACTTTCATAAACACTAAATCTACAAAATTACATATTAGTCATGACACGTATCAGATTGCTGAAAATGTATCAAAGGCAGAAAATGAAAATGCACTACTGTTGAATTGGTAAAAAAAATTCTAAAAACACAAACAAAAATACACGTGAAGGACACCACATTTTTCAGGCTTCTTTTTGAATGAAATTGAACTTTTTGTTTTTCTGATAAAGTGACAATATGAAGTAATTCAAATGGATTTCAGTCTTACTAAAACATAGGCTCTAAAATAACAGTAATCATACATATTAAATTAAAAATTCCAAGTTACTATAAATTTAATGGTGACTACTGTTCACGCTTGTGACACAGGAGTAAAAAAAGCTGGAAAAAAGACAAAAGTGTGATTTTCAGTATCATCCCATAAGATAAAAAAAGGTGAGGGGGTAATTTCCAGAATAAAAGCACATAACAAATCTAATTTCCTAGAAAAATGCATTTTCATACATTTCTTAGTATTGAATATGTCTTTCCCAAATGAGCTATTTTGAATATACTTAGTGTTAAAGGAATTAGCTGAAGAGAAGCTAAATGTACAGATTTCCTTGAGTTTCTCTGTGCAAAGAAGCCTTGCTACCTTGAGCTGGATATTTCATTTTAGTCGGTTAATGAAGAAGTTCATATGTTCCTCTCATGAACTGGTCATGGGTTTCTGTTCCTTCATCTGAAAGTGTTTCCATGCTGATCTTTTTGAAGAACACAACCAGCCTGGCATCTGCTGGATGAGCACTTGCTTATCAATGGGCTTCATGTACAACAAATTAATTCAGTTTCAAGTTTTACTTTAATATCACAGTCCTGGACACAGGTGACCTGAGTTTAGTTTAGGTAATTCCCAGGGCAAACTGAAAGTACAATTACTGTCAGTGCTAGCATATTTTAAGAATCCCTGCTGCTACCAACAGGAAAAGACAGCCTACTGTAATTTGAGAATATATTTTGTTTAAATGGACAAAACACCCTGGAAATTAGTACTGATTTATGTAATTTTTGAACTTAGTTTCTCATCATACAGTTAACATCTGTATTACTTAGAGAGTTTCTAACTTCTGTAAAACAAGTTATAAGTTTCTACAGAAGTTTAAATTCTCAGGTAGACATATTTTATTCTATCAAGGACTGCACTCATTAACTACCAGGTGTCTGAAAACATGTTTGTCAATAGACTTGAGTGAGCCTTTTCCATCTGGCCACACACACAGTTGTACTTTCAGGGAAATGCTTTCAAGACAAAATATTTGTAAGGAGTATTTGTTTTTCATCTTCCTGCCCCTCAGCAAAAGGCTCTCAGAAGCTGTTAAAAAAATGTGAGTACTCTGACTTCATCCTAATGAACTTCAAACACAAATGACTGAGGCTGCAGACTTTCTCAAGCAGAAAGCACAGAAAATTGCTACAGAAACCCCTTCTGCTTTTTCAGCAACGCCACTGAATAAAAAAGAATAAATTGCATGGATGTTAAATACACTTTGCAGAATACTTTGTTTATTTATACAGTATAGTAGTCTCTAGGCAATTCAGAGTTTTTATTTGTGTAATTAACCTATTGATCCATATCGCTTACTAGTTAGCTATTTCAAGGAATATGAATATTGATTTTATTGTTTGAAATGCTGCACAAAAATAGTCTTAAAAAGAAATAAATAATAATATCTGACGAGCATCTAGGAAATCCTTCTCTCTTGTCCTTTTATTAGCTCCCACCCTGCTTCAGTTTTTAATCAAACATTGAATTTGAGAGACTTTAGCAATCACACAGAAAGCCTAAACCATAGACACAGATCTGAAACATTTTAATTACGAAATGTCTCAAGTCTTCATGGCAGCACTATGCCTTTGAAGTTTTCAGTTTTATCAGAAAACTAGTCTTCAAGATTACACAGGTTGTTTTATAGCTGTAGTCATAATATCCTTAAAATTTGATTTTTGTATTCCTTCATCAAGAAGGTAATGAAATCAGAGAAACTTTGGCTAATTAGGCCACATACATTTTGTAGTTAGTAATTTTGAAAGTTGTTACTAAAAATTTACATGTTGCATGATTCTGAAACAAGTCTTCTGACAAAAACAAAGTTGCTGACAGGTTCAGCTTGTTGTCTCCTGGCTGTGGGCTAACTCCTCGCTGGCTCTGACATCTGCTCTTCAGTGCTTGTGCAGTTTTCTGTGCATCCCTTCTGGTGGACAGCTTGATGTATACTTTCAGACGTGATAAAAACAATATTTCTGCCTCTGTAAGCCTGGCAGAAGACAGTTCCTTCCAAGACAGTAATGACACACAAATATAAGACATTCATGCTTTTGCTGACCCTCCTGTCCTATGAAATGGATGTATCATTTCCGAAAAGACTGGTTATCTTGGATGGAGATAATGACAGCATTTATGACATGTATGCACTCTCAGATAGCCCTAATGCAAAAAGGTTAAGTAAATTAATTTATGTGATGTCAGATGCACTCTTCTTGTTAATTGATTGACTACTCCAAAGAAATTCGCAGCACTAAGTTACTAAAATTGTTCTGTATGTTGCTATCAGAACTACTAGCCCTTAACTAATAAAAGAGCTTAGAAGAATAGTTCTCAATTATTTCTTTTCCACGTGGACTGCAATTTACTAAAAACTACTCTCTCAGGGATCCCCTGTTCTCTTGTTAATAACATTTCTCTAAATGGCTTGCAAAACCTGCTTACATAGGAGAAAAAAATGGAAAGTATTTTTCTTCTTATTTCTTTTTGTTGCTGCTAAATCCCATGTAAACCCAAAGACTAAAACCTGGGAGGAATGAAGATTTTAATACAGCTCTGCAGCAGAATTGTGTGCCTAAAGAGGCATAAACATGCTTATCTCGCTGGTCTTCGTAGTTTGAAGATGTTGGCATCAGTGCTGTGGGATTTTTAAAGTTTTTAATAGTATTATATTTCATAAATATTAAAGTAATACTTGATCAACGTTGGAAATGAAGTATGAAACTTTCATACTGTTGTTGAAACCTTCATTCTCGTATTTTAATTGTCAGACTGTAGTCATCCTGAGTGAGGTAAAAGCTGCTTTGTACTCCCTGCAACACCTATCAGAGAAATGTCACAGCACAGGGTTGCTTGTGGAAGCAGTGTATTCACAGATCCCTGTATATGCTCTTTCTGTGAAGGGTGGGAATTGCTGAGGCTATGAAGGGAACAGTGCTATTCCCAGCCCATGCCAATTTTTCAGCTCCAGGTATCTACTGACTATTGTGTCTGGGGAAGGAAGTGGCTGGCATACCTCTGCCCTTTGGCCATCACTTACACAATCAGAGAGGTCAGATTGAATTGCAGCATACCTAGCCTGTGATACAGCCCTAAAAATTGATGGCTTTGTTGGAACCACTGTGACAGAAACACTTTTTGTTAGAAAAAAAGAACTAAAACTGCACAGTTTGATTCCCGGCTCATATATAAATTTCTTCCTAGATTTGGCAAACTATTCCCTTTTGTTAGCTGGGAAGTGAGCCTAATACTTGTACCAAGTGTACTGAAGATATTTGCCTGTATTTGTGAAATTTCTTCATCCTCTCTAATAAAAGAGCCAAAAAAAATATATGCAGATATACATATATATATATATCTAAACAGATGTCTGAAGAGGAAACTACACAAAGCTTGAACTTACAGTGGCTTTTCAGGTTGTGTAATTGCTTTAAATATGGCAGCTTGTGCTTTTTAAACAGATTTTAAATAACTAGACCTTTGGAAATTTTCTTTCAGAGTATGTGAGGGAGGGATTATTTAAGTAACGGAATGAAATGGCCAATAATGTCTAATGCAAGTTTTGATGCACCCTCTGGGGAAGACAGGTTGGCTTTTGGGCAAGTGATTTTACCTGCCAGTCATATAGATGTTGTTCAAAAAGTAATCCCCCTCCTCAACCCCTAAGTCACTATGGGAATCGTCATTTTCTGTCTGGTCAAAGCATAAATACAAAAATCGAGCTGTCTCTACAAAAAGCTGACTCTGTGATGGGGAAGAAATTACTAGAATGTAAGGGAGGGAGTTTGTGCTTGAAAAGGCCTCAACAGTTATATTATACAAAGAATACAAAAAAAACTAGAAAAAAAAACCCTATATGAAAAATTTATAAAATGGCAGGTCTCAATTCTCCAATGATCAGCTGTTATTCAGTGATTGACTATAACATCTATATAAAAATATATTGCTACTTTATAGTTATATACTATGCATAACTCTATAGCATGTCCATCTCACCTCAAGTTTTCTCCGGTACAAAGCAGTGCGGTTAGATTCTCAGCAAAGCCGAGGCATTCAACCTAAAAGGTCAGAGGACTGATTTATAATGTTAGCAGATCTGTTGCTACTTTTGCTCTTCAGAATTTGAAGAAAGAACTTATGTCTTTGGAGTTGGAATACATTTTTGATAGTATTTTGTTCTTATATTTAAATTATCTTTTCAATAGCCTTTGGATGTTTTCAGACATCTGATTTCTAAGCATATATCCAAAAAATCTCCTGAAAAATTCTAATTCTCTTTCTAACATGTGTTGCGGGGAAGCAAACAGGGTAAATAAATATACTTCAAGATTTAAAACCATTTTTAAAATTAATGAAATGCTTTTAAAACCTCTGGAGGTTTGGTGTGATTTCTGGAGGGTGAGGTGAGGAGGGAAGGGGTCTGTTTGTTTTGGGTTTTGTTTTGTTTGGTGTCTTGTTTTGTATTGTTGATTTGCTGCTTTTTTTCCTCGCAAAATAGAGAAATAAAAACAACTCAAAGTTTGTTTGCACTAAAAATATATTATTAATTAATATACAGTTGAGCATCACAACAATGAGATGAAGAGAGGTTTATGAGAGAAGCCAAGTCTGTGACTCACGAGTAACAGAGAGTGAATTTTGGTGGACTAAGACATACTTTGCCTGAAAGGTCAAGGTATCTTCTGGAGGATTTGGGAGTGTAGCATTAATGCACCCCATTACACAATCTGAGATGTTTGTTTGTTTGCCTTGTGCGGCTAGTCAGCATTAATACCTGGAAATTAGTGAGGAATTAAGCCAGTCTGCTATGTCACTTCTTGAAATAGCACCAAATGAAGCACTATTTTTCCTTGGCTCTTCACAGCAATAGAGTCCAATTTGGGCCCTTTTCTGGTCTAGCAGAATAGAGTTTTACAGGACTAGCTCAGCACACCTTAAAACCTACTTCGACTTTGATTTTCCTTTGCTGGACCTTGTAGAAGCTTTGAATATTTAAAATCTGATGAGGTTCACAGGACTGTGTTATACCAGGGAAAAAGAAGGCTCTCTGTTTGAACTCTTAACAAAAACTGTGTCTACAAGGACTGGAGCTGATGCAAACGTGAGAATTAAGGGTGGAAAGGGACATACCAGTCAGCTGGGTGTACCATGCACTGAACTGAGCAGCTTTCAAGCCAAGGCAAGCAGGATGGCACTGCTAACTCATGCACGTTCTTTATGTGATAGATATGCATCCTTTTAACCTACAGATATAAAATCAAATCCAGTTGTTCTCTTATATATTCACAATCAAGTTCATCTACATAATAAATTTCTCACCATTTTTAATTCCTAATTACACAAGCATCACCTACTTTGGCCTTGACCCACGTAATTTTTCTATAAACAACTAAGAATATGTTAAATTATGTTAATATGACAAAGCTGATTGAAAGCAAAAACAATCCAATGAAACTCAAAATATAAATAATAGAACTCCTGGATTATATAATATTAAAGTTGAAATACTAGAAATAAACTTACCATTGTTCTGTAATGTCATGAAAATGAATAATAAATGCCATTTAATTAATGTTACCTACTACACAAACTCATACAATTGTTAAAAGTAGAGACACAAAAATTTCATTAGCATCACAAAATTGCTATGAGATAAGCCTCTCTATTAAGCCTCAGTAGTGCTTTGCTTTTTCAGAATTGAAACTAGAATTACATATAGACATGGACTTAAAACATAAAATAAGGAAGACTTGGATAAATTGTCACAGGTCTTTCTCTGCCTATACTACTGTAATACTTTTGTTTTTTAGGAAAAAATACCCTTTACCTAAATACGAAAACTCTGAGTAATTTTATAGCAGTTCATTTGTTTTGGCTTTAATCTTTCCTGAGGGCATATTTATCTTTTCCACAGAGACGCAAAAGCATATTTTCACTATGTTACAAAACATGGAAAGAAACAAGTTGGAGAAAAATAAATCTCCTCAGAGCATAATTTTCAGACAATGATTATAGTTCATATTCAAAGAAAACATCATATGGAAAAGTCTAATTTAAAGGAATGAAAGATAATTGTGAAGATGAACAACACACTGGACAGCACAAGGAACCACAAAGTCTGATGGATTCAAAAGGACTGGTGTGTTCATAGTCTTCTCCAAGGATGCAGAGCAAGACTGGTTGTCATTTGCTAACTGTCACTGTGATGGAGGACTACCTTTTAAAGTAGAAGGGGAGCTTAACAAGAAAGGATTAAGACATAATTCTAATTTAACTATATCTTCCTTTCTTACACACATGATTCATGTTCCTAATTAATGCCAATTAGAGCTGAACTCAGTACTATACAGCAATTAATTCTTTTTTGGCATTGCAAAGAGTGTTATAACTGAAGTGCACATAAGGACATGACTACTACTTATGAATAGCACTATGCTGAAAGGTAATTTTTTAATGTCAGTGTCAGCATTTCCTTTCCTTAGTGAATCTTCAGAAGCAACACATCAGAGTCTTTCTACATTCACACTAGTTCAGATATTACGCAAGAGCATTAGAATTTTTACAAAACCCTGAATGCTTTTTTTCATACCATGATGTTCATCTTCACATAGAGAAGCTTTTAAGGCTTCTGACTCTTCACAATCTGAGAATCTTCTGATGAAAGCCTTTATCAAAATTACTCATCTTTGGGTCAAAGTTAAGGTCGTTTTTCTGTAATTTCTGCATTAATCCACAGTTTGGATACCATATTTTAACTTGACTGAACTTTCATTATCACGAAAGCACTTAAAAGGCAACTAAAAGGAGGATGGTGGTTCTCTCTTCACAAGCAGTATTATGGAGAAGACAAGAGTCAACAGGTACAAGTTACAACATAAGAGGTTTTACAAATAAACATAAGAAAGGAATTTTTTACAGAGAAAACAGCCATTTATTTGAACAACCTTCCCTCAGACGTGGCAGAATCCCCATCACTGGAGGTTTTAAAGATGTGATTGGACAAAGCGCTAGATAGTCTTATCTGGGCTCCCTTCTCCATAAAAGGTTGGACCAGATGATCTTCTAAAGTCCCTTCCAACCTAGGCTATAATCTTATCAATACTTACAGAACAGATTGCTTTCATCTTGTGCTGTTGTTGAAAATTTTCCCAACTCTTTTCTCCTTGAAGTGTTGTGTCCAGTGTACCATCACCACGCCAGTCTGGTTAAGACAATGTGATGTTTGGTAGACAGAGGTGAGCAGTATCCCAAATCAGTCACAAGTCATTAGGCTCAAACTTGTAAGTCTTGCAGGGCTGCTGCTACACATCCATTTCTGATCAGCTCATATTTGACACAGCTCAGTCATGTCAGTCTGCAAAAGACCACACAGACAAGTTCTCTGAGTGCTTGCAATATAGCATGAGTGGCAGAGAGTTGTGTTTTGTAGAACAAATGACACAAATGGAGATTTGAGCTGATAAAAGCCTAGATGAGAGATTTTGCCACCTGGATGACAATAAGGCAAACATCACAGATTTGAAAACTACTTGGATATGCTGACTCAGATAGAATCTTGAATTTCATACTACACTAGGATATCATTTGGGTTGTAGGTATTGATGGAAGCTGTTATCTACAAAAGTAAAAAATGAGAAAATATGCACCAGTTAGGAATACACCTGTTTTTTTTTTTCCTCTGCAGAAAGGTGGCATGAGATATAATATTTATGTAAAAAGAAGAAAACCAGTGAGATACCAATGCAACTGCTGAAAATCTTTGAATGATGAATAAAAATACAGCTCAGAAGACAACCCCAAAAAATGAACAGGGGTGTTCAGAAAGAATTAAGAGCCAACAACTTCAGTGAGTGGATTTTGGGAAGAGAACCATTGCCAAAAGCAATTGACTTAGTGAGAAGTACGGTTCTGAGTTTTGGACTTCCAGAGGTTATTGCAGACTCGATCAAGAAAAAGCCTGGTGAAGTACAAGGGGTAAAACTGTCCTGAAAATAGTCCAGATGGACTGAAAGAGAGAAAAACTCTCCAGTGCTACAGCAGATAGACTGCTTTTTGTTTATGCATAAGTAAGAAAAGTAGTAGGAGAAAATCAAAGATTTATGAGAAGAACAGAGTAGCCAGCAGCATTCCCCCACAATTCTCCTGGAATCACAGGATATGTTCCAATGGTGTAAACTGTCATACTGCTACTAGCTTCGATCTTGTCTTCATTTTTCGCATGTTCTGAGGGATTTCTAAACCCATGAAGGTTTATGACTGTATAGAAAACTAACTTTATTTTTCATGTCTAGTTTGGTCTAAGGTGAATGCTGGATACCAAGGAGTAAACAAGAATGGTCATCAACGCCATGATTAGTATTCTTAGATGTGGTATAACATTTTATTACGTTCTTATTAATTTTCTCTACGTACATTTTTTTGGTTTTGTGAATCCATTTTACTCAGAGTTTGAATTGAAATGCAGGAGACGCGAAGTTTTTCTTCAGACTTAGATGTTTATTATATCTTATCTATAACACAGCTGCATGGAGTGTGCCTTCTAAGTTAACAAGGTGAAAATGGCCATGAGTTTCAGCTTCCAAGGCTGTTTAAAGCCCAATTTACCCAGTTAAGAATGGACATGTAATATGTTTTCACTTATGATCCAATAACTAACTATTCATGTCCCACATGCAGTTTTTTTGACCCAGTAACAGAATACCCAGATTTGTGAAGAAGAAAGAAGTACTAATCCACACCCAAAATCCTCCATATTGTTACACACACACATATATATACTACTATATTCCACAAACCTAAATTTCTACATTTCTACATATTCCATCCAGTGACATAACTTTAATTACACAGCAACAATCCCAGTGCTATCACAAAATCTGGGAAGTCTTTCCCAAGGTCTAAGGCCAAATGGAGTGTGCTTCTGAAGATCATTGCTTGTCAGAACTGAAAGAATGAAATTCTCAGAATTCACGGTTCCAACACATACTATTTGTTTGTTTGGGGTTTTTGTTTGTTTTGGTTTTTTCTAGCATGAGTCATGATTTACTTCAGTGAATTAAAGAAAAAAAATTCCATCAAAAATAAATCCTTCCAAGAAATGTATTTCCAGAAATACAAGTGCACTGGATAAAGTCAATTTTCAGTACATGCTGATTGCCACAAACAAGACAGTAACACTTAATATGATTTAGATAACACATTGAGAAAATAATTTTATAGAGGATTCAGTAGCAAATTGGGATATGAAAAGAAAAGTAGCAACCATTGTTCATATGCTGACAGTTAATGATAAAAATCAAACAGTTGGAGATGGGCAAGCTTCAGGAGCATCCAGACTTTCAACTTTGAGGGAAACCTCACAGTAATGTAAATGTTTCCTGAGTATTTTCCCTTGTCCAAGAAGCTCTCTCTCCTCTTTCTTTCTATATCCATCACTTCTTCCTTTCTATATCCACCACTTCTTCCTCTACACAAAGATAGAGATCTTCTATTCTATGATTTTCTATTTCTATGCTTGTTCTGAATAAAGGTCTTTCAGTTTTCTCTGTCACTTCATAAATATGTTGAAAGAGGGAAAAAATGGCTTTGATGAAATGAAAAGCAGTAGTCCTGCCACCGTGCACCAGTGCATAGAACCTGACTTGGCCTTCCCAATAGCTGCCCTGTAGGTATTGAGGGGCTGGTTTTATATCCCCCATATATATAAGATATAGCTTATCTATGGAAGATATCAATAAGATTTATCTTACATATGCTGTACACTTTGTTTAAAAAATACACAAAAGAAATTATGATAGACTCTTGGTTTAACTAAGCCTTATTTTTTATGAAAAAGATATAGAAAATACTTTATAGGAAAAATTATTCCTAAAGATGTATATAGCCTGATTCTTCATGTGAGGGGTGCTACTGCATGTATGTGAGGTCAGACTTTGGTGTCAGAGTGGTATTCTAAATTTTTGAAATAAGTAAATGTGTGTGTGTGCATATATATATATATTTATGTATATATGTAGACACTTAGGTATGGGTTTGGACTTCCTATATTCATCACAGACGAAATCACTGACTTGTCACTTTAATTTCTATGCTCAGCTTTTGTTAATTCAGATCCTTTAGGCAGAGAAGGAATACAGTGCTCTACATTGCATAGTTTGCTTATAAACAAAGACTCCAGAGACTTTCCGTCAGAGAACATAAAATGAAGCAAGCTAGCAAATAAAATACACTACAACAAAATGCATTTGAGGATATACAGGTAGCAGTTCAGGCACAAATGATCAGTGTATCTGCACTGATGCCCATCCTCAAAGGCAAATCAGCAGAGTGCCACCTCTGGTGGAACTGTTTTCAAAAACACAGCTTCAGGACAATGACATGACCTATTTCACAGTCCATGACATGAGTCATTTACCCTTTTATGTTCGTGGCATAGAGTTATATATGCCTTATGTGTGACAAATGGAAATAAATTCCTTTTCTGAAAACAATTTCACAGTCAGTCCAGTATCTGTGTTAAGAAACATAGCTTCTTGCAAGAGTTTTTTTGCACAGAATTTTTTCAAACAAGTCTTGCCTGAGAGTGGAAAGAGATGAATGAAAATCGGAAAGATTCTGAAGAGTAGGGAGAGATAAAAAGAGAGATATAGACAGAAATAATGTTTAAAGTATGCAAAAGACTGAAAGAGATATCTGAACTTCTTACAGAAAAAATAATAATACAAGTAGCATGGAGTAGAAAGATCAGAGCTTCTACAGATGATTAGCAAGGTAAAGAAGGCCTGCACAGATGAGTCATAAGAAAACAAAGTAGTATTCTTCTGACAATCATGCTTTAGAAGTATTTTTTAGTCATTGATTCTTTTCTCCTTATTTGTTAAAACAAGTCTGTTAATGCAAACCTAAGCCAGCTGTGCTATTTATCAACATTTCTCATTTGAAAGAAGGGAATTTGAAAGCCAAAAATTCTCTACTGCCTCATGCCTGTAATAATATGTTGCTTTGCCCCCGGAATACAAAATCTGTGAAACATTTTATCTGGGCAACATTCTTTCTAGATACATGTGCTTTCCTCCATATTTCATATAATTTGCTGTATTACACACTGTATCAGAAATTATGAAGTAATAAATGACATGCATATAAATAAATCATTATTTAATGCAGTTAAGGTGTGTTAGCTTGATCTTATCTTCACACGTGTTTCACTTCGCTGATAGATGAAAATGAAAAGGAACAAGATGAAATGCCTCTTACTGAAAGTTGCTTGCTTGATGATCCTTCTCACCTGGCTGATAGCAAAACTAGTTCTCCTTCCATGTCATCAAAACATCCAGAGTCAAGGTCTTCACTTCAGGCATGAAAGATTAAAAAGGAGTTGCATATCTTTACCTTAAAACTTCACAAAGTTCACTGCTTGCACTGAAAAGTTATCTTTGGGAATGTTAAATGAGGCAAACTCATCACCAGGATTGAGAGTTTATTGCTGATTTTTCCCCTAAAGCTACCCAACAGATAGCAATATGAAGCTGAATCACCTCAGTTGTTGAATAGATGGAGTAGTGCCTGGCTGGAAGCAACAGCAGCTTGATAGTGTGAGACTGTGATTTAGAGAAGTAAAGAAAAAACTAATCCCCTCCCTAACACTGACTTTCACAGTCTAACTTTTTCAGACTGAATACTGGAAGTTATATACATAAATCCAAGAAACCTTGGAGTAAGTGCCTCCTCCAACCTTCTTTTCCACTAAGATAGAAAGCTATCCAGTGGCAGCACTTTATTGTTAAACAGCTGTTTCAGTTGGCCTGATGTACCAGCTTATTGTTGGCATCTGCAGGGGCTCTTCTGTGACCCTCTTGGTGTTCCAAGATGCACAGTAGCAGTCCTATCCATCCCTTCGACCTGATAGAAAGAACGATTATCATTTGCAATGTAAGCTTTCTCCGAAGGGAAAGCTTTACTTTGTTGCTTTGTGAATTCAGTTCCACTCTAAAATAAATATTCAATAGCATGAATACCATGTAATGTAATATGTGCTATTTGCATTTATACTTCCATGGTTACCAAGTTACTGACTGTGATAATGTTTCACAAAATCACTTATAAAACAGCCATAAGGGAAGAGTAAAGAAAAATTAAATCCCAAACCCTCAGGTATCTATCCTTACTAACTTTAGTTTGTTAGCTCTTTTCACAATGTAGCATTTAATACAGATCCTCTTCTCAAAAAAAAGCTTTAGAAATAACCTGCTGAGACTTTATAGTGTGCCTCATCAACCCAGGATATGGCAAGAGACTTATAGATTTGCTGTGGTCTTTCTTCAGTGTATGTAAGCTATTGGCAGCACGCCCAGCTAATTTGAATCTGATTACTGGCATAAATTCACTTGGCTGGCAGAACCTTTTAATAAAGTAGTTCAGGTTCATTTAAGCCAAAAAGATGCTGATTTTTTTTCTTCACATTTCAAGGCACATGAAAAAAAGTGTATTTGAACAGTTTACCTGTGTGGGCAGCACATCGCTTACATCAAACATGTCTTATCCTCTGGTAATCTCCTTCTGCCTGATACTCACTTAAGTGTAAAAGAATTGTCTTGTACGTTATTAGGAGGTGGACTCTGAACTGATCCTGGTTGCCTGTTTTATTGCTGGCCCAGGGAGGACAGAATGAATTTGTCAGCACAAAAATTAGCGTTTTCTGTCTTTGCCTTTCTCTGTCTTCTGAGATCCTTCTTTTGGACTAAGAAAGACACATCTAAAGGTTAAAAGACATAAGACAGTGGACAAATTGAACTTCAGAATTGAAAGATCATTTCAAATAAATGTTCTGTTTTCCCTGTGGTGGTCTGTTGCAAATAAATCTTGGTCTAACAGCTGCATTTGCACTAGCCCTGGGTATTAAAGATTAATAGATTTTTAGAGAATCTGAAGCCAGAAGAGACCATTAGATCATATAGCCTGACTGCCTGTATATTTCAGGTCATTGCATTTCACCAAAGTGCCCTTCCATTGTATCTAATAATTTCTGTCAAACAGTCTTCCAAAAAGAAAGACAAATAAGATTGCAAGATGTCTGGACTTGCTGAATTTTATATTAATAGTGTGTACTGACAGCTAATCAGTGGAGGTAGGTGTGGTTTTTGTTCCTCGGGTTATGCCAGTTCTGATGATATTACAGTTATTTGAGCTAAAGGGTTTATTTCAACCATACTTTCTTTTGAGAAAGAAATGGCATTTGCATTTTCAAAATGAAAACAAAGGTCTTTTCTCTTTTGTTGACATGAAATAAAGTATGAACTGAAATAATGGAATCATAGAATGGTTTGGGTTGGAAGGGACATTAAAGATCACCTAGTTCCAACTGAACTGGACATAATGCTCCTAGTGGGGTCTGATGAGGCCAGAGGAGCAGAACCACGTCCCTCCACCTACTGGTCATGGTTTTCCTGCAGCCCAGGCTAGGATTGCCATGTCATGTCTAGGTCCTCATCCCCCAACACCCCATAGTCTTTCTCCTCAGGGCTGTTCTCAGACTGTTTTCTGCCTATACTTGCGCTAGGCCTTGCACGTGACCTTGTCAAACTTCATGATGTTTGCACAGGCCCACCTCTCAAGTCTATCAAGGCTGGCATCCCTTCCCTCCGGTGTGTCAACTGGACAACACACCTTGGTGTCAGCACACGGGCTGTGAGTGAACTCAATTCCACAGTCCATGCCAAAGACATTAAACAATGGCAGTCTCAATACCGACCTCCAAGGAACTTGTCACAGATTTCAACAAAAATAAGGCACGTCAAAAGAGCAGCTCACAATTTTGATAGAGAGAAGAAATAATTCCAATTAAAAATGGTTGTTCCGTCTAGACTTGATTGGAAATCAAATCAGTATATTTTGGAAATATTCATCATGAAACCTGTTTCCTATTAGGTTTTTTTAGTCAGCTACTCTTTCAAACACAGGGGCCATGGTCAGGGATAACTGCCTCTAGGTGGCCTTACTTGAGCAAGGTGTAACTGGACAGGATGAACTCCAGAAGTCCCTTCCAACCCTACCCATTCCATGATTTGGATTCTGATAGTAAAATGTGCTACTTTAATTCAAGGGTAATAAAACCCCCTCATATCAGTCAAAATATGTTGTAGAGAAATACCTCTGCATTAATTTAATTAGGCAAACTAATAGCTCAATTCTGAATTTCCCAGGATTTATTTAAAATAAACTGTCTGTAGACCATAAAACTCTGGAGTAATCTCCTCCAAGGTATAAATGTTCCTTGGATGTTTAGAGATTAGTGGATGTAATAATTTGCTGTTTAACTAATATTCCCATTCTTTTCTATCTTTTTCAAGTGCATGCCCCAAGGAGTTAATCCTGTCATTCCACCTAGCAAATATAGCACAGAATATTTATTGAGGACTTGTTTGCATCACTCATCAATTTTACCAGCTCTTTCTTTCCTAGGACAATAGTTATTCCTAAAATCTTTGACTTCTAATTGACATATAAAAAGTACTCCTTTTCCTCAGCCTTATCCCAAGCAGAGTTTTCTTTGATAAATTCATCATCTCTAATAATTTCAGCGCATGACACAAAATTGTATCAATTGCAATGCATTTCCCCATTACTACATGCAGCTGTTTTTCTTTCCCCTAAATAGCTGTCCCGAATTCACCTCAGAGACAGGATGGACATTTAACTGAAGCGGTGTCCTTTCTTAATTGTGAAACTGTACCTTTTCTGTTGTGAGCATAATACCATACACTCCTAAACAAGTAAAACAAAAATATATCTTACCTAGTATTTAATTTCTCCTTACTGCATAGTAATAAATCAACTACAGTGGGACAAATTGCCCCCTTCATATTGGCTTCATTATAGAAAATGCACATTAATTTTTATATGAATCTTCCGCTACAATATTAATTGTCGGTCAAATATATTGGTACTCTCAAATGAGTTACCTATGAACTTGCACTTTCCTAATCTAAGGTGGGAAGTACTTTGTTTACAAGGTATTAGAATGTAAACTGCCAGGGCTTTATTGGGAAATGGTTAGAATGCTGGAATATGAAATGTCTTAAGGTCTTTAACAGTACAAAAGACTCAGTTGCACGGAGAAGGATAATCATGTCCATATTGGAACATCAAGAAGTAACTTCTACATCCTTGTCATCAGTAAAATCAATTTTCATACCAATTCAGTTTCCTGAAATACTATCTACTTATCTTCTGGGCTATTGTAGACTTGAGAGCTATTGCCTGAATAATACATGAATTAATTTGAAAACTTTTCTAGAGACACTCTCCCATTGCTTATTCCCACGTTGCCAATCAGATGTAAACCAAGTAGTTTGAACTGTCATGGCATAAGGATAAAATGGAGTCTATCTCATGCCCATTCATGTGGAAAAGTTCTATATATATTTTGGTAAGAAAAAATTTAAAATATAAATTATAAATGTTTATATAAATTGATTTTTTCTCACGTCAATGCATTACTAATTGTTTCCTTGGCTTATCCTCTACTGAATATTTTTTCCTTTTGATGCTGTGTATATCAATCATATAGCTCTCTTGGTTCTCAGTTACTGTAACAAATTTGTCTAATGTCTATTCTACTTATGCATATATTTGCATGTGAAACCCAAAGCAAAAATATAATTAAAAGAAAAATCCAGACTCAACTTAAAAGTCTTGTTTTATAGTTAAATTCATATTACCAAGTTTTTGAGAGATTTGCTATTATGGGGTGATAGGACATTTGCTAATTATACTCAAAATACATTTTAGAAATCACAAAATACAATTCCCCTAAAAGGTTGCTTTACCATTACATGATTCAGTCATTTCTCATTCAAGTCTGAACCTTTTCTTTTCCCATCCTTCCACTATCAGGAGTTTGTCTATTCAGGAACAGAGAAAATGAAAGATGTGTGTAGAGATTTTCAAAAGCATAGTGACAGCGATAATCTACAAGCAAAGACAGCGAATGAGCACATAGTTTTGGTTGACTGGATAACGTTCAGCTGTCAAGCTGCAGAGATGATATTTGTATTCAGAATATAAAAGTAACCATGTGTTCCACTTCGTTTCTCGGGATCACTCACCTAGACACCCTCTGAGCAGCCTGCAGCACAGTAGGCCTGGATATGCATTTGCAAATGGATCCTCAGCCACTGGCTGATGATCTGGGCTGAACCAGCCTGATGGGTGTAAAATCCCCAAAGGGCTACAGCGCCCCAGAGATGCAACTGCACTGTCTGGTTTGTGCCCTGATGAAGTTTTGGTGTATAGTGTGCCAGAACATGGCATTACATTCAAAAGGAAGTTAGAATCGAGTACAAGGGAAAGACAAAAGTTTATTCAAGAGAGGCAGGTTACTGGATCTATTTACGGACTACTACAATATTTAAATGCAATTATAATTATGGTAAGGATCAGGTTTTAAATACTATTACTTTACAAGGAGTGAGATGCAGTTCCACGTAAATTCTCACAGCAGATTATAGCCCTCTGCATGTGAAATAATTTTGACTTGTCATTTAAAAAAAAAAAATNTGAGATGCAGTTCCACGTAAATTCTCACAGCAGATTATAGCCCTCTGCATGTGAAATAATTTTGACTTGTCATTTAAAAAAAAACTTTGACTGTGCATAAATATTAAGAACATCCAGAGATGTTTTCCAATAAAATATGAATTTAAATTCCCCCAGGAATTAGTTATGTCTTTAATCAGTGCTTACAATCATTTTTATAAATATAAATGGTGCTAGCTTTAATAAGTGTTACATCATCTATTATACTAGAAGATTGACAGATGAAGGAAACTGCACATAGATAATTAATGTTTCTGAAAGGTTTAAAAGACTAAGTATAAAATTTTTGGTCTAAATTATATAAACTGATATTTTTAGACACATATATAAATTTAAATGTATTTATTGTTTACTAAACTGTATATTCAATATAAGAGCTA
The DNA here is from genome assembly GCA_013397865.1 of Struthidea cinerea. NCBI lineage: Eukaryota > Metazoa > Chordata > Aves > Passeriformes > Corcoracidae > Struthidea > Struthidea cinerea. The sequence goes on from VZTI01002658.1 coordinate 720,181, forward strand.
TTTTTAAAGAAATATATAATCTAGTATACCCATTAAAAATTCTGAGATGAGGTAATTATGTCCCAGCTGACACAAATTAATTAAATAAAATAATCAGTGTTGCAAGTAAATCTAGTATTACACAGTGCAAAATGTGCACCTGAAAACCTATATGAACTGCTTGTTTTTCAGACAAAAAACTGCATGATTCATCTAAGGACTAAAAGAAAAAATGCATTTTTCATACTTTTAAATCGTATCTCATTGGTTTGTTGAGTTATTATGAGTTTGTTTAATTGAAATGCAAGCATAATTAAAATTTAAGTATTTTGAAAAGTGTTTTCTTTTACTAATGCATTGCTTATATAACATTTTTATACAGATATAAAATGAAAAATACTGAAAAATATGCTTTAACCTCTGCACATAACATAAGCAAATCTGTCAGCTCCATTTCATCATGCAGTTATAAAAGCTATAACTACTTAATGGGGTTAATATACAGACAACTTTGAGGGCCAATGGCTATTATTTATGCTGGTTCATAGATCGTAGTAAGAGCTTTTTAGTTTGGCCAAGGAATGCAAGTCCACTAAAACTTTCATAACAGCCTGCATTCACTGGCAATATTAGAGCTAATATCATGCCTGGCATGTGCTCATTAATTTCATCACTTTGAGTGGCACCTTGACGTTTATAGCCTCTGGATGTGAAGTGGATGAGGTTGTAAGCCAAGACAGCAGTTTATACCAATGTCATTTTTCTGCATCCAAGAAGCAAGCCTCAAGCAGTTGAACAGAAGGAAGCACCAGGAACCAGACTGCTGAAGAAAATTAATTTTGTCTGCATTTCAGTCTTCAGTGTGATAAAGTCAATGGAATGTTAAGAAGCTTAGTAAATAAGTCGTTTGGTGATTCTCACATTAAAAAATTGACCTATAAAGATATATGGGTACATGATGGCTTCAGTCACTTAAACACTGCAATCTGACAGCCAGATCTGTTCACTACACTAAAGAGTTGAGGAATTACAGAAAACTGTGCATTAAAGTATTCAAAGCTATTCATAGTTGCATACAGATCACTTCTGATCTATCACTGATGATCTCTATTTGTATGACCCTATCTAACCATTGAAGGCAAAATAATTTAAAGGACTTATTTATTCATTAATCAGTTTATTAAAAATGATTACCCACTTGAATATGTCCTATATATGCAACCTATGTCAACATTTCTGTTTATTATTGCAAAATGAAATGACAACAAAGTGTTCCCTTCTTTAGTTTTTGCTTTACTACAAAATTTATTGCAAAGGTAAATATGAAGTTGTAGATAACATCTGCACTTTGCTTAAGTTTTTCTTAATTTAGTGAGCTGTAGCTAAAGCAGAGTCTTCTAAGGGATTTAAATAACTTTAAAGTTACTGTGGTTTTCTGGTATTCCCTCCATCATAACACAAATGAAATAAATTAGATTTAAATATCAAAAAAACATCAAATTGGGAAGAGATCATACATGCCCCTTTTGATCACTAGATTCAGCAGGGTCCCTCTGAGACTGATTATGCTGAAGAAAAACATACACATGAAACAGTCATGCCTACGAGGTAACAGAATACCCACCTCTCTGTGCCACCAGGTACTCACTTGCTGCTTTCTTTTAATTTCTTCTGATTGAAATTACTTTTATGTACGATACTGAGAACTGTAGGCTATTTTGATAGCATAAAAATACCCCAACCTGAAGCAGATCAGCAGAATATGTACTAAATAGCAATCTGGGGTTTTTTTCATTTTCTCCTCAACAATCATTTATTTATTTCTTTACAGGAATTAAAAAAAAAATCAAACTAGTTATGTCTACCCTCATCTTTTTCATGTAACTAGCCTTGCAGAATTTTAGAGGATTGTGTGTTGTTAGGATACGTGTTCACATACTAATCAGTGAATGTCCCGGAAAGCACTGTTTCTAATAACAAGCAAATACATAATAAATTTTATTATTTAGATTTTGATCATCAATATATACATTTTTCCAAAGTTTTTTTTGCATCATTTTGTTTTTATATATGTACAGCAGAAAAGCAAGAGAGGAAAGAGAGAAATACCATTCCTCTCAGTCAGAATGTATTGTGGACACATACATTGATAAACATGAAAATGTCTGTGCTGGAATTGCAAGATCTGCTATATAGAAATTTTCTTGAAATGCATCAACCAAAGGGACATTGACCCATTGTATTTATCTAAAGGGCCAACTTAGGAGTTGTTTTTTAATTCCTCTTATCTTTTCCCATCCTCTTCTCTCTTGCATTGACACATTGTACTGAATTGCAGCATTTTCCTTGGTAGCCAGTACAAAAACATGGTCTTCAGAAGTGTTCCTTTCTCTGTTATCTCTCCATTTACATTAACATTTCTAGAAAGGTCAGGAAATAAAGAGGTGTGAGAAAATAAAAACAGATTAAAAAATCCCAATGGAAAATAACCACTAAAAAACAAAAAACTTTGTGAAAACTATTAACAACCTATTCCTGTTTTCTTTTGTTCCCAAGTTCTTCCCTTTATGCTGTTCACTTATATAATTATATCTTATTTCTGCTTGCTCAAAGGACCTTATGCTTTAAGGCACTTTCTCTCTGAAACCCATCCATTTGGTTTAGTTTATACTGTTATAATCACAAGAGTGTGACTCCGAAAAGTGTTAAATGAAAACCAGTATTACATTTTTTATTTAAATAACTTTTTCTCCTGGCTAATCAGAAGTATTTAATTCCAAAGTGTTCCTTTATGGATTGAAAAGTCACCAGAAGAAATGGACTACACACATACTCTATCTTCTGAGTAATTTTTGTTTAATTTACTTTAAAAAGAACAAGTTTTACTATTTCCAGTCCTTATAGTCAATAAATCCATATATTATTCCACCTCATTCATCTTGATGAAAAGTAAGAACTAGAAGGTAAATTCTTACTCAATGACCAAATCCTCTTTGAAAGGATTTGTACCCCTAAGAAATCAAAGTCTCTTTCTATTTGATTACTATTCTGCAGTATTTGTTCTGGGTATGGAGAATGTCATTTATTCACCCAGTGTCAGCTTCTACCTCAAACAAAGTGTGACATTATTGGGTTTGATGACTATCATGATGATAGGGGATTTGGTTGGTACATGTAGCAGACTTTATATTGCTTTAAATTTTTAAATGTGTTGGCTGTGAGCAAATGTTTGCCCAAGAATTTTATTATGCAGAAAGAAAAGAAAAGGTTACTTGTGAAAGAAATGAGACTGCTTTGAGAATTTTTTTTCCTCTTCCTATATCTCCTCATTGGTTTTTGATAGCTATTCCTTCTTTTTTTGGCTCTTGAAGTTCCACATAAACAGTGTATGCAAGAAACATGATGTGTACAAAATACAACATTCAGAAATTATTCTTTCCTCTGAGGCAGAGCTACATTTTCAAATTCATCGCTACTGAGACAATTGAAAGGAGTAGAACAGCATCAAATATGCTTTTAAGCATATTTAACAAACAAGGAGGAACATACTTTTTGGTTCTTGCTTTTTGTTTCTTTTTTTCGTAAATACGTCAGCTAATGTACGAGCCTATTTCCCAGTCTTGCAAGAGTAGAGCCATGCTGGTATAATGTGCTGGTCAAGTTCAGCACAAACCCAATTACAGCTACCCCTCAAGCTTTTTGAAAACCCATAGGATTAGTGAGAGCCTTAATAAGATGCCTAATTTATAATCCTCTATTTATCCATAGTAACTGATGGGGGGAAGGAGAGAACAATTTTTTAGAAAGTTTTCAGAAGCTGGAATTCTGTCCTATGTCTAATTAGGGCATAGAAGTTACAAAGAACATCCAAAAATGGGGTTTTGCGCCAGTTGTATGAGTTTAGTTAGTTCACTATGTTGCCATCCCCTCAGTAGGAATTAAGAGTGACTAACCTTCCAGCTCAGAAAGGTCACTGCAGCAGAAATTTGCACTTACATAAGGAATTACACAATGATACTCAGTGGGAAAGATTGTTACTGTTTTGTTTGTTCATTTCAATGAAAATTTCCACCATTTTCACATGATTTTATGCAGAAAGATAAGAGTAAGTACAAGCTTCCAAAAGTTCCTGGAAAATCAGACCTAGGGAAAAAACTTCAGAATTATTATAATTTTATTTTTAATTTAACAGTCTTCTAAAGAAAAAGTAGTTTTGAAAGTCTTAGTAAAAGCTATCTGCTTGCTGGACAGAATTATCAAAAGTGTAGCAGTTGCAAATAGTTACTTTATTCATATCCAGGGCATTGAGACCACTTTCGTATTCCTGGGTATGAGATATTTCGTCACATAATGTGCAGCTATTTTATTGGTGGTACCCATGGTACATGTTTTTTGATGTGCACTCATTTATTCGGTCTGATTTAGAAAGAATCTGTTCCTTACATAGATTTTTTGTGTGGTGTGTTTTTTTTGTTTGTTTTGGGTTTTTTTTGTTTGTTTGTTTTGTTTAGTTTGGGTTTGTTTTCAGCTATTGTCTGTAGCAAATTACAAAAATCTGTGACATATATGAAGACACAGGTAACGTATACTGTAAATAACTTATGTTTATATAAAACATGCAGCTTATGGACTAACTTTAAATGTGTTGTTCAACATTTAACATTACCATGCATATTTATATCTGAAAAGTAGTTTCAACTATTCATTTGATTTCAATATAAACCCCATGAAATTTGCAATAAAACAAGTAAATAAGTTTTAGCAGGTTCTGCATGTTTTGAAATAAGCTTACGTGGACACAAAACCTTTCTCCGTATGTGCCACAGAAAAATGAATGCATTGGCCTTTAAAACTGTATCACCAGCATTAAATCTGAGATTCTAGATACAAGAAAAAATATGTGAAGTATTTTAGTCTGTGATCTTCATATTTTAGTCCATGATCTGTAGTCAAGATCAGTTTTCTAGACCAGTCTCTAATATTTTGTCTGCTTGAAAATATCTCATATGATGGTGTAATTATCTCTTCTACTCTATACAGTAATAAAATAATTTGGCAGAGTATTTTCTTTCTAAACCATTGCCCATTTGCTTACCTGAGGCAGTTACATGTTTGTAGCTTCTCAAAAATTAGATGATGTTTTCAGAATATGCTATTAAAAAATAAATAAATGCATATCTATGCATACCCACATTTTGTTGCTGCTGTTCTTTCTTTCCTTTCTTTGCTTCCTTCCGAAAATATATGTGCATTGACCTACACACGATGTGACACTTCCTTCCTGAGAGAACACTGGCCAATTTTCAAGGGGCTGAAGGAGCACTGAAGCATGGAAACACTACCAACTCTCCCTTTCTGTGCATGAGCAGATTAGATATAACAATTTTGTTGTTTTTAGAGGTATCAAAAGTGCTCCAGGTGCATGGAATAATAGTTTACCTCTTTATTTCCCTTTTCTTTGATGCATTGGGAAAAATCTTAGTCTATCCAAATGAAGGCTTCATCTACAAAAATATTCTATTTGCATACTGTAAATGAGCATTTTAGATTAGCTTGGGTTTTTTCTTTCTTACATTTATATGCAGACTTCCCATTCTGGAAAAATACTTTGTTGTTTAGCCCTCTGCTTGACTAGGAATTTGGGGGCTATGCTGCCATCAGTTTATTGTGGTTTTTTTCCTTGAAATCTTTTCCCACTATTTCTAATATTAGGTAGGAAATCTATGTCTATCTTGTCCTAGATATATTATGAGTACTCTGCAGCTGATTCTCTAAATGAATTTCTAAATTTCTACCCTAGTATTTGTTGACCAAGCCTTATTATCAACAATATAAAATTATCTTTGTATTTCAAAAGTTTAATATTTCCTTAAAAAAAAAGGAAACATAGTCTCTGCTATTAAATCAGAATTCTTGCTTTAAATCCCCTCCTTTTCTAAGCAATCTGGTGGTTTTATGCCATCTTCCCTCACCCCTGTATTATTCACTACTGTGTGTCACTGTCAAAAGTGTCTTTTTACTTGGCACTGGTGAGATTTTGGCTTGGACTACTGTGTCCAGTTTTCTTTGGGAGTCACTGAAAAACAAACAAACAAACACAGTGGCAGGGATCCAGAACAGAAGTAATCAGAAAGCTAAGAGTTTTAGAAAGCATTATGTTGTATATCCCGCTGAAAGAGCTAATTGTTCATACAAAATGTCCTGAAGAAAGATATAATGATGTGCCCCTACAAACACACACAAAAGGACAATAGTCTTCTATTTCTACTGAAAAAATTCATTAAATGGATAAGGAAAGAATAGATAATAAATGGTGAATTTGTCATGAAGAAGGCCCTCACTGGAAAACTAAAGTAGACTTTAGTGCTGGTTTGGACCAGCACAAAAGTCACCCCAAGACAACTTTCTCTTTATAAAAATATATATTTGTTTTGAGCATGTTAAATAAAAAAAAAAACCTCATGGACAAGATTATTCTGGGAGGTACTGAAAAACACCTGGAGGACGACACAGTCATTCGTCACAGCCAGCATGGCTTCGTGATAGGAAGGTCCTGCTTGTTAGGCCTTATTTCCTTCTACAATACAGTAACCCCTCTAGGAAAGCCAGTAGATGCAATCTTTTTAGACTTCAGCAAATATTTTATAATGGTCTCACACAGTGTCCTTCTGGACAAAATATCCAGCACACAACTGGATAACTGTGCTACGTGGTGGGTGAGCAACTGGCTCACAGGCTGAGCACGAGGGCTTATAGGGAATGGGGTGACATCAGGCTGGCAACTGTCACTAGTGGGGTTCTGCAGGGATCCATCCTCAGCTCAGCTCTCTTCAGCATCTTCATTAAAACCTTGGACACAGGATTCAAAGGAATACTAAGTTTCCACAGAACTGTGGAAAGGGACCTGGGGGTCCTGGTCGATGTCAAGGTGAACATGAGTCAGCAGTGCCCTGGCAGCCAGGAGGGCCAGCTGTGCCCTGGGGTGCATCAGGCACAGCATCACCAGCCGGGCAAGGGAGGTGAAATATGGTAGATAAGTGTCTTTCTGTTTCAGGGATGTGTTATTTTACTATGTTTATTATAGCCCATTAGAAGTAACCAAGATAGGAAACTCAAAGACTTTTACATATGCATATTTAGTGCTCTGCTGAGGTTATTTTGTATAAAACTGATGGCAGTTTTGCACTGCAGGGTCAAAGAAATAGGGAAAGAAAATCTATCAGTTTTCATGGTAGTAGAAAATATGAAGGGTTATAGAATTACTGGATCATATGCAAAAAGGAATTGGAGGCTAATATAAGAAGAAGAAATCAAACAAAAATAGTTGACCCAGTATGATACATTGAAAGTCACTATTTAATTTATTTACTTTAAATTGTTTTTTTACTTTGAGCGACATTTTTGGGACGATTAGAAGTGAGGAAAGCTATAATTCAGCATTTAGTAAAAGCTATAGAGTTATCCTGAGACTTATAGACATTATATCAATCCATTTGACAAGTACTTGCAGTTTCCACTTCAGTGCGCAAAAGTGATAAACAGGGAGTCCACAAAGCTGTCTCCTGATATTTTATTAACAAAAAAGCGACAAACAAAACCAAAAATGTCTGCAAGCCTGATTGCTACCGCCAGGTCTTCCTACTAATTGTATTATTTGTGAGTATTACATACGTATGTGTGAGCTATACACATATTAAATAAAATCACCCTTAGCCATACATTCAGATAGAATCTGTACATAAGTGTTTGCACACTCTTCTTTAAATGAAATATAATTTCTAAATAAAAATGCAGTTTTCTGTAAAATCAAATAGAAACTCATGAAACTAAGGGCTATCAATAGCTTTAGAGGTCCTTTGAAAATTTCTCCATTTAATCATCTAAAATATCTATTCACTGTCATGCTTTCATGTCATATCTACTTATTTGTTGGACTGACTTGTGAAGTGCTTTGAGATAAATTTGTGCACTGCACTATACAAAAGAGCCTGAAGAATCATATTGCTCATTAATAGAGGCAGATATGGCGTAGAAAATTGGCAAATTGCTGAAATTTCCCTAGGCACATGGTTTGCAGTAAAATGTTTTATGATTCTGTAAACATCAATCACAGATGTAAGAAGCCGGGGGTTTCCCCCTCATACCCCAGATTTTTCTAATTCTAAAGCTGTCTACCAAGAGTAAACACAAAATTCTGTATTGTCTTCAATGTTTCTACATTTTTGTTTTTGGTATTGCTCCAAATTTTTTTTGTTTAAAAAGACGGTTCCTGGACTAGACCATAGTCTTTATTGCACACTAGATAAAAATGTAAGGGTTCTAAAGATCAGCTGAAGTGAATCAATCAGATAAATATTAGGGGAAATCAGTACTAAACCTAGGAATAATACATTACTTGTAACCATATAGGTGGTTATGGCAATTTTTAAATTTATGCTTAAAACTAAAACAAATTGATTCTGTAAGATTAGTATCAGATGATTAAGGTAATTAAATAGGATTAAAAATGCTACTTTTAAAAAGTAATTGGCCAGATTCAGAATCAGAATAGGTTTCTTTGTGTCCTTAAAAAGATATAATTTGAACCTGCAGAAAAGTCTTTGTTTTGTTTTAAGCTTTTCTTTCTGATACCTATGTTGACCTCAAAAGAAATGACAGAAACATCTAGTTTCCGACAAGACTGAAGCAAGTCTACCTGTAGCTGATGTTTTCATCCAGAACACAAGGCCCAGAGGATTCATTCTGCGTAAGATACACCTGAAGCTTTTGAAATTCAGAGAGTAGGATGTGCTCTAAATCAGTCTTTACATCATTGCATTTACTGTAGTGGAACCAGAGGCTCCTAATGCAGGCAATGTGAGTACTTCACCCTATATTTAGATCTCTTCCTACTGGAGTTATCTTTTTAGAGGACTTCAATGGTTAAGATTTACTCTTCTCTCCTTCCACAAACATATGTGTATAATATATACAATTTTTTGAGGTAGATGTAAATTTACCCATGTGCGCAGTGTATCTGTTTTGGCTCATAGAAGCAGTCTGTCCCAAACAGTCTTCCACTTGCGCCTTCCGTCTTCCAAGGAGGGAAAACTTTTCTGCTGCTATGACTTTCCTCCCTGAGCAAACACAGCTGGTCACTGTCCCGAGGCATGAGGCTGGTGCCTGGCTGGGTCTGCATCCCTGGATGCTCTGCCCACCCACTTGGGCAGTGAGGTAACTCAATAAGGACAGTAACCCTTTGCTGGTAATTGCTCTTCTTGTGGTGAAACATCCGGGCAGACTTATACATAACAGGGTTTATACAGACTCTCAGTGCTAATTTGCATGTCCAAATACAAGTACAGGATACATTAAAATATCTTTTAAATAAAAGAAAAGCTGTTTTCTATTTAGAAACATATCTGTATTTCTGTTGTTTCTGACTCTTATATAAGTACTTAATTTATTCTCTGAGACAATTACTCTTATTTCTCCAAGATCTCTTTCTATCTTTCTGTATTTTGTCACCTAAAGAAATCTTCCTTCTCACTTCATGCCTTCAGCACTTGCACAGTTGAAAATCCAGTGTTACAAATGTGAGATCATGCCTCCAGCACAGAAGTGAAGGACAAGATTCATGTGATAAAATGAAACGAAAGCATATTTCGCATGTAAAACATCAGAGAAAAGAGTTTTATCCATTTAAGTATTTATGAATAAATGTGTGTTTCTGCTATATATAATTAATAGATATTTCTGCATTCGTGTATGTAGCTATTATTTGTTTCTAAATAGTTTTTTGTGCAATTCCATGATATGAGAGTTTTAATCATTCATACTCCGAACTTTTGATATTTCAGAATAAATTGCTTTAGACAAATTTTTTCTGGAATGTTCATTAATTTTCCTCCTCTGGAGAAAGACAAAGAGGGTTTTTTTCAAAAAGGAGGTAGAGAATACAAAACTTTATTCTTTTAGATTAATATAAATTAGGCAGTAGGTACTACAGAGCTGAGAGAAATCTGCTGCTACAACTAGGAGGAACACAGAGAATATGGAGGCAAACAGATGCTTAAATAAGGCGAGATGGAATTTAAAATAGGACCTGTCTGAACTTTCAGTGGCACTGCTTGAAGCTGTGATGCAGTTCAGCTGTCATGGGAATGTGTGTGAGCACAAAGCAGCTTGCAAGACAAATTATTTTCTTTAGTGCTGAGCACAACAAGCTCTGGTCCAGTGAATCAAATGCATATGCTTCATCTATTAGCTGCTTCAAATTAAGGTAAAAATTTATCTCCCTTATTATTCTTTATTTGTTTTTAGACTTTATTTTCATCTGATTACTTCATTTTACTTCAAATAATTTATGAAATATGAGTATGTGTCATTCTAGAAAATAGAACTTATGGTATACAGTCTTATAACTAAGGAAAGTGCTTCTTTATGTGAGGTGTACAGATTATAAACTACTCACTGAGCAGCTGACTAAGAGTTTTTTGTAAATCTAACTTATTAGCTTATTGACATAGCATCTTTCCTTAAGGGAATGTGTATGTATGTAACTTCTTGGTATGCCTAAAAGCATGGCACCTTGCATCAGTTCACATTAATGAACACCATATACTTTACCTATGGCTTACCATTTCCAGACGGATAGATGCTGTTTAGCATATTGTGAGTGTCAGCCTGAAGTGGAAAAAAACCCCCTTAATAAAGTGATTTAAAAATTTAAAATTTTGAAAGAAATCTAAAACATACTTTTTTTTTCCTAAGACAAGACAAAAAAGGCAAAATGAACAAACAAACAAAAACAGATAAATCTGGAATAATAGAGAAGATGGAAAGGCAAAGGAAAAGACAAAATTTACTTTTAATTGTGGAAAGTGAACAGCTTGAAAAATAAAAGAATAGGTCCTTATGTGATATATATGAAATATTTTCAACAAAACATCTAAGATGCAATTCATTCATTTATTTATAGCTCATGTATGAAAGAACTGTATAGTCTACATCCTTACAAGATCACTTGAGTATAGTCAAGCAAAATTTATTTCAGGAAATTTCATTCGTTGAAAAATATGCTTTGAGATTTCCAATTAGGTCCAATATTAATGATAGTGTTCCAACCTTTTAGAAGAACACTTCAATTAAATCTTAAGGTTTAGTAATGACCAGGGGGAAAAAAAACCCAAAACACCACAAAAAAAATTTTAATCATAGTCCCTCAAACTGCTGAAGGGCCATGGCCATTTTGATCTACCAATAAAGGTAGATCAAAAATATGAAGTAGATAATACAGAATCAGTGGCATTTACTAAACCCATTTCTCATTAGAAAACACCCTCTTTTATGAAGTATTCTATTAGCTGTGGGGTTTTGATCAAATTCTTGAAAATATGTGTGTGGTGCTTCCTTACTACTTTACAATATAGTGACATTTTGGGTTTTTGTGTTCTTAGAAGACATTAGAACTCTACATTTAACATCCCAGTCTTTTTTAGAAACCTTATTTTTTATACATATAAAAGATAAGTAAAATTTTTTAAAAAAGCAAACCCCAACAACCCAAACCAGCATGAAAAGACAGGAACAATCCATACTTTTTTGTAAATAAATATTATTTCATATTTTTAACTGTTCCTTTATACCAGTTTATATATCATTTACATTGTTATTGGGTCATGTATTGAACCCCCAATCCTTGCATGTTGTGCTTCATCTCTGTTGTCATTAATTCTAGCAATCGCGTAACATGAAGTAGCAACTCAATCTAAATTATGAGAAAGTACAGATAATTATTTCCTTATAGTTTCTCCATCTGCCTTGTTTTCTTCATATGTGTTTTAGACTGCAAGTTCTGACATGTAGGTAATTTGTATTTCCCAGAAACTTATCATACAAATCTGTAGAGCTTTAACTAAACAAAAGCAATATGAGAAAGCTCTGAAGAGATGGATGTATAATTTACACAGATGTATGCACGTCTAGTGTGCATACATAGCCTTAGGCAGAGGATACCTTCTGCCAAACAGGAGGTTGTTTCAGTCAGTCGTTCCTTCTTTTCTAGATCGTCTTCTTGCTTTGCCAACTTGAAGAGCTTGAGCTCTCAGAACTGTAAGCAAGAGCAGCTTCTGTAAATATACAAGGAGTAAATATAAGAGAAGCCTTATTCTTATTGGACATTTAACTGCACATTATTTTTTTTGAGTTTAAGTAATCATAAGAAGTGGAGAGACTTATGAAACTCTTGATTATACGTACATACAGTTAAAATTTCTCAACCAGATGTTTAGCCCCAGAGCTTTCATTTTACACAGAAATATTGTTTTCCTTTTAGATAATGTCATTAAAATTAATTTGAAAGAATATTCTAGCCCAAACGAAATTGTTCATTCACCTCGTACTCTGAAGGGACATTTGTGACAAAATATGAACAGAAATTAAAGGTGATAAGAGACACAGAAAACTTGGTTCATGAAGGGAAAAAGAATCCTCCAAGATGCTGCACTTTAAGGGTTTAGGTACAGAGCCCCGGCCCCTGTCCTAGAAAAATGAAGCAGAAATAAGCAAATGCTTTTCTGTAATAGGAAGGAAAAAAATGGTTATGATTCAGTGAAAGGTTTTTGCCTAGAGTGTCAAAGAAAACGAATCACAGAAATAGAGGTGTCAGCGTAATGTGTAACTTAAGATATCATGTACTGAATGACATAGCTACACTCAGGGCATAGCAAAGCTTTCAGCGAACACTTTTGACTGTAATGAGCATTTCTCTGTTTGTGTGTGTGTGTGCATGCACAAAGGGGAGAAGCAAGACTAGACAGAGGTAGAGAGTAAAATGTTCTTCCATTGGAAACCTGTGAAGGAATAAGACTAAATAATGTGATTAGCTCAAATTTATAATTTAGATTCATAGCACTTTAGTTTCCCTTTCAATATGTTGATTACGTACATCAAGGGTCTCCCAGAAAAACTACTGGAGCTTCGTGATGTGCACGACTCAGCTGCCAGTTTCTGAGTTTTCTGTGGTCGATTGACTCATCAGTATAATGGAGACAGCAACTGGCACTATCAATAAAATGCGAATCATGGACATTTGAGTAGTTTTACCTTGGATGCCCACCAAATGAGGTTGAACAGGTTACTGATGATTCACCCAGATAGTGATTTTTTTTCAGTATGTCAGACAGAAACAGTGCTATCATCAATAGGGTATCAAAAATCCTTAAGGTACACAAAATATACAAGTGCTTGTGCCAATTTAATCAAAATAATTATGGTTTTTCCAAAATAATTTTTAAATCAAATTTTAAACAAACATATCTCTTTTAAAATTATGAAGCAGTCCTTTTTGCTCAAAATAATCCAGGTGTTTTCTTCAGTGTTCATCCTTTTTTTCTGATCTATTCCTTCCATAATCCTTCTGGATGTCTTCATCTCTGGTGATTTTTATTTGGACAAGAAAATAATTTTTATTCTTGAACTGTGTTCTACTACATTCTACATCTAAATTGAGATCCCACTTCTAAATACCTTGCTTTGTTTTATCATGATAAATTATTATTTTAATGTATCCAGCTTTTTAGCTGTTATTTTAAAAATATAGATCTGCTGTCCTTGAACATATTTTTTCTCTTTTGGGTATTTTCAAAGTCTTGTTTGACTGGTCTGTGTCATTATTGGATTAGTCACACAAATCACATGCTACTGGTATTTTATAGATGTCCATCTAATACGCAGACTACAGCATGCTGAAATGTTTGGTTTTAATACCAAAAACAGAGGACTATTACTGTTCTCTACAGACATTGCTTCTTTTTAATTGGGTCCAGAGCGAGAAATGTTGTTAAGTGTTTGACATGCATAATTTTATATTTTTCCAATTTAAGAAGAAAAATGTCAACAGGCCATATCATTAAGGGTCTTTACACTGGAGTTTTAGGTGTAAGTCAGTGGCAATTGTCATGTTGCCTTACTAGTGACCTCACAGCCTGTTTTAAGAGACAGACCTTTTTAAAGAGACATAAGGCTCTTTGCTCTTTTTCATTATTTCTTTTCTCCTGGGGTCATTTTGTGGTAAATGGAAGTTCAAGTGTCTAGCTGTTAAGTCTTTTCTTGTCAAGCACTGTTCTTTCAGATACTTAAATGTTTTTTGCTAAAAGAGAGAGGGAGTGTGAAAGAGTAAAAGAAAAGACAAGAACTTACTTAGGATTTTCCTCAATTGCTACTATATGAGAATCTTATGTCTCATACAAAGTGCCTAGACCAGCACTATTCATTTGCATTGTGCTTATTTATTTCTTCAACCACCCCAAAGGATGGGTGCTGTGTTTTGTGATGTTTTAGTAATGGAGCTATTACAGACACTGTGCTAAGCTGAGTTCAAGAAACTCTTTATTCTGACTGATTTCACTGGCAATCCAGAGCCAATGTGCTCTTGCGACAGCAAAATACAAACCAAGCTTCTGTAATACCTTTCATGCAAACTCATGCTCCCTTTAACGTGCAAAGAAATGACACAGAAAACTCATTCTCTCAGTTTAAGCTAGGGTTAATTAGAGTTTTAAAAAAAGAAAGGGAAAAAAGAAGAGAAAGAAAATGGAGTTCAGATTTTTGTTTTCCTGATTTTCAAGTTTATTGAACCAGCAATGAATGCTGTCCCTGAATGAATTTCCGACTAGTATGGAAGTGAGACACAAATGAAAAGTAGGTGTGCAATACTGCTTTGTAGTACAGAACATAAAACTCTTTGCCTGTGAATAGGAAAATCTGGGGTCAGCAAGTCGTATAAACACGTTTCAGAGTAATAAAATGTAATAAATGTTTGACAATAGGTATTGAACTAACTCCCCAAAGACTATGAGATTAAACTGAAGCTGCTTTGTGTGACTTAAAATGCTTTCAACAGCTTTTTGTGTTAGTAGGAACACAGAGAGCATAATAAAATAAAGCTTTTCGGTAATCTAACACAGAGGTCAAAAAAGTGTAGAATAAAGTTATCAGCATCAGTCCACAGAAGCCATGACTGACTTGTACTTGGTGACTTTATGTATGAAGTTCCAGCAATGGACATAAAGCAGTACATTGGGTGGCCTTGAAAAAAGGTAGAAAGGACTTCAAAGGCAAATTTAAATTTTAACTAAAAGTTCTTCCTGTTTTTCTTAAACCCAGAAAGCCTAGGCTTAAATTTCTGGAATAACATGTTTCTAGAAATGGCTATAAAATCCTTCTAAAATTCACTAAGATCTATAAGATCTATATTTATGATCTCTTTTTCTGTCTCTATCTCTCTCTTTATATATGTCTATCTCTGAACTATTGAAGAGGTTGTTTAAAACATACCTTAAATATTTCTTAGGATCCAAGAAGAAAGCTGTAATACCAACAGACCAACAGTAAACTTTTAATTGCTCCTTTGATTACCAATCCCAAATTGAAGCAGAGAGCAGATTTTGTGTTAAAACTAGTTAGTATCACAGATGATGCCTTTCCAGATGGTTATTGTCAGCTATTAACTGAAAAAAGCTTATTTGCAGTTAAAATTGTATTTCAGATATACTTCATACCACCTGTTACTTTAATGTTGTTTAGTGTAGCTACCATTTGAAGAGGTTTTGAGCTGATGTAGCTGATATAACTTTGTAAGCTACCAATTTATCTTCAGGAAGCTTGATTTGGAAAAAATAGTAGATGTCACTGTGCTCTAAGTTTTAGATTTATAAATAATTTATAAATATTTAATTTCCCATGGAAAATGTGAAGATTTGAAACTGGATGAAGTAGTTTGATAAATGACGTCTGAACTTCAGAAGTTTAGAGCTAGGGCTTTTTAAAGTATTCCTGTTTAACTCTGCTGAAGGTGGTAATGCAATTCCTGCTGAAGCAAATTTGTCCTCAGATTTTTGGTTCAGATGTGCATTCATGTGCTTGAATATGGATTCCAAGTGTATTAAACCCTTTGAAATATCTTTTGTTTAAAAAAAAAATGGAAATACTACATTTTACTCCAGAATTTCCTTTACAGCTTATTTTCAGAAAAAGGCACAACTGCAACCCCTTTTAGATTAAATATATTCTGTCAGCTCTTTAGGGCATAGCTGCTGTCTTTCCTCACTGACAAGTGTTCAGGGACATAATGACCCTTCTATCATTGTTTCCCATTTTTGCCTATGCAATTCTTTTATAAATCTACCCAAAGTTTTAAGCCTCCTCAAGATTTATCATTAAAATTTATGGTGGTGTATTTTATGTTATTTCATTTATTTTATTTTAATTTTAGGCCATGCTAGAGATGAGAATTTGGTTGTCTTAGAAGACACTAAAAAAATTGAATGCAAAGACCTCCTTATCTGGGTTTTCCTTCTTGTTTTAAGTTCAGTGTATTTTCTGTATTGCTCTATTCATTGCTGAAACTTTGATTCTGTAAATGTTATAACACAAGCCTAACTGTAGATATTAGTATACAGTATTCTTTCATCTCAGAGGGTAAAATATGACCTCAAATGCAACTCAAACAGAGGATAAATTATTAATAGTATAGGAATTTACATTTGACCATTCATTTTTACAGTGATTTACTTCTCAAGCATTGATAAGTGTATTGGCAAGTTCCAGTTATATGATTTATTGTATATTCAGAGCTAAAATGTGGTTCTGATATTGCATGGCTGCTTCAGGAAAAATGCAAGTGTTAAATAATTTTCTGTTTGTGTTTGTGAAAGGAAAAGCTTAGTTTTATCTGAAATGGCGTTGTCAAGTTCACAAAGGAATTTGTCAACCCAAAATACAGTTTTAAAAACCCCCACTATAATAAGAGAAAATATTTATTAACCTTATCATCTCCTCATTAGCATCACTGATGTGAGATGGTAGCATTACTAAAATGTCTCATTTGCATTTTGCATATCAGAAAAAAGCGGATTACTTTGTTTAAATTATAGCTAATATCATTGTAGTGGTGTTATATATTAGAAATTGGTTACCTTGTTTCTTCTTCTGTAATGGTCTCATTATGTTTGATTTTTATGCCTCATTTTTTTCTTATTGAAATAATGAATGCACAACAGTGAGATTATTAATATTTTATATATTTTTTGTTTCCACTCATATTTCAAATGAAACACATTAACTAGTCTGACAACAAATAAAATAAATTTGACTCCAAGCATTGTCTGTCTGTGAATAAAATAAACCTGAGATTGTGACAGCTTCGGTTGACTACAAAGAGAAAAAAAATAATATCCTATATATTTTCAAAAAACAGAGTAAACCTGTAGGTTGTGTGTATAGAAAGAAAAAATTCAGAGTAATGGGCTGGGTACATGATATTTGCAAAGAAACTATGAATGGGTATAAAACCAGAAAACTGGGGACAGGAGAATCTGAGAGCAGGGTATAGTGCAAACTACAGAACCAGAACAGTGAAGTACACTGATCTTCATTCCAGGAAGGCTACCTTTTGTCAATTTTAGAGGTCTTTTTTTGAGTTGTGATATTTTGTTTTGGGTTGATTTGTTTGTTTTTTTTCAAGTTAACTTGGATCATCAGTAGATTTCTTCCGGCTGTGGTATCTAGTTTTCTTCAATTTTTTGTATGACATATACAATTACAAACAAGTTTTTATATGTGTTAAGATAGATTCTACCTCTGCTACTTCCTGTGAAGCATCTTACTCTGAGAAGAGCATCGATCTGAATGGCATGAGCAAAGATTTTACCATTTTCAAACAGTTGTCAATCTTTTTTCCTCTGTAGCAGCCTAGTAAGATTTATGAATGTTCTGCAGTATTTATGAGATATTCATACCACTATCTTTACCGTGTATCGGCTCAAATACACTATAACACATAAATAAAGACTTCTAGTCATTTAACCATTTCCTCCAATTTCTTGACAAGCTTCTTGTGTTGAGATGCCCAAAAGTGTGCATCATATTGCAAATGTGCAATTAGCGCTATATAGAAAGTAAGTTTAATCTCCTTTTCAGTGATGTAAAACAACTACGCATTTCACTATAAGTATTTTTATATAGCAGGTCAAAATATCCTGGTTTTCTTTGTACTGTATGACCTTTCAATCACATTTCTTTTTCTTGGCAAATCTGTGCCTAAGTCTTCTACAGTTTTACCTCCTTCAAAGTATTCCCTTCTGTTAAGTATAAGAAAACATTCAGAATTCACAAATATGTTAGGTTTTTAGGATGGATTTCTTTGTTTCCTTCCTTTTGTATGATGCTTTTTTGATGTTCCTCTGATGTCTGCAGCTTTTTCAACATGGAGAACTTCTTGAGTCTTCCATTTATTCATTTGTTTATAATTTTGTACATTTTCTTTTTTCAGGTAAACCCATAGGAATCTGAAAAAAAACCCCAAACCAACTGAGATTTATGATGATCCTTTGATTTAACTGGATTATGTCTAAAAGTAGACTCTTCATTACATAAACCCAAGCCCACAATTATCATTTATACAGCTTTCTTTGCATGGATAATCAAAAAGGCATTGGTCCTTTAATTGGTTTTAGTGACACTTCATATACAAACCAACTGGAATGACTTTTCTACCTTATTTTCATGGTAATGTGTATCGTTTGTTAAAATCAAAGGAACTTCAAAAACAATCTGAAGTTGGAATGTTCTGTCAAGCGATGTTTTAGATTATCTATTATGTAACATTTTCACATCAAGACAAAAAAGCCGCTCTTGTAAGAGTTAATGCCATTAGAGGGCTCTACACAGGAGGAAAAAAATATTCTGTAGGTAGAGAAGTACAGAAGATAGAACTTATATGACCCTAAATATTGGATTCAACCCCAGATTTCCTTGTGATTTTAAACACAGGCAACTATGAAAGGTTGTCTCTTGAAGCTGGAGTTAGGGTAGTATTGAGACCAAACATATAGCATAACTTTTTCTGTGTTAGGCAAGTTGTTTGGTAATTCTTATCAAAAAATGATTTAAAAGTCCTGTTAACTTAGATGAGACAGCATTTTCATGATTAGCATTTTGATGAATCTTCAGTGCCTGAGAAATTGAAATCTTTTTTAAATTCAGATTATGGTCAAATCTACTCCAACTGGCAATTCAGTCCCATTTAAATTATGTTAAAAAATCTCTGCAACTGATAAAAGTTTTCGGGCATTTTGCAAAACTGCTTAATTCTTGATGCTACCAAACTGCCACGTTCAGGCAATTACTGTGAAATGGTTCTCAGACCTTTCTATAGCTGTGACAGAGCTGAGAAAATTGTCAACGTTGTCTTACGCTAAGTACATGTTCTCAGCCTTTCCTCTTTAGGTACACAAACACCAACTCACAGTCTCTCTAAAGCTGGGCTCAGACACACCTGAGGCAGCTGTGCACAGTGCCAGGAAAAGGAAGGCTCAACTTGATCCATTTGATGAAGGACCTATGGGTATAACGCAGACATGTCCTTATCTGATTAGGACGAGCATAAGGGTGGGAGGATTTAAAATTAAAATAGATTTACACATTTTTGTGTGTTTGTATGGATTTATGTTACACCTGTCATATATCTAAACATTTATATATGCATATATAATATACATGTAATGCTGTCACACATGGGCCATGCAGAGTTCAAAAATTAATTAATTTGATTCTTGTGCCAAAACATTAACTCACAGATCATATCGGCAGATATTCAGATACTGTTTAGACCTGAATCAAAACACTTAAAAGAATGGGGACTGCAACTGACTTTACTTCAAATGTTAGAAATTACTGGATTTAGTCACCATGACGAACTCCCTCAGATGCTGAGAAAAAATAATTCAAAACTACTTTAACTGCATTTTGTGTATTTCCCTTAAAATTAAACCAGAGAGGTCTTTGTCTTCCTTTCCCACACAGCTTCCTGGGGGTTGTCTGCCAGAGACTGCCTTTTCCTATAACTTACACCTCAAGCTGTTTTCATTAGAAAGAACCACTTCATGAACATTTGCGTGATCTTTAATAAGCTACATATCCTCTGAAATCTTCCCCGTGGTCCCAGCATTTAATCTTTCTGCAGGCAACTTATTTTCTTCTTGTCAAAGAAGTAGTTTTATCCTATTAACTGTGGTCAGCTAGCCAGAAAGGTGGATTAATACTGCTAGATGAATACAAGAGAAGAGACGGAACCTATCTGTGAGAGCAAGCAAGGGAAAAGGAAAGTAGGACCAGCCCAGTTGGCAGAAGACAGGTATTAGATCATCAGAGATAGGGTAGGAAACCGAGTCCTTGTTATTCATACTCCTGTTACACAATCTCTTTTCTACTGAATCTAGTATTTTACATCAGTGTGAACACTAATAGACTTCTTTTATACATACCGTTAAATAGGATAAGAAAATAAACACAGCTCACCATTAAAATCCCACATTAACCACTTTGGGATGATAATGGATTTGACTAATTATTGTCAAAATCTTTATTCTAAATATAATGCATGCATTCCTAGTGCAGGTACATATGTTTGCATATGTGCATGTACATGTATGTAGTATATAATGCAACCAATAGCACGTACATATATTTAATATAGTACGAATATTTCCATATAATAATTAAAAGTATTATTTTTTGCTATTAGTATGTTTACTTTCAGAATTAAGAAATTAATTTCCAAAACTAGGCTTTGTGGATAATTCTCTCTTTTTTTTCTGTGAGTCAATATCAATCAAAGTTTAGAGTGTGCATGTGTATGCAAATATGTAAATGTATTTTATTAATTATTCAACACATTTGCAACTGCAATTTATAGATAGATGGAACCACTAAAAGCATTTCAAACTATATTTATTTTAACCTATACCTATATAGTATTTGTATTAATAATTTAGAGGCAGATAGAAAGAAATGTTTTTTGGGTTTCTTCTGATTGACTGGGATGATTCACAGTGGAGTTTGTTTTTGCAGATTTTCCCCCTAGCATTGGAAAATTTTTGTGTTGCATCAGTTTATGCAGTAAAAAGCTGAAATAAGAATGATGAGGAGTGGTGGACTTAAGAGTTAAATATGCATGTGAGTTTTTTCTTTTTTTCCTGTTTGTGTAGCACACATATTTGTCAGACGAGTAAAGAAAATTTCCCTTTACCTGTTACTGCAGAAACTCCAAGATGACCTACAGGTAGGGAGTGTGAGTAGGACTAACTTACAGGAAGTTCCACTGAGAAATTTTCTTACAGCTAATGAAAATGTAAGCCTTTAAGTAACACCTATTCTTTCACCAGAATTTTTTCTTTACACTGAAATATTTATTTCAGAATTCTTTCTCAGGACTTTCAGCCATAATGAAGTTAAATTCCTTTCATATCCATTCATTTAGAATGTAAGCTATTTAACGTGTATGTACTGAGAGGAATAAGAATTGTGATAATAAATATTCTCCACGCTGGTATTATGCTTGATGTTGCACACAGTGGAAAACAGAAAGATTTCTGTTTTAAGACACAAGAACTAGAGAACAAGAAAGCCCCAAATGCACTTGTATACTCACAAGGGAGGGGCTACAGGGGAAAGTATTTCAATAGCTGTTTTTCTCTTTTAAAGCGAATCTTGGTTTATTATTAAAAGAACTCCTCCCTCCCCCAGCTGAGACCACTGCAGGGTGTGTCTTACAGAAGCTTGCTACTCCTGGGTTGCAGGAGATCAACATTTATCTTTTGCACACAGACTTCAAAGGTTCTTCAAATGCAGGCAGTAGGTAAAGTGGGAAAAGGTTAAATAGCTGCCAAGTCAGGACATGTTTTTTGAAGAGAAAATGCCAGGCAGCGCAAGGAGAGTGTACAGGTATGAGAGTCAACAAACCAGAATAAAGTACATGAAACATGCCTGAGTGTCTGCAGTTATTTTTTACTTCCACTGGAGTAACAACACCACAAAAATACACTGCTGAGCTGGGACTCAGCTGGTCAGTCTGGTTCCAGGAAATTTACCTTTCCAACTCCAGAGGAATGAGGATTTAACTCGTAAGCTTTTTGCCATGCAGTGATTTGGACTGTTCAGTTTCTTTCCCTTTTGAAATATTTAATACAGCTCTTTTCAGTGGCCCTCAGCTCCAAAAGAAAATAAAAGGTTTTCCTCACACACTTTTTCATGCTTCTATATATCTCTTAGTTTTACTCCTAAGAACAAATCTGCCTGATTAGTGAGAGGTGGACAGAACTCCATTGTGTGAAGACACTGAGGGAAAACTGCAGGCGAACTAAGATCTTTGACTTACTACCAGAACATATGACTTGTTAAGTACGATAACTCTCTGTTCAAAACATTCAACAGTTTCTTCAACATTTTTTTTTTACATACTTCCAGGTTATTCTTTTAAATTTAGGGATTAAAAATACCAAAGTATGCAAAAAATTTATTTAAAGGCTTTCAGAGAATCCTTCCTTCTTTCTTATATTCTGACTTGTTCCTCCTATCTTTTTTTCTTTTCAGTCAAACAGAAAGAATAGGCAATGAAAGAAAATGGAAGAAAAGAGAATAATAAAAGTGAAAAAGAGTAATTGGAATTTCCTGCATGCACATATCAATAAAAACACAAAATAATGTAAAGAAATTACTTTAAAGTCCATAAGTTCAATTGAAAATAAATTAGCACATTCTAGGTACTTGTAGATTCCTTATGCATGAAATAAATGTATGTTTCTTGATCAAATGTTAGTCTTAAAGATCATTCTGCTTTTCTAGAGACTATTTGGTTAGAATTTTATCTTGCTGGACAAAATACCACTTCTTTAGAACAAAATAGCATGTTCTAAATCTATGCGAAGTCTGATATTCAGTTTTATAGCACAAAGATATTTTCCATCCTTCACTGATAGTGATGTCTCCATTGCTCATTGGTGATCTTTAAAAAGCTGGAGTGTTAGTGATTGCTTGTTGTTATTTCCAGCTTTTCTGAAAGACCCTAACCCTACACTCATACTAAAAGCACAGAAAGAGGAGTCAGTGTAGATGTCGAAGTTACACAATAAAAAGAGTTATTTGTTGGAACAGAAATGAGTACTAGACTATGTAATATTTGGGGAGGATATTTATATAAAAATGTATATTACAATAACAAAGTGCTCTAGAGGTTGCAAAAGTAAATTACTTGACTAGCAAGAGAAAGAGAATCCAAGGGAAGCCTTGAATTGTTTAAAATTGATTTTTACCTCAATGAGCTCCAACAGTATCAGTGTTTTCCTCTGTCTCTAAAAACTGTTGCTCCCCATTCTCCTGCCCAACCCACATATTCAGATAGTATTGATGCTTTATAAGATGTTTTATGTGTTTCTGTACAGACTAAAAGGATAGAAGACAAAATATCCTTGCTGTTTTCTTGCTGGTAGGTCTTTACCCGCTCCAAAGTCCTGTTTTATGCATAGACTTGATAGGAAATGGTTGTTTGCCTTTAGCTACCAATAAAGGATGTTGCAGACACCAGCTAAGGGATTCAAATGGCAAGCAGAAATTGTATTAACATGATTGTATTGTATACAGAATCAGCCATGTGCCAGCGTCCAGTGTCTACATATAATTCCAACATAGCTGTAGGGGGATTGGAGATTCTGATTCTTCCTGCAACGTTGGTTCCTGCCTCACCAACACTCCTGAAAATGCTCATGGATGCCCATTAGATTCTAGTGATGTATCAGGGGCCTGCAAGCCTTTTACCATATGAGTCTTTCCTGAAATCTGGAGATTAACTACCATGCAGCAATAGATACATAAGATGCTGTTACATTTCATGTTATTAAAAATGTGTATACATTCTCTCTGTCTGGGATCTCCCCCCAAGGATGATAAAACATGGTTTTAGTCCAGCTTTAATTTCCTATGAAATTTCTTCTTGTTGCATTAAAATGTCAAGGAGTGGGATACTCACATCTACTTTATCCATGGGTAGCAGTGTGTCTTCTGGTGGTCCTGGCTCATAAGGCATTTTTTTCCACATCCTGTTGTCCATTTCCCCAGAATTTTCACGTTTGCAAAATAACAAGGAAGGGGTGATGATTCTTATGAACAGTCATTCTCTGACCCTGTACAAGCAGCAGATGGCTTGCAGCCATATATGTAAATTCCTAAAGGAGGCTTTGTTTGCTTTTCTTTTTTTTCTTTTCCTTTCTCCCACTTCTACTTAAAAGAAAAGCAAAGCCTTGCTTACAGACTGCACATCCAAGAACATGAAATAAGGCACATAACTGTAAGGATTCTTGACCTTCACTCAGTCCTGAAAAAGTGGAACACAATGAGATCATAGTGGTCAACATGTTTGGATTGGGCTCAAAAGCCAGGAACAGTCTTCATACTTTAAAAGTACTTCTGTGTTCTATTGATATTATAGAACCAATAAATAGTTTTCACTTGAGCTAGGAAACACATTTTCTCTCACCAGTGTGGAATCCTTAGCTTTTCCTCTTTACTTATTTTATATTTTAGGCTGTGTATTATTATTCACTATTTTGAGTGCTATGAAGCAAAATAGATTTCAGCTTGTGGAAGATAAAATCAGAAGCCATCATAAACATTCAGAATTTTAATTTAGTTCTTTTTATAGTAATAGCCACATTCAATTTTGTATTTTACACAAAATAAGTGAATGGGGTAGTTTGATTTGGCAATGTAGTCTTCTGATCTTTGTTGTTTTATGTAGTTGGCTACTTTATCTGAAACTCCTGCATAGCTATAAGCCAAGGTTATGTAAACCAGAGGTCTGGCTCATTTTTTTGTTTTGTTTTGTTTCATTTTAACTTTCTTAGTCTAAGCAAGGGGCACCCCCAAATTCTATGAAGCGTATCTGCACCTTTCTACACGCATTAGTACGAGAAATTATTTGGTACATAAAAATGTTTTGCTTGCAGCTCATTTGCCTTGTCAGTAATACAGAAATTTTAAGTAATTTTATTATGCTGCCTAGATTGCTTTAACCTTAATTTTCCACACACAAGAGTCACAGGCTGTGGGGAAAACTGTGGAAGGGATGCCTTGCACATTTTCATCTGTCCACTAGTAGAACGAATGCAATTAATTCTCTGAAACTTATATACATTAGGTTCTTGGATTATAGATGTCCTTGTCAGAGAGAAAAATCCACATAAACAGAAAGTACATAATTTTAGTCAAAATTTGGCATTTAGTGCATGACATGGCACCACTGAGAATGTGCCAAGGCAAGCCTCTTGGAATTATAGAGCAAAATAGGAAGACCTGCCACAACTGAATTTATTATTTAGTGCTATTTCTAACTTTTTTTCTAAGTAAAGTAAAAGAACTGCATAAAGCACAGTAAGCAAAGCAAAACCAAGGTTTTCACAACCACTTCAAGAGAGAGTGCATTGTGGGTCTGCCCCCTGCCAAGAAACCAAAACTATATATCGATGTGCACATCCCCGATTTTGCAGAAATAGGATTCTGATGAGATAAAACCATCAGTAGCGGTGACCTGTGTAGGTAGGATGATGGTGGGCTATTTTTAAATTCTTCTCAGTAAACAACTGTGTGTGCTCACCTGTGTTGTATATGTGAAAAAAAATATCCATGTCAAAGATAAAAAGCAATACTTCTGTGGAAGAAGAAGCAGGCTCATCATGATTATGTAATTATTTTTAAAAAGCTAAATTGCTGTTATTTACAAGGTGAGAGGGCAATAAGGGATCTCACAAACTGCTACTTTTTAAAGAACTTCAGGAATCAAGTGGAATTTTTTTTTAATTTGTATTAATTCCAGATTGAAATCCCGTATATCCAATTTTAGCCTACTGCACATTTTTACAGCTGACTGTACAGTTGGAACTTCTGGAAATGAGAGCTTTTATTATGGAAATGCTGGCATAGTTTTAGCTGGGGTCGGCACATGCAGCATACCGTAATGTGCTTTAAAACTTGAGATGGAGACCAGAAGTCTGAGGCTCAACAGTAGCAAACCCTGTATGTATGAAACACAAGCCTACCCAAAAAAAGTCACGCAAGACTGCTGTTTCTGGAATGACTCTCATTGATTTAAAGGTCAAAATGAACCTCACGGTGTTTGTTCAAAAAGAAGACAGTAACGATGTGCTTTGCACGCACAAGCTGAAATACTTGGAATAATACAAGATATAGAAGAGCATAAGAAAACTCTGATATGTCTGAAAATAAGTGATCACTAAAAGAGAAAATTAGTTGCGTTAAAATGAATAAATGTTAGTATTTTGAAACCATGTTAATATTTTGTTTTGGTTACTGAAAATCAGAAGCATATTCCTCAGCCAAAAAGTGAATACTGAAATGTCAAATAATTTTAATTTTAATTGTTTTTATTTTAATTTATTCATCTGTATAGTTTTAAACTCACAGGTGAGACAGGCAGTACTATACCAGTCTGATCAGGATGAAACAATAGACTGATACTGCAGCAAATGATGTGAGAAAATGAGTTCTCTCAGCAAGGTCCATAAGGTAAGAGTAAAACAGCCTGATCATCTCACTAATGTGGATTTAAAATGAGAGCTCAGGATTATGAACATAAAAAGTGTTGATTATCAGATAAATGGAGTCAGATGGAAAATGACATCCTTCCTAATTTTTACTGTGCTTAATGGCAAGTGACTTGGCACACGTTTAGTACACATGAATACAGTCCTTTCGTTTTTTAGCCTTTCTTGTTTCTCACTTTATTCCTTACCTGCCTGTTTTTCATTCACCGTCTCCTATGCTTCTAAGCTCAATACAGCTATTCGATACCTCTCACTCTCCTAGTCACTTCAGACAGGGTAAATTCACACTCTAAGCTGTGCATTAACCTGCCATCTTCCGACACACAAATGCTTGCCCAGCTGGATCTGTGTAAAACACTAGTGCAGTGTGGTTGTGGACTAAATTTAGGAGGATAAACCTTGATCTCTCCCACAGCTGTTACTGATGGAGATACATGTTTTCTTGTAATCCTGATGATGTTTGTTGCAACTAATTATTGAACAGAACCATATAGTTTCTGCTTCCAAATCCAGACATTGGCATTATGAAAATATGAGAAGAAATACAGAATACATTTTAAAATTCTATTCAATTTTCTGAAATTAAATAAAAATTCAAATCTCAAACATTCTTAAAGGAAAATAAGCTGTCATTACTCAACATTCTTGCTGCTTTTGTAAAATAAATTTGTGTTGATGAGGTTTTTTTCCCCTCTACATTATACTTAGAAATAATGAGCAAATCACTACAAGGCAGCTGGAGACAATAACTCAGCATTTATCAGTAGGCCTAACAACAGCCAAAACTCTGTCAAGGTTGGATGTACTTCATATAAAAAATTGATTCTGTACCACTGATAAGTTTGGGGTTCTCTGCACATGGTCATCCAACGGCGACACCAGTATTAACTGCACAAGTGGTTGATAACCTTCATTTTTCATGTTGCTAGACTGGTGCAAAAAGTCCACAGTTCTGTAGTCAACCTTCTCTTTTTCCAAGTAGCCTCATCAGAACCAAAATTCTGGCTCTGAATTGATAAATTATGTCTTCAATAACATTAATCTCTATGCTTGTTCAGAACTTTTTATACCGACACATATGTGCCTGTGTATGTTCTGCATTTCAGGTTCTGCAATGTGTAATTTAGAACTCAGAAATGTATGTAATATATTTCAGACATCAGTTATGTTCAAATCTCAAGATGCTCTAGGCTTTCTTAATGTTTTTAAGTGTGATTAATTGTATGCTGAGTTTTATCTATTTTTTTGCTGGTTTCAAAGTATAGCACCTGTGGCAGATACTGTGTGGGCCTGGAACAGATATTTTTTGGAAATATTTCTGTTACAGATGAGCCTTTTTCATTGATTTGTACACTCCCTTTTTGATCACTACTTCCTAGAATTTCCCAGCAGCTATAAAATGCAGTTTTAAAAGAAATAATTAGAAAATACTGATGTAAAAACAAAGGTTATGATTGTATAGAGATTACTAATACTGAAATTGTTAAGTGTGCAGATTAGATGTTGCAGCTGAAACTCAGTACGAATCAGTATGAACAAAAAAAGGAAGCCCACTCTTGTACACTGTAACATAAGTTTTCACTAGGCAATACTTTAACAGAAAAAAAAAAACAACCAACAAAACTCCCTCCAACATCCTAAGCCAGCATATTTTAACTAAGTGTATAAAATTAGTACTATTTCTACAGATTCGAAGATAATGAGTATGGTATCTTTATCATGTCTTTATTATATCTCAAGAGAGATGGACAAGTAAAAAGGTCATGTATAATTTATCCTGTAGGGAGAAATATTTTTAAACAGTGGAGTTTTTACACAGGCAGAATGAAAATAAGGAAAAGGATATGAAGCTGAATTTTAAATATATTTTTATATAATGCACCAGTAAAATCAATGGTATTTGGCAAATGTGTGTGTGTGTGCATGTGATTGGCTTAAATATATTTTCAGGTATTTGGGTGAAAAGTCTCATTTGTACTTGCCAGAAGCTACACCAATCCCAGCTCAGGTAGGCGATGAAGATGGGGGAGCCAGATTTTCCAAGCCAGAAAACCGGGGCTTATTTTAGCCTGGCATAGTTTCAAAAGTGACACTACATCAATGCAAAAAGAATGCTAAAGCAATATGGCTAGAGTCAGAATCTCATCTTGGTTATTTCCAGTTGAAAACAAAGAAAAGGGAAGTTACTTACCAATCACTGGATTTTTGTGAGGTACCTTGTACACATTAATATTTGTAAGTGCTCTTGTACCAAGGCTCTTGAAGACAGACTTTTTTTTCATGCTTTGGCAATATCTGGGAATATTACATATTTTCCAGTCTCTTCACTTATTTCATTGTCACGTATAAAAGGTATGTTTGCAAGATCTCTTAGCTGTCATGTACAATTTCCACAACATAAAGGGGCTTCCAGAGAAAAGGCAAGGAGCTTTTGACCGTGAATGGGTGAATCTGACAAGAATCCCAAGCACTGTATAGAAGCCTTCTTTGAGAGCTTACCCCATGCATAGGCATACAACACATCATTCCTGCAGGTTTGCAGGAAGGTATTGAGACTCCTCTGCAAAGACTGGACTAATTTCTGGAAATCTGTTCATAGCATTAGTCCGAGAGTTAGAAACTGCTCTCCAGACTGCTTTAAAGACAGCGAGCCAGATACATAGCTGAATGCATGCAGGTCTATAGATTTTGAATGATTGCACTTCCTCCCTGAATCAATAATGTATGATTAATGTTTTGTGTTCCTCAAGAATTCAGAAAATCAGATAGAATTTTAAGCCCAGCTCTTATCTATTTAGAATCTCATTTATCATA
Source organism: Struthidea cinerea (assembly GCA_013397865.1). Classification (NCBI taxonomy): domain Eukaryota; kingdom Metazoa; phylum Chordata; class Aves; order Passeriformes; family Corcoracidae; genus Struthidea; species Struthidea cinerea. The sequence goes on from VZTI01002658.1 coordinate 749,409, forward strand.
TCTGAAGTTAGTTCCACTATTTTCTTTCAGTCACTAAGGAAAAAAATTATTCACATAGGTAAGAAGTGAGGAATATTAAATTATTTTCAAATTTTAAATGTAGTCAGCTTATCTTAACATGTAAAGATATTTACATTATATAAAATATTTGTTACACAGATGAGATGGGCTTGTCTTTGTAGTTAATTGAGAAGTATTTATCATGCATTTTTAATAGATTTATAGGAACTCTGTTGAGTAGTAAAATCAAAAGGCTTCTACAATGCCAAGCTTCTGAACAGCTTTTAAATCACTATAATTTATTTAAGCTACCTCCTCAAAGTGTTACTTCACCAGCTGCAATCCCCTGATCTCAGTTATCTTGAGCTTGGGATACAAGGGAGACTATTCAGTCACAGGTTAATATTAATAGAAAGCTCAAGAACTGACATTTTGTCAACTATCAATGTTAAAAAATGGTTTGATGACATTGGTTATGCAGTAGTTCCTCTTGCCTTTAGGATTATTCAAATATCAGAACTTAATATCATAATATAAAAACTCTTTTATAGCCTCTTGAGCAGTTCCTAAAATGCATGCTTACACGTATGGTGTCTGCAGGAAAGACATTTCTTTTTATTTTACTTTTTTTAACTTCAGACCTCTTGTAGTCGGTTCCAAAGAATGAGCATCTGCTTGCAGCTGGAGTGCATTATGTGATTCCTGGAGTCCATCTTCTGCTCTAGTTTTATTTTTAAAAAAGTTGAATAATTCAGTTTCTAGTTTTCCAGAAAGCTTCACAATGCAGACTAGAGCACAGTAAATGGGAAACTTGCTTAAATTACATTGAAACTTCTGTCTCTAAGACTGCTTAGGTACACAATGCATCTTTTCAGACAGTCCTTCCCCTTTGCAGAGTAAATCCATATTAATTTTAATCTGTTATGCATATTTTAATTGCTAGTCCGATTTATACTTTCCTATTGGAGGATTTTCTTCTAGGATAAGAAACTTTTGAGTTTTGCAGAAGTGGTCTGCAGTTTCCCAAATATCCATTTTTCTATATATGTATGTTCTTCACTATGCTGTTGCCTGTGTGTAATGGGTTGATGCTGGCTGGATGCCAGGCACCCACCAAAGCTGCTGTCACTGCTGTTCTTCAGCTGTTCAGGGGAGAGAAAATATAACAAAGGGTTCATGAGTTGGGATAAGGAACAGGAGAGCTCACTCACCAAATACCATCATGGGCAAAACAGGCTCTAATTAGAGATAATAATTGAATTTATTGCTGACACAATCAAAGCAGGATAATGAGGAGTAAAATAAAGCCTTCAAAACACCTTCCTGCAACCCATCCCTCCTTCCCAGCTCCACCTCCTTCCTCAGTGGCACAGGGAGACAGGGAATGGCAGTTATGGTCAGTTCACCACACATTGTTTCTCCAGCTGTTCAGGGAGAGGAGTCCTTCCTGTTCTTCATCATGGGGTCCCCTCCCATGGGAGAGAGTTCTCCATGAACTTCTCTAACGTGAGTCCATCTCATGAGCAACAGCTCTCTGCAAACTGATGCAATGTGAGTCCGCCCCACAGGCAACAATCCTCCTCAGACTGCTGCAGCCTGGGTCACTTTTCCACGGGGTGCAGTCCTTCGAGGACAGTGTGGGGTCCTCTCTCCACGGGTCTCCCGCGGGGTCACAGCCTCCTCACAGGCATCCACCTGCTCTGGTGTGGGTCTCCTCCACAGGCTGCAGGTGGATCTCTGCATCCCTGTGGACCTCCATGGGCTGCAGGAGGCAGCTGCTTCACCATGGTTTGCACCACAGGCTGCAGGGGAATCTCAGCTCTGGCACCTCCTCCCCCCGCTATTCCACTGACCTTGGTGTCTGCAGAGTTGTTCCTCTCACTTATCCTCACCTCTCTCTTCTCTGCCTGCAACTACATCTGTGCAATACTGTTTTTTCTTTCTTCTTCTTAAATATGTTATCACAGAGGCATTGCCACCATAATTGGCCCAGCCATCCATCTTTGGAGCTGCCAGGGATTGGCTCTGCTGCACACGCAGGAAGCTTCTGACATCTCCTCACAGGATCCACCCCTGTAGCCCCCCTGTTTACCAAAGCTTGGCCATGCAAAACCAGTACACTGGGGCACTGATGTTAATGATATGTATGCAACTGGAAAGGAGGTGTCTAGGGCCAAGGTTAAGTCCTAGGAGTCATTGGAAAGCCCTGTGTCAGTGATAGAATAGCCTCTCTGCTAGCAACAGCATTTGCTTTTTTAACCTTTATTTTAGGCAGTGTGAAAAGTGTTTCTTTGAGTTGTAGTTAAAAGGCACAAACATTCCTTGAACAAAATAATTGTTTTGTTATAGCATCCAAACTGGTATATGACTGAAAGAAATATATACCATAAAGAGTTTATCTACTTTTCAGGGGTGAAAAACAATCCTTCTAAAGTGTTAACTGAGATTACACTATTTTTTTCAACGGGCTGTAGTTCTATGAGAGGAAAAGATCTGCAGCAAGTAGCCAGTAACCCAGATTACATATCAAATCTGATTAGCTCTGAGTAATTACTTTGAAATCCTTCTTGGGTTTTATCCATTTGGAAAGAGTTTTCATTGGATTTGGTTATTATTCATAAATAGGAAATAAAGGTGATTTTACTTGAAATGAACTTTGCTCAAGAGTAGAAAATAAACTGGGAGATCTACACAGTTTGTCAGTAGTGCTCACTATAATGCTTTTGAAACTCTGACAGAATAATTATCAACATCACCTTTCTTCCTTCCTACTCCCATTATCTGAAAATGAATATTAGGAAATATTGTGTGCATTCCTTTTGTTTACAATGACATAAAAATAAAAATTACTTAGATTTTCAGCGTTCATCTTAAATGTTAAATGTTTCTCATTCTTTTGTCCTCAATTTGGATAGCCACCTGTAGGCAGCTCTTGAGTTTTGTGATGACACAGAACATCCCACATTCTATAAAGTGTCAAATTCAAATACCTGAATTTTCCACAGGTGATATATACAATCCAGTCCCTTAATCAGTCCTCAGCCTGATATTCTAAGGCATCTAAGATACTATTGGATGCTAGTGGCCAGCAGCTGGATAAAATCCTCAGTGGTCAATGAAGACATGGCGGCCAGCAACTATGTGTCCTACACAGGTACAACTAGAAATAGGGGTTTTTTGATCTACCAGACTATATGGAAAGATTATATGCTTGGAATTTGAATCTACAGCCTTTACTTGAGTAAAATCCTCATCAAATTATGAATATAAATATTTTTCTTTATGTTTTTTACCCCATCTTACTGACATGGGCCAGAGACATCCCAGACATGAGTACAGGTTGGTAGAACTCATTGTGAGCAGCCCTGTAGAGAAGGATTTGGGGATGAGAGGCTGGACATGAACCAGCAATGTGCACTTGCATCCCAGAAAAACAACCACGTCCTGGATTGCATGGACAGAAGCATGACCAGCAGGTTGAGGGAGGTGTGTCTGACCGTCTACCCTCTTGAGACTCCATCTGTAGTGTTGTGTCCAGCTCTGGGGTTCCCAGCGCAACAAAGATGTGGGCTTATTGGAGTGGGTCCAGACGAGAGCCATGGAGATGCTCAGAGGGCTGGAACACATCTCATAAACACAGTCTGAGAGCTCTGGGGTCGTTCAACACGGAAAAGAGAAGGCTCCAGAGAGGCCTCATTATGGCCTTCCAGTACTTTAAAAAGGCTTACAAAAATAGCGACTTTTTACGCAGGCAGACAGTGATAGAACAAGGAGGAATCATTTTAAACTGAAAAGGAGAGATTTAGATTAAGTGTTAAGAAGAAATTCTTTACTGTGAGGGTGGTGATGTACTGGAACAGGTTGCCCAGAGAAGCTGTGGGTGTTCTATTCCGCTAGGTGTTTAAGGCCAGGTTGGATGGGGCTTTGAGCAACCTGGACTAGTAGAAGGTGTCCTTGCCCATGGGGCAGGGCAGCTGGAACTAGATGATCTTTAAGGTCTCTTCCAACCATTCTATAATTCTGCAGTTCTGCAATTACATCAGTAGATACGCTTTGAGGCTATGCCTCTATTCTAGAAGAAAAGTTTGTAACTCTCCACTGTGTAATAGTACCCTGCCTTGGGATTTACTGTGTTACTTAGTGCTTTCGGGTGCCACATACAAGCATTGCCGATGGAAATTTTTTAAGTATGTATGTCAAATATTTAGTGCAACACTAAGAAAACAGAAAGCCTATTACTTTTTCACAATAATTTGGTGTTTGCAAAAGGAAACTAATAGCCATGATAGTTTGATTTGATAAGTGATAAGCAACTGTACAAGGAATAAGAGATATAATTCCACTAAAAATTAATAGTAACCAAGGAATCTTTTTCCTTTGCTTGGTAAACCCAAGTTCTTCAATTTTTAGGAAAAATCTACAGGTTTTTTTTGTTGTTGCTTCTATGTAACAAATAAAGAAGGAATATCATTATTGAATTTCTTTCCATTTTTTTTTCAGTTAATTCAAATTCTACGTTAAAATCAAATTAATATTAAAAAAATAACCAAAATAATAAAAATTACCCCAAGAAAGGCAAGAAAGAGTTTTACAACTTTTGGAATATTTTTTTATAAGTCTGCTTTTGAGAACTGCTTTAATCTATTTCTCTGCTCCTAACATAGTATCTTTGGAAGATGTAAAAAAAGAATTCAAATAATTTTTCCCATAAGACAAAGTCTCCTGGAAAAAAAAATTGATAAAATGTATATTTGCTTTTACTTCTTTTTCTGGCCAACAAAATGACATCTTGTGTTCTTTATTTAGGAATTCTCATATTGTTATTTCTTATGGAAATATGATTTGCCTGGTGAAAACCATGTGAGATGAGGCAGAGTGTTTTTATATGCTGCTAGTTTTCCAGCCACTCTGATGTGTGCTTCACACACAACTGCTGAAGACTATGTTCATTGCCTTCTGTTGGTGTAAATTTGCTTACATCTGATGATGCTGTTAGGATGTCAGTTTCCACCTATTGGGGGTTTGCACAGTATTCACCCATCTTTCAGTACCATATGAGCAGGATTTAGCTCAAAATTTCCTGAGCTCTTGTTAGACTCAGTAGAGTTCAAGCACAGGAGATGGAATCATTTGGAACAGTAAAACTGGTCAGAGTGCCACTTTGCTATCTGGATAATGTGCTGAGGATTTGTCTACCACTGCTAGTTTATTCCTTTGATATTCATAATTTTTATTGTATTTCCTTTCTTGAATAAAGTTGCATTTATTTTATGACCTTTTGGAAATGTGGCATTAATAATAGTTGAAATGCTGCCACCATAATACAGTAATGGTTTGATTACTGTTGAAATTCCATTTATTTTTAGTTCCCTTCTTCTAGAACTATTAAAGTCTTATGTGCATAAACTTTGCATAAATGAAAGTTAAGCCGCCATCAGTGATTGTCATAATGTGGCTATAAATACCATCAGATGCATTTTTTGTTTATTTATATATTTATTTTTTTAAAATAAGAAACACGCCATTTTCAAAGCAAAGACAACATTAAGGTGTAAAGAATTTAAGTAACTGGGTGAGCAAAGCATATTTTGAAAATATGTTTGACAACAAAGGCTTTTTTTTCCTTATTGGTTTTTCCTTACTTCCTACTTACATGTTATTTGGGAAATTATAAAAGTTGCTTATTATCTAGGAGTTTTTTTAATCCTACTGTTATTGAAGTTCTATGAACTATTTTCAATTGGCTAGTATTGTAGTCACCATTAATATAATTTCAAATAAGCTGCCTTTTAAAGACATATTCTTTATGCAATTATTAATCAGGAACCCTGAGTCTTAGCACATTTTCTGGACTCTTTTGGATGTTTATAAATTGTGACTTAAAATGCAGCAACAAACCCTCAGTACAAAACAGAAAAAGACCCAAAAGCAAAGTAAATCAGAGCAGTGATGGTCTAGTGAAGGTGGGGGTTTGCATAGAAGTCATGGCCAGATAAGGGATGTCCCACATCTCAAAGCAGTCCTTAAAAAGAGAGCTCGAGTCATAGAATATCCAAAGTTGAATGGGGCTCACAAGGATCATCAAAGTTCAGCACACCCCCAAGAGTCACACCATGTGCCTGGGAGCATTTTCCAAATCTTTTTTAAACTCTGGCAGGCTTGTGCTCTGATCTCTTTCTTGGAGAGTTCTGGGATCTGTTCTGTTAAGCACCAAAGGGCCCAATGACCGGGGAACACAACACAAACGAACAAATGAAGAAGTGCACACATGCACACATGGCACACACAAACACAGACATAGACATAGACATAGTCTGCTTTTCCCTGTAATCTGCCCAGAGATAATGGCAGAATTGGACCAACAGTGATACAACCAAATCCTGAAATAAAATCTGGCTACATTTTAAGTCCTTGCAAATATTCTCTTCACTCACAAACTGGAACAGAAACCCACATCAAAATGCTGTGAAACCAGAATATTCAGAGGCAGTTCTGTACTTGAAATTTCCTGTCCATGTAATGAATAGTTTGAAATCTATCTTTCTATCAATTCATATCAAGGAGTTTTTAAGAATTTTATCTTCAAGTACAGTTGGAAGCAATTTTGCTCACAAAAATAGTTCCATTTAAGTAATTCGGATGAATAAAGACTTCAGCATCAGACTCCTAAAATGTGAACTTTTGCATTACTAAGCTCATTGAGAAAGATATAACATTCCTTTGAACACAATATTAAGTGTTTTCCTTTTTTTCTCAATAATATAATGAAGTTCTTGTGTCTGTCATAATGTACCCAGTCTTTTAAGCACTCTTTGTGAGTAAAGGTCAGTGGCACTAACTCAGCACAGAGCAGGAATGCTTTACCAGATTTTTCCAGATAGTGGAAAATGGTCCTGGTGCACCTAGTAAGAATGCTAATTTAAAGAGAGAATCAAAAGATGTGTACACACTTGTTTTTCTTCACATGATTCTTACTAGCTTTTCCATGCAGGAACAAATATACCTACGGCAAATATTTACTTATCTTTCTTTTCCCTATGAAATATTTGTCTGCCCTTGGCCTTGGCTTCATCTTGGGGCGTAATTGTGTTAAGCAAAACAGAAAAGATAAGATAATATTCATCTCTGCTTGGCAACAGCAGAAAAGCTAGTGAAAAATGCATTCGTCTTTGTAGACAGAGCAGTAGCAAGAACAAAATATATTTAAGTTTCTTCCTATGTATGTTAATAAGCCCAGGATAAAAAAAAAAAAAATATTTTTGCCCCCAATTCTACAAATGGTAAGGACAAATTACAGAAATCTCATTGATAAAGATCTATATAAGAATTGCAATTCTGACACATGAGAAAATTACAAAGGTGGAAACTTTTGTCATTAACTAGTTTTGGACACTTGAGAATATTTTGTCTCCTACCATCAAACTATTGAGAAGATATTATTTCCCTGTCAAAAATCATGATTCTGGCTTGACAGGCTGGAGATCTTGGTATCCTAGTCTCCTGGAGATATTCTGAAGATATATTTTTCAGTCAGTCTGAAGAGCCTTATTTGCCGTGTCAGATGCAGTCAGATGCAAGGACTGACCGAGTAGTTAATGAAAGAAATGTCTATTTTTCTTCATGATCCTTTTTATAGGCAAGTCTTTGACAAGAAGCCTGAAACCTACTGCTTATGCACAATACAGATATTTTTTTACTTTGTGCGGCCATTTTGATTTTCCTCACAGCTGTACAAAACACCTGTACAGAGAATGCACAGGAAATCCTGTGCTGTCAGGAAGTAACACACTATGCCATTGGTGTGGCAGCAGCACAGCTACTTCAGTGTAGCTATAACTATATTTCCAGGTTTCTGAAAATGACATACTATTTTATGGATTCCTGTAATTCTCCAGGACAAATTGCACAGACACAAAGGCCACAGAAAGTTTGATCTCTGAAAGCATTAAATCAAGGGGCGGGGGGGGAAGAAAACACAGAGTAACAGTCACAATCAGGTCCTAAGTATGGGAGGGTGGTGTATATTTTTTCTTCACAGTGTAAACCAGTATTCAATATGGATTCTTTAAATCTAGAATTGGAAATTCTAGATGTTTATGTGTACCTTACTACTTCTCTAGAGTGTACCAATGTTTGTCTGTAATCTTTAATAAAAAGGGGGCAAATAATGATTCTAGTTGGGATCTACATTACAAACATCTCAAACTTGCAAAGATTGACTTCTTTGTTTGGTTGGGTTTTTTGTTTGGTTATTTTTTGTTTGTTTGTTTTGGTTTTTGGTTTTTGTTTTCAGTTGGAACAAACACTCAAACCAGAAAACTGCTCTGATTTCTTGATTGAAGTAAAAGAGTAGAAAGGAGACAAACATAACTTGTAAAAGAGTTGTAGTAGTAGGTATTCCAGTATTGGAATAATCTATCCTAATGTGATAGGAATGTAATGTTATATAAGGTAATACCTTGCTGCAATTTGATGTAGTGTTTTTCTTTGTTGTTGTTCCTTTTCGGTTTTTGTTTGGTTGTTTGGTTTTTTTTTGTTTTCATTTTGTTTTCATTTTGTTTTTGTTTTTGTTTTTGTTTTTGTTTTTGTTTTTGTTTTTGTTTTTGTTAATAAGGTTTTTAAGAATATTATTTTCTTTGGCAAGATCATACTACTGAATATTGACAAAGAAAAGGAAAAAAAGTCTATTGCACAAATATCTTCCTCAATCTATTATCTAGATTGGTTTTTTTTCACTAATATTTATTGAAAATTATGGATTTTATAAAAATATTTTTATAATTTTAAGCCTTTGAACACAGAACAGAAATGCTGACACAATGTGATTAACAGTATTAAAGAGGTGTAATAATAATAAAGCTACAAAATCTTCTGAAATAATGTTATATTTGACTAAGAAACCTAGTATGACATGGAGAACACTTTGAGTCTTAGTAGATAGAGCTAATTTTCTTTTTTTTTCACTGTGTTTTAATTCCTAAGGGCAATATATTTTCTGTTTCTTACATTAAAACTGAAATAAATCAGTATTGCTATTAATTTAAGAGACAAAAGTAGTGTTGAAGATTAATCATGTTATTTCCAATGTCTCTGGAATCTTCTGAAACTTTTAAATTGAAAATGCTGTCAAGCCTCAAGTCAGAAAGCATCTTAGTTAATAACACTTGTAGAATCAAATTCATCACAGTAGATGATCATTTGATTATGAATGCAAAAGATTTTATGTCATGATTAATGAATAGGAAGACTTTGCTGCCTGTTATAAGGACAAAAAATTTGTTCTTCGGACTCTTGTAATTTTATCAGGACAACTTTTTCACAGACAAAAATACTGAACCAATATGAATCAATTATGACCCCACTTTGAGCGTATGTGTGAATGAGAGACTTACATTGAAACCACTTAGAAATTTAAGGACAAATTTGTCCCTCTGCATGCAACTCCAGGTGAAATATACTGTAGCCCTGTGCATCTTTACTTTAAAATTTATGAGGATGATTCAATGCTTTGAAGTTCCAATTTTACTGAAGGGGTTTGCTTTCTGCTTTCTTCTTTATTTATTATCTGTATCTCCTAGCTGGACCCAGCCAGTACAAAGGTAAATTGGGTGATTGACAGCTACTTCAAGAACAAATTAAAGCACCAAAGTAGAGCATTACCTAACCCTAAAGAATGAAAATGCAATGCCACTTTAAAAACTAAACCTGAGGTTACTGTGTTCATGTTGCTGCAGATAAGGCGCTACTTTAACAAGTGAAATGATAATAAATTTAGGCAAGGCGATGAGAAACATTCGGTAGCTGAATTATGAATGTGAGAAGTCCCCACAGGGCAAAGTTGTGAACTCAGAAAGCACTAGGGTCATTCAAATAATGATTGTATATGTCCTGGGAAAATAATATACAAGAAAAGGATGAACCTCAGTGTGCTGCATGGCCTTTTTCATTCTCAGTATTCGAGCATCACAGCTGTCACACTGCACGGTGTGTAAAAAGGAGAGATTATGTGCTGATGGCTGAGATCTCTTCATCCAAAACCCAGCTCCATCTGTGTCTAGTTGAAGAGCTTCTGTTACTTGACACTCACTAGGCCTAGCTGCAATTTAGCCTTTCCAGGAACTTTATTAACAAGCTCATTATTTACTTTTACTAAAATAGAAATAGCAACCCATTGTGCAAGAGATTCCAGTTTAAGTGAAGACCAAGTATCTTTAGGAGCAAACTGGCATTCTGTCACCACTTCTGAATGGCAGTAGGTTGTAGGAAGGCAACACTTCTAAAGAAAGAGTGATAGGCATGATTTGCTTGCCTGAACAAAGTGGTGAAGACGCCATGCTAGAAACCGTTCTAAGATTAATACTCTTATGGACAACTCTTATGGACACACGAAGAACTTTTCACCTTATAGCCTGTGCCTGATGATTTCCAAGATACTAGCTTTCAATCCTAAGACAGGATCTCAAACTCAGTAGTAGAGGAATGTTATTTGGCCCATCTAAGAAATCCTTGTACTCTCTAAGGTGTGCTTCATTGAAGCTGCTCTAAGGAATGTGGAAGAAGAGCAGTTGTCTTTACATCATTGAAAGTACATTTTTGAAAATCCCTTTCTCTTAGGATTTGTTGCTTAACTGGGATTGAAATGGTTTTAAAACTAATGCCAGCTTTGTTCAAACTAAGACCAGAAATTAAAAACAACCCAAAAAACTCTTCCTTGCCAAAGCCAAAAAAAAGTTTAAATAACTAGTGTTGAAATTTTGCAGCAGTTGTTTTGAAAGCTTTCAGTTTTGAAACTGGTATCTATTTCAAATATATTTATTTTCCCTACCACTGTGAGAATGTTATAGTATTTTATTACCAAACAGAAATGAAAAAATAGATATATGACTGTTCATTGAAATTAGGATATTTTACAAATTCATGGAGCTTTTACAAGTTGTCCTATTTCTATCCCAAAGGATAATTTCTCTTCTCTGCATTGAATTTCATCTGGGTTTAGGAGAAAGATTTGGTTCTCTTCAATAGTAATTAAAGTGAAATGGTAGTTTTTATTCACTTGTGCTAAGAAGCAGTGGATTTGGAGGGTATAATTTGTGGAGAAAGGAATGCAAATTAAGTTGAAATTTTGATTTGCTATAAATATATGTTAGCTACTTGAAGCATTGGCATATCTCATACAGAATATTCTGAGTTGGAAGGGACCCACAAGGGTCATCAAGCCCATCTCCCAAGAGAATGGCCTCTACAGGGATCAAACTTACACCCTGGGCATTATTAGCCCTGAGCCCATTATTAACCAACAGAGCTAACATCTTATTTCACTACATTAATAGAGTTCAATGTATTTGACATTGTAAGTATGTATATTAGTATTTCACCATTATCCCTATGAGAAAACTACTTCAGAGGTAAATACTGTGACCATTGGCAATGTGACACACAGAAATGTAGGTAACTTAATAGCAAAATGCAGTGGCAACGTAAGATTTTCAAACAATGGTGAATGGTGTATAAGGATCATTCCAGACAACGTATGCATGATACAGCTAGCATGCTCATTGAATATAGGAGTAACAGGGCTAACTTTAACTGATTATGATATTCAGTGGCTGTATGCCTGGCAAAGCTGGAATCAAGATGTTTTCTGAGGAATTTTTCTATTTCTTTTTATCAGTTTTGGGCCTTTTACTACAGTCTAATATGCTTTCAGATGATAGTGGTGGGGTTTTTTCTTTTTCTTTTTTGAATAGAGAATATTTTGGTACTAAATCCATGTGCGCTGTAATAAATCATTTCATACTTGTCTTTGAATCAGGGATGTTTTTTAATTATATGCCAGCATCGACAGAGCTAGTTGGAACACCAGTAAGCAGTAACTTTTCTGAAAGTCATTCTTTTCCAGGATGCAGTCATTGGGAAGTTTCTCAGAAACAAGAGACATTATTTCAGAAAGAATTGGTGCCTGAAATCTGTCCTACAACCTAATGGCTGTAGCATTCAGTCTATGAAAAGGATAACACAGTTACTCTGAAAAAAAATAAGAGAAAAAAAATCACTTGACCTGAAAAGACCAGAATTTTAAAAGATATGAAGCCAAAATGAAAGGGGTTTGTGTTTGCAGATTAAAAGAAATATTTTATTTATTTTCATTGTAAATACAGACTCTAACTGTCCTTTTGATGTCCTGGTTTTTTCTGAGATGGCTTCTAAAGCATTTGTTAGATCAGTAAGGAAATTGTCTGGAAATGCTGGTATTTTAGTCTCACCATATATATTTTATAGCACTTTGAAATATAATTGTCTACGAAAAGTCTTCCTTGCAAGTTATATGAAAAGCTGTTTGTATCTGAATTAATCTGTCCAAATCAGACTAACTGGAAAAGGTTTTCAGCATTTTTAAATGCCTGCTTTTATTTAGCTTTGCAGAGTGGGACCTCTGAGGGCTGTATAATGGTTCGTCTGGTATGATCCGTGTAATTGTTGTTTTCTGTATTACACTCATATATTAATATGCTTTTGTTTCAAATTTTAAGAGGTTATTTTTTAACTTGGTTGAACAGCTAGAATGCTTCTTCAGCTAATGATATATTTGGTCTGAGATTTGCTTTTTATATTGGATTCAGATTTTTGGCTTGGCTACATTGCTTAGACTAGGGCAAACAGTTTTCTCTTACAAGCTGAAATCAGCTAATTTTATGTGTTTTTCTGTGGTTTTAAGAAAAGGCAATATATTTATCTCATCTTCAAAATATATATATTATATATACATACTTAGAAATATGTAGTACACTTTCATGTATGCATTTTGGATAAATATTTGGATCACGTCCTAGCCCTTCTGAAAAAAATATTTACCTTACAGCCTTGTTTACATCAATATTAAACATGTTTAGAAGAAAGATTGTAGCAGAGTAATTTTACTTGCTCTCTAGGAAAGAGTTAGTATCTTTTGGCTCGATCTTGATAGAACTTTGCTGTATCAGTAGTATGTTCTAGGCCTCAACAATTCTTTATTGACCTCGTAGCATCATTTATTGCATGCATTTTTCTGACAGGCTGCTACTCCATCTATTTTTGTTTACTATAGACATTGATGCTATACAGCCTTCAGTAGTCCCAAAGATACAAAATTTCTTTCTTTTCTCTCAGTGATGCACAGATATTATTTTAGTCACTAATCCTGGCATGCTGTCTTGAACAAGATACAAGCAACCCTTTACACCTTTACCTGCACTTAATCCATAGTGTTAAAGCTTCAAGTCTTGCTAAATTTTGTCCTTGTTACTTTAAATGCATTTCAGAATATTTGGGTTAGAAGTGGTCTACCAGAAAGAAAAAGAGCTTACATTCTCATGAATGATTGCTGCCTGATTTCCAGAAAAATATTTCACATCCAAAGACACACATAGACCAAGCAAACTTTGAAAGAAATCACCCACAAGTGATGGTGTTTAAACAAACTGGCTCAAGGAAATGATTGATTTGATACTCAGCCAACACTTGTTTCTGTGTTGAAACAGAACATATATTGCCCCACCTTGGATCTGCAATGAAAGATGCTGGTAACATAACCTCGGGCGAGATCTTGTAGCCTTAGTCACGAGAACAGAAGCTTACTATCTGTGAAGAAGCACAAAGCTAAGGCAGCTGCCCAGAAGATATGTCAGAGAAAGTCAGAGAACACCAACTAAAAAAAAGTTCAGCTTACAGAACTGAATATTGTACTGAACATTATTTGTGCAGTCTGAAGTCCTTGAGGTTTACTACAAGTTTTTATCCAGCTGTGTAAGATACCATTCCAGGAACAAACAATGTTATTTAATCTGTAAATATATTAGTGGGTGTTAATAATAGCTTTAACTAGGTATATCTATGGCACTGAAAAATACTAACCGTTTTAATGCTGTCAGGAACAGGATTTTTAGCAAAGTAGGTGGATTACAAGTAACTGTCAGGTGTTTTGAGAAAATAAATGTGCTTTAAAAGCCCATTTTTCTCACTCTGTTGCAATTTATGTTCCATATAGCCTGTAGGCACAAGAACTTCATTGTTCTGTTGAAAACTTGCTTGCCATGTTATCCTTTTTTTTGTTTCCCTAAATGAAAGTAATTGACCATATTTAATGTAGCTTTTGGCCACAAATGTTGTGATAAATATCTTTCACTTTTGCACTACAGGACTGTAACACACTCCACCAAAGAAAACAAATATAGCTATGGAGAAAAGAACATAAAATTTCTGTAGCAGTAGTTGTGAGCACTGTCTTGTTCTGTGGAACAGAGTTTCTCTTTAAAGTTCACAGTAGATTTATATTTGTCACTTATTAGTATTTTCCTACCACAGGTTTCTAAAGAACATTTTTCCTCTAAAAGAATTGCACAATATCATCTAAGAACAGTCTTTGTTTTTAGACATATTTAATAACAATTTATTAAAATTTCATTGTTGAACCCCTGTGTACTTTGGCTATGTCAGTTATGTGGTGATTATTGTTATATTTCAAGGTTTCTATATTTATTTTATTTTTTCAAGCAATTTTTAGACCTTGCTATTTTTCTGGATCAAATCGCTCTACTCATCTTTCTAAAGGTCTTGGGTTTTGTAATTTGATTTATGTGGTAACCTTGAAATAAGGAGAGACATTAATAAACTGTTCCGTTTTAACGAATGGCTTGTCAGGTACTGGTTGACTACTTCAGTGGCCAGGAACTCTCTTCCTCCAGGCACTGTTTAGAAGGGCAAGGCTTCAGGCTCTCAGTCATGTCTGTGCCTAGCTGCATTTAATATTCAACAGCTGTCAAGAATAGCATTGGTTTGAAGGACTTATTTGATTAGTAATGGCTTTGATATTTCTATACTTCTCTTAAACTTGCTTTTAACTTTTTAGATTCAAGGAGGAAGACCTGGCATGGCTTGGAAATACTGGAACTGGCTGAGTGCATGCTGTCAGCTCTCTAGGCCAGAAATCCACGACGTGCATGTAGGCACACAAATAACACACTCAGGTCCTTCATAGACAAATGTCTCCTATGTGCTTGGTAATTCCTGAAATAATGCTTTCTTTTATCCAGACTTTCCTTTATTATGCCTTTCTCCTGCTGACTTGGCTCCCAGAAGGTAGGTGGAGAGCGTGGCATCTGCGTAGCTTACACCACCTCCTGGTTTGTTGTAAAGCAGAAGACCCCACACACTGTTAGGACAAACAAACTTGCCTAAAAAATCCAGTACCTCTCCATTCACCTCCTTCTGTGGATTGGATCACAAAGCAAGCTTAGAGTGTGTAACTTCATGTTACATATCTGCAACAGCTCTGGAAAGCTGTAGATGCTGAAAAGCTTTGGTAGAGAAATTTTTCAGCTTTTTGCAGCGTTCTGTGAGAGCTCTGTGTTTCTCATGAAAGCTATGATAAACACTGCTATGGGTTCTTTGTAAACTGGGTTTTATCTGTGCACCTGAGATCTGTTTTTCAGAGGTGTTACGGTACACAGTGAAATAATATTTTGAAGTAGGTGTTGTGAGCTTTGGCCAATAGGACAGGGGGTGGCTGGTCCAAGATCCAATGACCTCCTGTCATCTTTGGGAACCAAGTTATATAAACCCAATTACAATTAATTAAATAACTACTTTCTTCCTGAACTTGATTGTGTCATTTCTCGCTGTTCTCTGCACTTAACAGCGACAGAAAGCAACTCCCTAAAGCAGAATCATTCCCTGAGCACCCCTCCCCTCAAGTAATGCAGTGAGACTTTAAGTCACTTAAAAAAAAAACAGATTTGAGTTGAGTGTCATCAATAATTGTGGAGTAATTTTCCTTAATTTATGACTTCCTATCACTAGTCTAATTTTTTTTATTTATTTATTTTTTTTTTAATTTTGGGGTTTGTGGGGGTTGCTTGGGGCTTTTATTTCTCCCTATAGGAGCTAAAGGCTACAGTGCTTGTAATACCCAGCTGTAGAAGGCAGTGATACAACTCTGCCTGCAGCATCTAAACATTTCAGAAAATAGTACCTAAATATTTCTAGTTTTCAATCTTGTTCTTGCTGGAAATCATTAAAAAAAAAAAAAAATAGACAAAACCAAAAAAAACCTGGAATCGTTGCACACATCAGTATTGCTCATCTGCACTTACGGGTTCATTCTTAACCTTGTGGTCATTGGTGCATGAAATGTTTCTCATCCTCTTTTTGACAATTGTAATTTGTTTGCTCTTTTTCTGTTAATTTGAATATCTGTTTTTTAGTCAACAATGCTGTTTCCAAGGCCATCCATCTGGCGGATTTGGTCTGAAAAGAAAATTGAAATTATTTGCATGTCGCATGTAATTGTCTGTAAATCTGCTCTTTTTTTTTGCAAAACATCCTGAAAAATATGAACTGCATGCATAAACAAATTATTTAATGCAGAGACAACTGAATATAGTGAATTGTCCCTGAAATAAGCAGGAATTTTACTCCCATGGTCAGAGAAAAGTGAGCTGAGTTTTAGTATCCTGAAACCTGTTCCCTATTAATGAGTTACTCAGCAGGTTTTCACGAGTTGCTTTCAGAGTGTCACACACATTCAAAAGATCGTTGTGTTTTATTTTTATTATTATTGTAATTTTTGCTGTTATTATTTTATTGTGATTCCACTCTAACAGATTTCACACACACATACCTAGAGTTAGTATTATTTGGAGTTCTACTCTGTTTTAAAATCTCTATTAAATTCAGTCAAATACACATTGGATGATAGTTGTGGCAGTGGAAGAAGTTTTTGAATTGCACAGAAATGGATTCTGAAATGGAGGAGCTGGATATAATAAAATTACCATTGCTTGGGAAATAAGCAGTTGTTATTTATACAGAGATTCCTCTGAGCCATAGCTTTTTTTTCAGATAATCTCAAAAAATTTGGAAAAGAACATTTGCTGTGTGTGATAGGAGTTTCTCATCAGAGCATGGAGCAAGGAAGAGATGGAACAATCTCAGTGCAGCACATGCATCTGACACATTCACAGAACTACCCTTCTGACTAGATTCTATGGTCAAACCAAGATACCTAAATCCTAGTGTTAGTGCTCAACTATTAGTTGTACATAATTATTTTGCATTTGATATTGTATATTACATCAGACACTGTAATAGCCAAACAAATCACCGAAAATATGATTAGGAATTCTGGGGAAAACGTCTAACATTTCTGTGATTTGTTCAATTTCTATGTCTTTTAACTTTGGTTATCTGACATTTTCACAAACAGAGGATTAAAAGATGAGAAAAAAGTAACTTTTTAGCAACAAAAGTAATGCTTTTAAAACTAATTTAATGACAGGTTGTGCCTGTCAAAATCTTATATTTCTCTTTAGGGTATTAGGTTTACATTTTACTAACTGGTACGCTTTTGGTGTCATTCAGATTCTGTCTCCTATTCAGAATGTTCAGCTGGATGACTGATCTACTAATTTATATGGCCTATTGGAAGCTGATCTGTTCTTAGCATAACTTGTGTTTCTTTAGTATAGAGAAATAACATACATATTTCTGTTAATCACAGATGTAAGACCAGGACCCCTTTGGTTGGAAACTCCTTGAAATTACTTGTTTCAAATAAGATTTTCCTGCCATCAACTGCAAGAGTATCATGCCACATGATTTTTGGTTTTAATTAGTTTTTATTTTAGAGTCTAGGAGCCCAAAATATTAGAATTAACAAGAAAAAAATTAATGTTTATGCTACCAGCTCTTCTACCCTGAACTTTGACTTTACCTTTCTACCAGTATGGACTCTAATTTGATACCAAATTGGTTTTAGCATCTATAATTCCACATAGAATAAAAAATACATACGGAAGTATAGAGCAGTCTACCTTGCTATTGAATTTTGTTAACTGACCTAGTAAAAAACACCGTCAGATCTAGAGAAAAATCTAAGATGTCGTGTGTCTCTCTCTGTATACACAGATAGATATATATCTATGGTTCCAAACAAGTAAAACCAGAGGGACATAGTGTTGTATTCATTCAAGCTGGCAGTAATAAGTGAACTGGGAGCAGAGAGAGGTTGTTAAGTACACTTTGGGAGACATAGTGCTGAAGTAGATAAGAATCATTAGGAAAAAGGGAAGCTGGGGACAGTGTGTTTTACAACCAAGTAGTATGGAACTAAAAAATAGGTGATGGCTGTCAGGTTGATAGTACTGTGGGGATTTTGGGGGTGAGTATATGTAGATATTTATATGTATATATATTTCTTCTTCTTCCAGACTCAGACAGAATAAGGTTTGATACTATGAAGGAGCCTTTGAGAAAAACTCAGTGAAAACTGTAAACGGTAATAAACCAGTAAAATACCACGACAGCGCTGAGATCAACATTGCTCAGTTCTTTTGTTGTTCTGCTGTGATTTTCAACATGCAGCTGAGTGTGATTAATTCTTAGCTGGGGATTGAAGTTTACACATACTACCAATATAACACAGCCCTGGGTCAGTAAGCATTTACACCCTATTTCCATCCAAGTGTACCTTGATAACACAACTGAGATAGAAGGACACTACTTCTGGGACACTGTCTCTCTTCTGGGATTCCTGATTGCTTCTTCACACTCACATTAGAAAGAAGCCTTTCTGGAGAATGTTCAGAAGTACTGTGGCAGAAGAAACTTGGTCTAGAGTCAGATGCTTTCCCTCTTTGCTTCTATGGACAGAGGGAAGTAAATACAAGGCCTGAAACATGAATGAAATGAGGAAGGAACATAGATATTTGTGGCTTGACATTTAATATCATTTCATCCCTGTAATCTAGCAGAAGATAAACAGTGCTCCAGAGACATATTTTTCTTTTTTGTGGATGAGCAATTATTTGAATTAAAAAATGGCCATCCACTGAGCACAATAATTAAGCCCTTTGCCACTCATTAACACCTCATTTTTTCAGGTTGAGAGTTCGTGGGTCTATTTGTCTCCCACAGGTCACAACCATCCAGGAGTCTGCAGAGACTTTGTGCAGTAGTGGAGATCAGAGGGTCATCAATGCATCTTTCAGAATTCAGACTGCTTATCTTTTTGAATACAGCATTTTTTGAAAGGGTGTTACTTTTTCGGTTATCTGAAACCCAAATTTTGTTGAAAATAGTAGAGTATTCAATAATAGATTAATCATGAAACAAAGCAATTTTTGTAGTTCCTTTCATGCAACAGGAACCTTCATGATACACTGTGATCTCTTGTGATTACATGTGTGGACAGCAATATATAAGTCAAAGAAAACCAAACAGGTGTAGAATCTTAAGATTTAGTTTTCCATATGAAGATAACGGTGGTTTCAGGTTTAGCTAAAACTTCTGCTGAGTTTCTAGCTAGTTTTCTTACCTCTTCTTGAGTCTTAGTCAGCTAGATAAGGAGTAATTTAGGTTAATATTGTTTTAAAGGGACTTCCACATTTTGACTATAGCCAACAAATTGACAATAACTGGATCTTTGGTAAATCAGAGTAGCTCCATTTTAGTCATTTCAGTAGCATTGACTGTCCCCAGCAGTAACAGCATAGATTCATAGAATCACAGAATCATTAAGGTTGGAAAAGACCTCTAAGATCATCAAAGCTAACCATTAATTTAAGACTGCCATCTTCACCATCAAACCATATCCCCAAGTGCCACTTCTACACATTTTTCAATACTTGCAGGGATGGTTATTCACTGGGAATCTTTTTCCGATGCCTGACCACCTTTTCAGTGAAGAAATTTTCCCTAATACCTAATCTAAACCTTCCCTGTCGCAACTTGAGGCCATTTCCTGTGGTCTTGTTACGTGGGAAAAGAGACCGGCACCCAGCTGTCTACAACCTCCTTTCAGGTAGTTGTAGAGAATGATAATGTCCCCTCAGCCTCTCCTTCTTCAGGCTAAACACCCCCAGCTCCCTTAGCCACTACTCATAATAACTGTTCTCTAGTCCTGTCACAATTTTCATTGCCCTTGGTCTTAAGTATTGCCTAAGGTATGTTATAATATGCAATTACTCCCTAATTCCTTAGGAAAGATTTGCCTAGGAGGCACAAAAAAATTCACATATGCAGGTACATAAAAACTTACAGGCTGGAGTGAAACAACTGAATTTTTAAGAGGAACCCAGAACATACACATTTACAGAAGTCCTCCCACGAGTGATGCATGCATGCACATTAGAAGTTATTTGACCAAATCTGATCCAGTAGTGTCCATGTGAGGTACTGACATAATGTGTCCCAGAGGTTGCTGGTGCCAGTATCTACAGTGGGCTTGTATGCATATTGGGTGATGTTTTCCATGTCTGCTCACAAATCTCTGGTTTCACCTCAAGTGATCTCAGGTAATGACACATGTCTCCAAGGACATCTGCAATGAGTCTAAGAGAAGATTTTGCTCGGGTAAATGCTTTCCTTCAATAGAAATTCATATCTAGGTGAAGTCTTAAGAATCTGCTGAAAAAATATTTGGCAGACATACCCCAGAAATATGACTGAGATGTTGCATGTAATTTTGATGATACATAATGAATAAAAAAGACAGAAAAACATCAGTACGAATAAATTTAATCTTCCGTGCATGGCTCTGAGTTCCCAAGTCCAATGATTTATTTGCAATTCCTGCTAGGTTGATTCATTGCTATTATATTATTTTTGTTAAAACATGTGGTTTATAATGCTGTTACTGATATCTTTCCTTTTGCATTCAGGGGAAGGGATGCACTCACTCAGAGCCTCACTGGCATTGGGCATATTATGTAAGTCACTTGGGAAGTATTTCATGCACTCATTACACTTTATCAGCACGAAAGGAAGCACAGAGAATCAAAACAAAAGGTTTCACACAGAGCAATAGAAAACAAGATGTGCTCTGTAGAATATTCATGAAAGGCTTGCAGTGTGGCTGAGAGGTATCAGAAGATAAAAGATATTGCGATAGCACACACATTTCTCAGTCTTTAAAATTGCATAAGCCCCCAGGTACAATTACTCATAGCCCTGCACAGCCTCATTCAGTAGTCTTGAAGCATTAAACACTTGTTTATAAAGGACAGAATTCCCTGGGCTTCATTGATTGTTCTTATGATGCCTTGAAGACAGTGCTAACCATTTAGATTAGTAATACTTGGAACTCTGTATAAGACAGCTGCATATTTTCTGTGACACACAGCTGTAGGAAACAAAATATCATTGATGAAAACAAGTTAGAAGAACAAAGAATTTATTGTAGCCCACATGATGGCTTCAGCTTTGATTCAGCAGTGTTTGAGACACACGAGAACAATTTTATGAGCTTGAGCAGAGCCAAAGTGCAATGGTGGAAGTTGGTGTAGGAGTCTTTTATGTGTCTTATTTCATTGATATCAAAAGTGACTAAAAATTAAAAAAGAGAGGAGCGGGTTATAATAAAATGCACATGTTAATATTCACTTACTAAATTCTGCTTGAATTCTTGTAATCTCAAAGCTAATTTAATCCAATTGCCTTTTAGCTAGTGTCTTGCCCAACATCCAAATATAATGACTTTTTAATGTAACTTGCACTGTTCTGTATCCAAAGTTGGATTTAGTCATGCAATTTATTCAGTCAGAACCAACATATTTTGTAATTAAGTCTCACACCTGCACAATCTCTATATTAATATATTAATAAGTCTATCTTAAGCCTAGAGGAAAGGGAATTTTAGAGAAGATACAACCCTAAACTGCAATTATATTGCGTAAAGCATAGTACAGGTATGCCATACCACTGCAGTATAGGTATGCCATACCCCTGCATTCCAGTATTTGGGTATATCATCATAGGCTGGGAGAAAAATCTATTTGTTTTTTTATTATTCAAATGGTGTTCTACTATCAAAGACAAAAGTAAAGACTAAAGGTTGAAATTAAACTTGTGGAAAATTAGTGTGCGTTACGTAGTATATGTAGAACATAGACTTTATAAAATTGCCTGAAGAACACATTGTAAAAACATGAAATACAGCAAAGCAGAAAATGTCACTTTTGTCACTGGCTATTAAATTGGAAACTCTAATATGTAAACCCAAGATTTTTTTGTATAATTAATGGGGATTTTTGAATTTTGAAATGAAAGGAGTTTGTGTTATTGAGAGAGTGAGAATTTACTCTTAAATAATTAAGTGGTGGGAGCTTAATTACTTTCCAAGCATTTAATTTTTTTTTAGGTCTCATTTTTAGATAACATTCTCCTGCCTGCTGGACAAGGGGTTGTAGAAAGGCCTAATCTAAAAATTCCTTGTTCATCGACAGCATTCTCTCACTGGTTTACCACCCACTATAAAATGTTATCCATAGGAACTGCTGATTCTCAACCATATGCTCTGCACGTTGGTGTAAACTTCCTATTTTTCATCTCCATGGGCTGCTTTACAGACCAGGAAGGTTTTGCAGTTTTTTGACAGCCAAAAAAATCATGTAATGGTGTGGGAAATACTTGCAGATTCAGCCAGCCAGTTAAATACACGGACTTTGTCTGATTTGAAAACAATTATTGTAAACATTTGTGTGTGTGTACTTTTGCACACCGGTCATTTTTCCTGCTTGATTGCTCATTTGCTCTCCTTAATTTTATACCTCATTTTGCTTTTGAAATGTGGCTTTGGAGTAGGGGAGAATATGAATGTTTTCTGAAGCAATTTGATAAGTCTGCAAGAACCTGTGGAAGGTCAAGTTCTCACAATTTCTAAACTTCCCACTAATGAGACAAAGGTTGATCCCAAGCAGCGTATCGCTTGGAAATCAGAAGAGAAAGCACCTGATATACTTTCTCTTTGAAAACCACAGGCAAAAATATGCTTTTAGGTGGACCTAGGTTCTATTTCAAACTTGAAACTTGGTTTGTGATTGACTGTATTCATCTCTAAATGCTTGTGTGGTAAATGCCTCCTAGTAAAAATTGCTATGTGGCTTATATTGTAACTTGATATTTAATCGAGTTATGCAAAAAAAGTTTCAATAGTTCTGCTTTATGTCTGAGAAAGAAAATGCATCTCTAATGATGCTGAGATACTATCACAACTCTTTAGCATTGATCCACTTCATTTGTGTCCTTTTTAGCAGGAAGAGAGAATTGGAAAAATATTTTAGAGAGTTTCATGCACAAATAAGCACTGTAGAAATTGTATAGTAAGAGAAAAGTGGAGACAAAAGGAAATCAGAAAGTCAGGTTGAATCAAAACGTAAAGCAGGACTAATACTCTCTGTGGCACAAATTTTATGTTCTCGATTTATCTTGTAACTATGAAGGATTTGGGTTAAAAGAAAAACATGAGGAAGGATAAAAAGCTATAATACTGATACGAGGAGGAAGGGAAAAGATTAAAGTGATCACAGGTAGAAGGGGGTGTTTACTGTGGGGAAACTAGATAGAAGAGTAAGAAACAGAGACCAAGAAGAGAAGCCTGTCTGCAAAGAGGAAACCACAAATTCTAGAAATCAGGTGTCCTGACATGCTGTGTCCTAGGACAGTTTTCCAGCAGTTCCCTTTACTCCTTCAATTGCCTCCCTCTTTTGGCTTTGTCTTGGAAGTGGAGGGAAGCCTGACTACCTTGATGGCTTCACCCTTGAAATGTTTCCCTTCCTTAGTATAAATTAATGGGAAGGTAAGTAAAGAGAATTTGATACCCCAGAAAAATGTCTATGCCTTTCCCACATTAAATCTAAAGAAGTAAAGGACAATTCAAGTTTCCCCTTCTCCAGTCAGAGTGTGCAGGTTCACACTGTCTAAGTAATTTCTTCTTAGAAAAAGATACTCTCTTTTCTTGAATCTGAAATTAAAAAAATGTCCTCAAGAATACTGAAATTATTATTCTTCAAGACTAAGAAAAGACATGCTCATTTTATCTTAATACCTTTTGTTGAGAGGAAAGGGTTCAAACTGGAAGATTTGGTGAGGAATAAATGGTTTTGCTCAAAGTGACCTTGCAGCTGGGAATGCTAAGAATGCTGGTGTGGGAAAACTCCATTTACTATGCCTACTGTTATTCATCCTCTGTCTGTTTTGAGGAGTATAATTCCTGTGTAGAGATAACACACTTGCATGGACTTGCTTGAGCTTCCTGCTGGGGGGGAGAGAGAGAGAGAGATCATAAAAGCACAGCCTTGTGACAAACTGCACGTGCAATTGATATCTTGGGTTGGCAGTGATAGGATGAACTGAGCCTAAGGAAGCCTGTGTCCCTGTGAGTCTCTGCCACCCAGCATTGTCAGCAAGGTAATGAAATAAATCTACTCTGCATTTCAGCTGGGGTTTGGTGTTTGCCCTGGTTACCTGTGTATGTCAATTCACACACCTATGTTTCTAAGACCTGGTCTCAAGGAGGAAAAACAAACAGTGTGCGAACACCTTTGTAA
This sequence comes from Struthidea cinerea, assembly GCA_013397865.1. NCBI lineage: Eukaryota > Metazoa > Chordata > Aves > Passeriformes > Corcoracidae > Struthidea > Struthidea cinerea. Next base: position 773,768 of record VZTI01002658.1, read on the forward strand.
GGGTGTAAAAATGTTTGTTTAGTTTTAGCATAAATATCTGAGTATATTGTTCAATTATTTTCTTAAAAAATGGGTTCTTTAGGAGACAGAACAAACAATGTAAAGGGGAGATTTACGAAAAACGTCACTACGCTTGTAAATGCTTATTGATTACATATGGACATTGCAAATATACAACAATTGCAGAAGTAAAAATTCAGTTACCTTGGATGATTTGCCTTGTATCCAGTTAACCTATGTTATGGACTGCATCTTTTCTCCATGATCTTGAAAAATCACTGTTTTTGTATTTGGAAATTAAAATTCACATCTACGAAACACCCTTGTCATTTATGCGTCTATCACAAATGATTGTGTTTCAGAAGAAAAAAAAATTAATAATGCAAGAGTCCTGCTAACCCTCAGTATGAAAACTTCTCAACCTCTGCACAGAAAGGACTCTACATTTGGGTGTTCGCTGTTTTTAAAGACTTCACCTGAAGAGGAAATGATCCCAATAATAGAAAACAGGGATCAAGGTAACATAATAAATAAAATCTACAAGGCTTTTATTTATGCTTGCTAATGCCATATTTTGATTCAAAATATTTAATGAGCTTAGGCTTATTTTAGTAACACAAACTCTGAAATTTGTTAATGTTCGTGAATAATAAAATGATATATGTTGTAGAATGGTCGTTCTCAAATGGTGATCATCAGGTCTCTACCAGTGACACACATTTATGTCCCAAAATCATGTTTTCTTATAGTATTATGGTTTAAAGGTTTAGTAATAAGAATATATCTCGTCCCCCCCAAATGTTCATGACAGTTATGACCAAGATATTGGTCTAATTTGATATGGGATGAATTAATGACTTTATAGGCTTCTAACATGTACCAGAATTGTAACAAACACCCTGCTTTCAGGTTATTTTCAAATCTGGTCTTCAATTTTTCAATTTTTTTCTTCAAAAAAAGGACTTAAAGGTCTGAAATCTGTAGCAAACTGTATTGATTGACCTTCATCAAAATAGACTGACATTAAATATTTTTTGTATGTCAAACTATCTAGCTGTCTAATCTAATGGGATCCCGTGTGCCGATTTGTACAAGATAGAGGTACAATAAAAATGAAGCTTAGGAATCAAAAGGCTGTCAATGTAATTTACACCATTATTGAATTCCAGTTTTCCAAGCAGCTAAAATATCATAAAGTTGTAGAATAAAAAACCGAGGACGATACATAAGACCCCATAGACCTTAACTTTCAAAGACAGAAAAAAAAGAGTTGTATGTATATTCTTTATATAATGGTTTATTTTCCAGAAACTGTGTGCCTTACTTCCACCATGTTTTACCAGTCAGAGAACATTACACTAGCGGTATTAACTTGTTTGCTTAATTTCTCTATACTGTTAGACAGTCCTTGTTGAAACTTGTCTTCAGGGCTGAGGTATTTTTTAGAGTTTCATCAGGAAACCAAGTAAAAGACAGTCATAGGTGATGTGTTTACAATGACTGTTGGTATATGTTATTAGCAGTAAAATATTCGACTTGTGTATTTGGCAAATTACACATTTTCAATGTTCTTTCCTTGATCTGTGAGTGGCAGAAAATCTGATGATGTTATCTAAGAGTGAAGTTTTTGTGAGACAACACTGGTTTCACTGCTATAGGTGTAACACAGTGAATATAAAGAACTGAGGAAATTAGTGTTTCATCATGAGACCCATGATGTTAATGAAGGTGAAGACAATGTCATTTCTCACTGGGCAGATGGTATCAGAGAGGCCAGGAAAGAGTGGAACACAAGCAGGTGGTCTGATGTGTTTTCTTGTATTACTGTAGGTTTATACTCTAAGGCTATAAAAATGCACAGGGATATAAAGCCTCAGATCAATGCTAAGCTGTATCACTTAATGGACCAAAGCAAAAATGTTTTCAGAGACCAAACTTGGGTACCTTGCTGAGCTCGGATAGAGAAAAAAAAACCAGCTTCCAGAAAATGTGCTTTTGCTATTATCTTAGAGACCTCAGTTTCAAAAAGCAATTTGATACCTTCAGCCTGAACAGGTAATTCATTTTGCTGAAGACATTTAAGAAGATGATGCATAGGCTCTGTTTCAGAAACTTGCCACCTTGCTTTCTCCAGGACTCAGACTGGGTAGACAGCCCATCATTGGTTTTGCTGCTATTGCTGGTAAGATACAGGCAGCAGGGGGACAACTTTCTAAAATAAAAGTTTTAACCCCATCCATGTGCAGTTCAGATGAGATTTTCACTATCTGAATCACCCTTAAGGTTTTGCTCTTTTAAGCTCTAAAGCTCAGGACAGAATATTTGCATGCTAGGGAGGAGAAGGTATATTCTATCAAAGACTGTGGAGAAATTATCAGGGAATGTGAGACTTTTATTACTGCAAAACTTTCCTCATTTTTTTCATCTCAGATATAATTCTTACTTTAAAATACATACAGTTCTCAAATGCCAGAATGTATATGTCATAAAAGCTCCTCCTATTTTCTGAACAGGGCCACTATGTAGAAATAATTATTACAGTACAATTTCTGATCTAGAAACAGACTGTGAACTTTCAATACACATGGAGACTCTAGTGAGCATCCTTTTAAGATTTTCAGTGTTGAAGTTGTTCATTCACACCAGAAATTAGATTAAAGTAAAACAATAAATTACTAGCCACTCCTGAAAGGAATTAGAAAATCTGTGCAGGGCTTGTGCCAACCTGTAGAAATCAGTAACACAAACAGAAGAGTTTTCTGTGATTTTTCAACCTCACAGACTAGAGATACTATCCCTCACTGATGAGTAGGAGGAATTTCAGAGAACATGTGAAGGAGATTTGTGTCTTACCAGTTTTCTAATGAAAATGAATGAGAAACTTGCAAGTTTTCACAAACTTCTCTCGAGTCTCTGCCAGTTTTCAGAACACAGCACTATAGTAATTTCACTGAGCACCAAGATTGATGTCAGGATTAAAGGTTATAAACTATGAGGGCAGGCTGAGAGTTTAGATCCATAATGTCTGAAAACGCAGGCTGTTGAAATGCTGTATTGAATGCTAACCAGAAGCTTCAGAAGGGGGATTAGTTTCTTTTTTTCCAGCGTAACTGTGCTAATTGGACAAGTGGGTGTGAATAGCTATTAGAGGCAAAGCAATTTAGGGTAGGTACCAGAAATCATTTTTCCATACAGATAACCTGGAAGTATGGACTATTACAAGGATGAAGAAAAAATAGAATCATTAAAAAAACCAATGCACACAGAAAACTGATGTCATACAGAACTGGACTATTGCTTATTCATTAGCTGTGGATGTGGGGCCAATTGTTAGTTTAAGCCAAGTTGGCCATATATTGCTTTAGCAGTTCTAAGCAGAATTAAACCTGTTCTGACTAACTGGGGATTTATCCCACAAGGGAGAAATCTCTGAGCAGCGTAAAGCTGTCATTGCAGCATTTTGGCAAAGGAAATGCTCATTGGAAATGTACTGGGGCAGGAAGGACTATACTTGGAGCATACCATACTTCAGTCATCCCTGCCAATGTAATTGCCTCTAAGGGGTTCTGCCATCTGGTGCAAGTTACAGAAAGCCTGAGGCTATTTTAACTTGTACTGGGATTTAACCTATGAGCAGGAGAGTGCTTAACTGGCTTTAGGCCAATTTCACCTTCTTCTCTTCTGCATTAAGCAGAGTATTTCTGTAATTATAAAATCTACTTAAAATCCATTGAAGTTCAATTAGTTAATATGGAATTGATTCTGACTTCAGGTGGGAAATAGATCTTGGAACCAAATGAACTTCTGTGTTCCATGTTTTTCATGCAAATTCTCCTAATAAGAAGAAAAACAGGCAAATGTCAAATGCACAAGCAAAATGTTCTCAGAACAGATTTTTTTTTTCAGAATGTTTCCATTAAGTCAATTAGAAAGTCTAACTTGCTGAAACACGTCCAAGAGTAATAAGGAAAATACCTAAATAAATAAAAGGTGCACATATGCAATTCAATAGGAATGATGTATGGATACAGACCTGTCATCACTCCCTCAGTATATAATTTTGCCTATTCCACACCTGTGGCATAAAGTAGCAGTGAAAGAGATAACCAGGTTTAATGTTACAGCTGTGTATATTTGTGTCCTTTGGAGCCTTTTTGGAATTGCAATTATTATTCTTCAATCAATGCTCCTGCAAATCTGTAATGTTGTCAATTTGTCATTTGACTTATTACTTCTGTGGCGCATTTTATTTTTTTTATTTCAGTCATATCATGCTCCTAAGACAGGGTTTTTTTGTGATGGGTTTTTTTGTTGTTTTGTTTTGGGGTGTTTTTTTTGCTTGTTTTTCTGGTGTTCTTTTGTTTTCTGGGGATGGATAAAACAGATATGCAAGCCTTTCTGGAGTAACTTATCTTCATGATTCCCTGTGACTGTGAGAATTTAATTGCCTTAGTGCTCCTTGATGTTACTATGAACTGACCACTGCAGCTAATTGTACAACTCTCAAGAAATAGATACCTGGACAATGATTTAGACTCTTCAAAATGCCTTGGTACCATTCTAAACTCACTAGTTACAGTCAGAATTTTTATTGCTAATGATTATTAGTGTCATTGTGTTGCCAGTAAGTCTCATTGATTAGAAGGCAAAATCGATGCATTGTGGAGCACCATTCCAATCAGGATGCTTCAGAGATTTCTTACCTTTGCAGGAAACAGAGCTTTAGAGATGCTTGTGTGAGTCACACCTACAGTCCCTTTGGCAAAAGTAGTTTTTTTGGTTTACTTTAAAGTATTGCAATTTTTTCTTACACACACAGTTTTCCACAAGAAGCTGTGACTGTATATGAGCATTAAAAGAGTAAACTAGCAGTGGATATACTGAGAAGAGGCTCAAGTTTAACAAATGGAGCTTTCTCCGACATTATTAAAAAACTAAAATAAAAATGAGAATTGCATGATATAATTCATATTTTTACACCATTGTGTTCCTCTTGTGTCATTTTTATCATAATGGGAACATCTATTGTAAGAATAAGTGAGCACAGAACTTCAGCTTATTGGAAAGATTTTTTTTCCAAGTCCCAGCCAATTTAAGAACAGAAACTATCCCTAAATTAAGTAGGATAGGCAATAGAAAGGTTAGATTGTGCCACTGGGAACTGTAAAAACATCAGGATTTAATTAAGACTAAAAAATATTGTTGAAGACTGTTAGCAAGTGTATAGTGGAAGCTCAGAGGTGAGTATGTATTTTGTGAGCCTGCACAATATCTGAGATATCAGTATCAAATTCTAGTAAGCAACAAAAATGTGTCAATGAGGGTCATGGGTATATTTATTGATCTCATTTGTTTATTGACTTACTACTCATGAATTTTGAAAAGGCAATCTCTTGACTCATAAAAGCATATTGGGCCTATGAAATCTGGATTTCATGCCTAGAAAAAAATTAAGGCAGGGTAACAGTTTGGAATGGTGATCCACTCTTGAAAATAATGGTAAAAACGAGGAGGACAGAAGAAGAGAGAAGTAGCAAAGATAAGATGAGTATTTAATATAAAATGAACATTGCTCTCTCAGCCAAAAGGTCAGCAACCGACTGACAGTCATAGGTTTGTCCAGTAAACCCTCATGGGTTTTCATGGTATGACAGGGCTAGTGGCTGAAAGTCATGTCCTCTCTTCACCCCATAGAAAAGGAAATTAAAAAGTGGTCATCATAAATTAGCATAATAGCGCATGAAAGCAGTATGTGCTTTTATGTTCAGACAAGTCATCTGCATTGAAGGTCTATTGGAATGACACGTCGTAAAAACATTGCCAAAGTCAGCAAACCGGGCAGCATGTGCCTGTCAAATGCTAAATCACTCTGCTCTCCCAAGTCTACCCCAGGTCTTATCCCATCAGTTTGTTTTGCATTGTTGCTCATATATGATCCAGTAGTAGTTTGCTACATATTACTTTGCTGGTTGGGCCGCCAAATACCTTCTTTCACAGGATTACTTTGGTTCCCATAAGCAGCATTTTATCATGATTTGCAATATTTAGCGGAATGAAAATACACCTCAAATAATTGGCAATCTAATCAAAACATAAAAATCAGCATGGTTATATTTATGAATGCTGAAAACTTAATTGGCTTCTTTACATTATCACATAGAATGCCGTTTTTAGATTGGTTTACTCCCAGCTGATTCACAGTTCCTCATACGTTGTACCATTGCCAAGTATTCAGTGATGTACGTATTCGGAACAACTTTATGGAATTCAGAAGTAATACTCTTAATGCACAGTTGCAAATGAAAAAGGCTAAATTATTTTAACTCGCAGAAATGAATCCTAAGTAGGGCTAAACAAGCAGTATGTTTGCTGATGTTTATCAGAAACCTTAGTTAGGTGGAATTGAAAGTGATGTTTTACTACCATTTCAATTAATCTAATTTCCGAGTTGCTGATTTTGAGCTTTCCTATATTAAGGGAAATTTTGTAAAAGTGATTTCAAATACACTTCTGGAATATTTAACTTGAAACTGCTTTTTCATGCTGGGGTTATTTTTGGAAAAACCCCAACAATTCAGTGAAATAAGAATTGGTTTGTGATCATTTTCTTGTTATCAAAATTTCATTTTTTTCCCACTGAAATCTCTTTAAAATTATACTCTATTTTTTAGTACCATTTTATTGACTTTCCCCCAGTTCCATCATTTGCTATCAATAGATATATCTCTGTCTAGCTATCTGTGAATTTGTTCCATTACATCTCTGCAATTTGTCTACATTTAACAGGTTCAAAGGAGTGACACCGATACAAACAATTACACAGACTGTACTAGTGTTTTGTACTCTAGAAGTAGCACGGCCGCGTTCAGCTCACCATCCACAGATCTGCTATCTTCCCATGTTTTTGCAGAGGTACTGGTTTCATATGTGGACACTCTGCTGCCAGGTTAGTAAAGGCTCTGCAAAACTGAACTAATGAACTTGCTTTCAGTGAGGTTAATTGACTTAGACACAGGACCAGACATGTGTAAGTATACTGCTTTCCTTCTGCAGCCAGCTTGATCCTGGCTAATTGCAAGGACTCTGTACAGGATATTTCATCACGATAACCCAAAGCGGCGAATCAAGATTTTTTTCACAACCTGTTAGACTTTTTTCCCAAATACACTTTTCTTCTACTTCTCTGTACATTCATGTTGTTTTTAAAACAGTAATCAGTCCCATGACTGATTTTGTTGTCAAAAAATAAATCTTACAATGCAGCAATCCTTTCTGCAGCACAACAAACACTTTACATCTCAAAAACATAGAAACAGCTTAATCATCAGCCGAGTTTTGTTTTGTGGGATTTTAGATAACGAGAAAATGGATCTTTAAATTCATAAATTTTATGGAGTTACTAAGACTTTAATTAACAAATCCAGCATTAGTAATCTCACATCATGTGACAATGCAGTATTAAAATTTAATTTATGTGGGTCCAGTTCCTTGGCTTTTCATGTTGAGAACATGATACCATTGCAAATTTGAGCACTGTTGCTCCGAATAATTCAGTAAGATATACTTTCCGCAATTGATGCAATTTAAATTTGCACAATATGTATAAAGCAGGAAACATGGTACAATAGGGTGGCATCACGTATTATCTCCACTTACATGTTAATTTATTACCAGCTTCAAGTTTTCTTAAGGAATCACCACAAGAAGTTTTTCAAGCCCCCTCTCAAATCTTCTGTGTCTGTAATCCCAAATAATTTCTCTTAGAGACCTTGGCACCCTAACAGAGGTTTAAAGAGAAAAATTGCCAGTTTCTTATTAGCTGGTTTTATGGCTATATCTTCTGTCTGTTCAACAGGGCAGCCTTCTATTTTTGTCAGGATCCTTCTGGGAAATGGTATTTATGGGATCAAAAGGGTTCTCCCTTATGGCTCTGACCATCATAAACACAGTTTAGGACAGATCCCACAGCCCCTGTACACTTCTGAAACGTGCTTTCTTCTGAAGCATACACCCTTAGTTATACAGTTTTCCTGTGTGCTTTTAAAGATTTTTCCCCAAACAAAGAATGTTGCACAACCTTTTCTTACCAAATCCCACCTGCAGCTATTATCTTGTCTTGGTTTTAAAAATCCCTTATTTGTAAGTGAATAGCTTTCTTATTTTGTTTTATCTATCATGTAATAGTAAAGCTGGCAAAACTGTTTGTTCAGGTGTCTTTCTGTCACTGAGCAAAGACCAGTTAAAGGGATCAGTATAATACTGCTATAATTCTGTGATGCTGCTGAACACAATGTGTGTCCTACACCGACAAATGGTCAGTGTATTCATACAAGTGAATGCAATATTTGTTTGACTAGCTTTTCTTTTCTTTACTTACTTTAACCTAAATATTTAATGTTCTGGGATTTGTAGATATTGGGCTCAGCGCCAAGTTAGCAAGGCAGAAACTGTGGATAAGAATTATTACAAAGCCATGGAGAGCTCTGTATATAAAATGATGTCAGGATCTGTTGCAGTAATCAATGGATTTTTTTTCTTTTTTGCTTCAGTACTCTATCTGGCATCTGTTCTATCCCCTAACAGAGGATTGTTTTTTTGAAGATGATCACTACGTGTTCAGTGTTATTTGAAAATCTATATTGTTGCACGCATTTATGTGTTTATATGCAATTGGGTTAAGTTACTATCAGTCTGTTTCCTCCAGTTGGCTTATTTTAAATTGCAAAAACTACTAGCATTCAGTGTTGTTGCTAAAAAACCTGTACATGCAGCTAAAATAATTTTTAAAAAACACCTCCTCCTGAATCATAAAACTAATATGTTCCTATAGGGAATATTAGAGTTCTACATGAAGAAAATCGCATATACACTTGTCCAAGAGTCATAGAATGGAAAAAAACCCCTTCCTCCTGCTTTTATCTGATCACTTGACATTTGTTCTCACAATCTTCCCTGTGCTTTTTGATCTTCACAATTTGCAGAGAAAGCAGACCATCTTATAAACTACTAATACATTACTAGATTTTTTGCAACATGGATTCCAAATATAACTTTTACCTCCAGAAAACCCCTGAAAAGAAGAATCAAACTGTAACAGTAGGACTTAGAAGAAAACAGGAACTCTGAACTAAAATTATCCTTCCACAAAAAGAAGCAAGATTTTTAAGATAAAATATAAGTCATATATATGCAAATATTAGTTAACATAGTGGCTTCATGTTCTGTGCTATTGAATTAGAGATTCTTCTCCCTTCATTCTTCAGTCTGGTGAAAAACTGAGAAGTAGTGAATACAGAAGGGCACTGTTGAAAGCTATAGCAGGTACAGTAGACCTCTGACTGAGTTATCTTGGTTTTTGGAATTTCTCCAAAACATGGATATGTGTATTCACCATTTCTGGCACTTATTCCTATGGAAGAAAGAATACAAATCCTGCTGAATGCAACAAAAATTTTGCATTGTTAAACCTTCTTTTGCTTCCCTTTCTGCTTTGGAAGTATTTTAATAAGATGTCATGATTCAGACTTTGTATAATTTTATCATTATATAGAGAAAAAAACTAAAATAATTTCCTATTAAAAATGCATCCAAATATTGTGCAAGAAAAATAGGGTTTTTTTTTGTTTTCTTTATTTCTCAGATACTTATAATCCTAGACTTACATCAGGAAAACTATTAAGGATAGTCCATCAGGACTATTAAAGTCATCATGACTATATCGTAGAAGATATGAGCAGAAAAGGCTTTGTCCCCAATATATCTCCTTCCATTTACAGAACTGGTTTTAATGATATTGGCAAAAGGAATACAGCTAATACAATGGTAACTCAACAAATTGACAAATGCAGTACTGATGAACCTGTTTAAATTCTAGCAATTCTTTGGTCATAAGTTATCACAGAATCACAGATATTAATCTATTTTTATTAAAACTCTCTTTCAATGGCTTAACTTTGTGCCATTTTCTATGCCTTTTACAGATGTTATAGAAATGAAAAAGAACCACATCCGAGCATCAGATATTGGATAAATTGCAGATAACAATGTGCAGTTCTGACCTCATTAGTATTTGGAATTTTGATCTTGATATTGGAGGTGCCTACATCTCCAGCACCCCATTTCAATGGAAAGGAGAAACACATCAAATCACCACTGGAAACAGTAAATGATCAGTGTGACATGGCTTTTATGGTACCTTGTTCTACAAGGAACCAGACTACGCACATTTTCCAAATTCTTAAGATCTCAGTTCACTGCCTGTCTATGAAACCAGAAAATTGTTGAAGTAATACCAGCTGTACCTATGTAATCATTACAATGCGAAAGTAGGAAGTTTATCAAGTTTAGTCCCTCATATGACAATCAAATACATGGTTTATTCTTTTTTAAGTTCTACTTTTCAGTAAAAGAGGTTTTCTGCTTTTGTGTGGCTTTTTAAACACTGCTACAGGTTCTGCCGTTGGGTGATAACAATTCTTCTGCTTTTCAAGAGTCTACTTATAGTCCGCTTATACCTACTTGCTCTTTTGACAGATTTTAGATCAAGTATAGTTCTCATATGCTCGATTTTTCCCTGGATGAATTAAAAACCTCTGTGGAGCTCAAGCAATGGGAAGTAGTAGGCATACTCAATCAAAACAGAGAATTACGCATAGTATAATGTCATACCATTGTCTTGCTACAGCCAACGTCACCAGCCTGAAGTATAATTTCATCTTTGATATTCAGTGAAGGATTGTCATTTATAGTCCATTACTTATATTTTTCTGTCCCTTCAGGTTGTTTTTTGTTTTGTTTTTTTTTTTTTTTTTTTTTTCTTTATAAGCAAGTCTTTGCCTCCTTTTTTAAGGGAGGTTGAGAAAACATCTTAAGCATACTAGAAAGTCTGCAGCCATCTATAAGACTTTTGATATTCCCCCATCTCAGCTGAGAAGGGCTCACATGAAGTATTATGAGAGGAACCTGCACTCTTCAGAGTCTTGCTGTGTTACTGTCTCATAACCACTTATTGGTTAACATACAGAAAATTCCTCCTTTTGTCCTAGTCAGTGAACTCGAAGTCAATACTAGGCTGGAGCTCCTAATAAAGACTAGCTCATCCATTACTGTCAGCTCAGACCTTGAATTCGATATGATTATTTTAATCCTATTTCTATTTCCTTATTCCTTAGTTACCCTCATCTTCCTGTCAAGGATTCTAACTATTCAGTTCTAATGACGTCTTCCAACTTTGTGTCAACGGTAAAATTAGTTAACATATTTTTCCTGCTTTTACGAACTTTGCTGATGAATTTGTTCAATAGCAATCAACCTACACCAGATCATTAAGAAAATGGTATGTTAATTTCTCTTGACACATTATCAGCTTTCAATACAACCAGCTGACTTGTCTCCTCTTTTCAAAGTCTCAGCTGAACCTCAATCTAGAATGCCAATCTAATTTCCAACTTCCCAGTATGCAGTACTTGAGATACAGATAAAATACAGTTTTAGACAAAAAAAATCCCGCAACAAATTAGATTTTTCCAGAAAAAGAAAGTATCAGGATGCTGGTCTACTATGAAATATCCATGGTGAATATTTTATATTTCCATTCTGTGTCTTGTGTATCTCCAAAATAAAATCAGCGTTTGCATGATACCACTACCATTTGAATAGCAGTATTTAAAATATTCACTAGTGAAACCATGATTTTACAGTCAGTTCATTAAATAGTGTGGCATAGAAAACAGCTGTATCCTCTTTCATTAGTCTCAGGCCCATTCCTTCTCCTCCTCTCCCAGTTTAAGCCACAAGAAATCACCTGACAAACTCTGAAAAACATTAACAAGGACTTATCACACTGGCTTTTGTGCAGACATACTAGAAACCAATAACGACTTTTAATCTGACTTTTTATCTGTCTTCCTTTCATCCATTCCTGGACATTGACTTCCAATATCTTCTTATCTTCCTGTCAATGAATTTGTTTCTGCACTTTCTTTCTTCTGCATGTTTTTTTAACTTCTCATTTATTCTACTCTTGCAGTATCAAATAGTCTGAAGTGACAACTGAAAAAGAATCACAGCCCTCTTTATAAGTGCAAGTAGAGACACTGAAAGCAAAATTTTCTCTTTTCAGATTTGAAATATAATTCCAAAAAGCTTATTAATGTACCTGAAAATTCCTAAGGATAAGGAAAATATGTTCCTGTCCAGATACAGCTTAAATTTGAGTACACTTTTTCAGTCTATATTTTTTCACTATCTAGTTATTTGCGAGCTGTAGGGAATTTTTTTCTTTACAAAGAAAATAAAAATTAAAAGATATCTTTTCTGCTTTCTCTTTTTTTTTTTTTGCCTCGCATCTTTTCCACATAATCTCATGCTCTTATTCATCTTAAAGATTCCAGTTTGAAAGGCTTCCTTATATAAATAATGAAGAACATTAAAGATCTTATCTGCATATTGCATATTGAACAGTTTTCCCATGTTCCCATATGAAAGACTTGTCATAAAAAACCTTGTAGCAATGTAGAACTCCGAAGTTTGAAGCCATTTAACACAGCTGAATGGGATGATCAGAATAAGACAAACACATGACAAGTCTGATGGATATATTTTTCTCCAAATATAAGGGAATGCAATCTGCTGAGGAAAGGTTAGTGGCAGTATCACTATTGTTTTTAACTAGAGAATTAAGAAGAATTCATTTACCAAAGTGTAACTGAGAATTTATTTTAAAAAGTCAGGAAAAAGTATTTAAAATAGCCGCTAAAATTGCTTGCACCAGAAGACTGTTTCTAATCATATTCCCCTGATCTGGAGTTATTGAGACAGTAAGATAATTTAGAAACACACGTAAAAAGAAGATACTCTTCTCTAGACCAATATAGTGAGAAGGGTCTATCTCATCTCCTATTGATCCAGGAAGTTTAATTCAGTCCTATCTCATATATCCCTGCTGAATACATATTAATCTACTGATTTATCACCTCTGAAATAATCTTCACATCATCCAGTGAATTAATCAGGAGATGAATTAAATATTTTAATAGCATAGGTCTAGTACAGGTAGAATGATTTCCCCTTCTAATTATAATATTTAATTTTCTTCTTACTATTCTTCAGCAGCTGTAGTGTTGGTCATGTTGGGTTTTTTAAATTTCATTTTCTTTCTCATATGTAACCTCTTCACCTTAAAATGATCTTTTGTCTCTCATAAAAACGGATGACAAGACTATTTGTCAGCTCAGAACTTTTTCATAATTACAGTTTTGGCCTCAAGGGAAAAACTGTATACATTATCAAATCCCTTGGCTTTGCAACTGAGTAGCTTTAACAGTCTTGCACACTGCCTGCAGCTACAATAATTTATTTTGAATATTAGAAAATCCTCAAATTATAAGTTCTAACAAGGTATAGTCCTGTTCAAATTGAAACTCCTTATGTTTCTTAGTGCCTTGTAAACTGGTCCTGTAGATTCCTTACAATTGTTTATTTCTCTTACAGTCCTTGCAGTAACCACTAGCCATTCACACTGCGGTGGATCTAACAGCGTTTATTTATCAATATAAAATCCACTGGCCATTTACCACTTACATATACCGAAGCATTACAGTGAAATTCAGGAATGTTCCTGAGCAGTGCAGCATTGATTGCAGAAGTGTGAAATGCTTCCTAAAACTAAGCTCAAACTCTGTGAAAGAATCATATTATAGGTAATATTGGAAGGGATCACAGTGGGTCCTCTGGTCCAACTCTCCTGCTCAAGCAGGGTCATCCTAGAGCACACAGCACAGGATTGTGTCCAGGCAGTTCTGGAGTATCTCCAGTGAGGGAGACTCCACAGCCTCTCTGGGCAATCTGTTCCAGTGCTCAGTCACCCACACAGTAAAGAACTTTCCCATATTCAGGTGGAACTTCCTGGGCATCAGTTTCTGCCCATTGTTTCTTGTCCTATTGCTCAGCACCACCAAGAGCCTGGATCCATCCTCTGAAACCTTCCATTCAAACACTTATAGACATTCATGAGATCCCCTCTCAGTTTTCTTTTCTTGAGGCTGAACAGGCCCAGCTTCCTCAGCCTGTCCTTGTAAGAGAGATACTCCAGTTGCCTAACCATATTTGTTGAGCTTCACATCTCTTTTGTACTGAGGAGCCCAGAACTGGACACAGCATTCCAGACGTGCCTCACCAGGGCTGAGTAGAGGGGCAGGATCACCTTCCTCAGCCTGCTGGCAATGCTCTCCCTAATGCCCCCACAGATACCGTTATCCTTCTTGGCCACAAGGGCACTGCTGGCTCATGGACAGCTTGCTGTCCACCAGGACCCTCAGGTCCTTCTCTGCGGAGCTGCTTTCCAGCAGGGCAATCCCCAGCCTGTGCTGGTGTCTGGGGTTATTCCTCCCCAGGTGCAGGACCCTGCACTTGCCTTTGTTGAATTTCAGACAGTTTTTCTCTACCCTACTAGAAAATACTTGTGAAGTAGAAACATACCAGTAGTTTATAGATTTTTTTTTGGAGTTAAGCACCAGGTAGAATTTTAAAGCCTGACGAGTCATCGTATAATTTATCCATTTGTTAAGAATTTTAGGTCAACCAGAACACAGCCCATCCTTTCCTGGTTAAGTGACCACAGCTGTGAGGGAGTCCAGGGCTCCCTCAAAGCCTCTGGGTTTTAACAGGCTTCACGGAAACTTGTCTGAACATCAGAGCTCTCGAAAAAGGAAAGGAGCTCTGGATCTATAGTCAGGATGTAACTGAAAATATGGTCTTCTCAAATACCTTGCTTATTTACAGCTCCCAAATAGCGATGCAAACTATAACTGCTGTAAATTGAAAACAATGCACTAATCAGCAGAGAAATTTCTGCTTAGATCTTTGTAGAAGTTAGTTCAGTACTTACAAAATTAATATTTAAATTGTTCTTTATAATGGCTAAGGTGACAAGATCAGCTGTTTACATACCTGATTCAGTAGCTTCCTATTTCATAGTCATACTATTAATAATTAGCAATTAGCTTTCAACTGACATCCTTAGGTATACAGATCTTTTTTCCTAGCAAAAGAAAAATCAGTTTTCCCCTCAGGTCTCCTAGGACACCCATTCATACCTTGAGGATTAAAAGTGTTTTTGAATGCTTCAGGTTTAACTCGACTATACATGTTCATCTCTATCACTTACCCATACAGAAGGTAATTATGCATTATAGTAATTGATATAAAAATCTCTGTAATGGCTGCCTAATTTTTATCATTCTGCCTTCATATCTTTTTTCTGACATGGAAAGGAGACCCTGGTACTCATTTCAAGTCAGCCTCTTTTATAAGTGTTACCAATGAACGCAGAGAAATAAACCTCTGTCAGCCCTCACAACCATTATGAGACTTTCACCAACCAATGTACTCACTTATTTCATTAAGTCCTCCTTCGTTGATAAAGGGGCTCTTAATTCTGCAGCTGGCATTATAACTATTTCTGGAAGTTTCTTACTGAGGTCCTTCCCTGATTGGCTTGATCTGCTTGAAAGCCTTTGATTAGTTAATTAGCACCTGGGATCTAAATAGCAGTGAATTGTGCATTAGCTCTGAGAACTTGTAAATTTTTTTTTTTTTGGCTTTTTAGGTATTAGGATAGTCTCTCACATATGCAAATTTTTCATTCTGATTTTTCTTTCCATTTTTTTTGTTCTAATTAAGATAAACTCAGAAATTAGATTGAGATAGCAGTTGCAATCCTAAAGTTTTAGTCTGGGTGCTTGATTTGAGAATGGCTGTACATCACAATAAGGTCTGTTCTTGCCAGGCTGTGTTAGCTTAGACTTTTTCTATTTTTTTTAATTTTAAATCTTGCTGCAATATTAAGCAAGAGTGAATGGAGCTGAGAATTACGAAAATTCTGAGAGCTCTTTTTGAATTTGAAGGCATCGAAGGATCTCTGTTTGGGTTGTTCTATCAGTTGCAGTTACACTGGAGACTGGAAGATTGAACACATTGAGTCTAACATTTTCTGACTGCTTATGTTGATCCAGCTGTGCTTTCTCTATGACACATGGGGCAGAATTCTCACTAAAGTTCTTTGAAAATATTAGAAAGAAACTGATTTAAACTGAGACAGGACAATGAAACAGCTTGAGATAAAAGTATGACTGACTAACAATTCATTTTTTGAGATGCTTTCTTTCTGCTTGTGGAAGTCCAAAAATATGTTAGAGTAGATAAAGTAGCCTATTTTTGCACATACACCAAAAAACCCAGGAATACTTACTCACCCCATTATTTATTATTATAAGCAATATTTCTTTGACTTTGTCCTAGCCGTAAATTATTTCTACTTCATACAAAATAGATTTCTTTGGGTAGTTTCAAGTTTGATTGATACTTCATGCAATTGTAAATACATCTACAAAAAGCTATTACAGTAAAACTGGTTAAGGTTTATTGAGGTTTTGCTATACCCTTGCTTCATAAATAAGAAGTACATCATAAACACTTGAAATGGAGTAGAATCCTACTTACTAGTTAAAAACAATGTTTATTTTGGTATAATGTGGAGTGGTTCACATTCTAACTGTGTATCTTTTCCTTGGCAGCCCAGGGAAATCACTGTATATGTTTCCAAGAAATATAGAAAACAGGCTTACATTTTCCAGTGTCTCATCTGTCCCAAGGACTTCTGTCATGCGGTAAAAAGATGAGATTGTAAATCTCTTACATTTTCTTTCATTTCTCAGCAATTCATTGCTATGGAAGTGAAAACTAAACACATTTTATGCTTCTTGTGCTGGCCAATATTTTGACTAAATATTTTGGTGATACTGGCCGGAGAAGAGTCCTGAACAGAAGACTAAAAGTCCAAAATACACACATCCACTAGCAATCTATGTATTGGGAGAATGATATATTGCAAATCCAGAATGCCTCTGAGTACCATTCCAAAGATAAATGAAGAGTTTTAAAGTAATTAAATGTGAAAGAGTCTCGCAGAAGCAAGATGAAAAAGGAAATACAATGTTATAGTGGCTAAAAGACACAAAAGAAAATAAACTTCTGTTGAAATAATTTTATAAAATGGTAGGGTTTCTTTATCGTTTTCATAATAACAAAAGGTAATTTATGATAGTCTACACTTGCTTCATAATCTAAACATGTATCTGTGATACAGTAATGACAGCCACAAGCCACTGCATCTGTGGTTCTTCTTGCTGAGCAAACGTTCTGCATGAAAATAACTGCATTTAAATGGAAGTGGCTAGAAAACTTTTTTATTCTTTAATAGAAGCAATAAACTGAAGCTGGAGTACAGAACTAAGACTGAGAAAGGTGCTCAAGTGTGTAAGTTTCCTTACTCTCCAGGGAATTAAAAAAATGAAAGCAAAAAGGGAAAGAAGACATGGGGAATTACTCAATGTGAAAGTACACAAGTGGGAAAAAGTGTGACTCGGGGGAATTTTCACATGCTGGTATATAGATAAAGAGGTAGAGGTTCCAAAGCTTTCTGGAGAAACACACATAAATGTAGGGATTAGTTTTTGCACCCAGCCAGCTGCTTTCAGTGAAATCAATGAGATCTGAGTTATGGTATCTGAAACTCTAATGAGTTCACAAAAGTTACAATTTTCTCTCTGTAGAGTGCCAAAATAATAGCTAAATGTTATATGGGGCTCAGTTTAGTTCTGATTTGAGCTTTTTCAAGTGTTAGTCGAGCTTTTTTAGGTCTTCCCAGTAGATTCACTTCATTCTTCATCTCTAAGTGTAAATGAAACAAGTCTGGTTTTGCAGCTATCCTAGGATTTTATGGTGACAGTATTTTCTTAAATGTTTGGTCTTGTTAGTTCCTGAATGTTTTGAAGGAACAAATGCATTTCTATGAAAAGATTTTTAAGTACCACCATATGTTCAAAAAAGACTGAGCGAGCACATTAGCTGTTCTAACTAAAATTTATGAAAAATAATAGTGAAAATGGCTCTTATTGCCTTTTAGAAGCAAAGATATTCTAATCCATTTGGTTTTCAAAAGGGTATTTTTGTGCACAGTTGCTGTTTTTCAGGCTGTACTGCTATAATGAGCTCCTTTTGCATGTGAGCACTGTTTTAAGTTGTTTCACCCACAGAAATATTCCTGCCTTGCTTCTTAAATGTAGTCTAAAAGTAGAGGTATTGATATTGTAGCACTTCTAATATTTGTTTCTCATTTCAGTGCAAAACACATACTTGAAGCCTGTTAATAATCATGGCAGTAAATGACTAAATAGAATTTCATTTAACACTATTACAGATTTCTGTAGTTTTAGGGGCTGTCTGTATTTTATTGCCTTTATTTTAGGAAAGAGGCATACCAGCTTCACCTAGGATTTCTGAGGTAAAATTCTGAAGCATTATATGAAAATATATTTCTCTCTCAAGATAATATAAGGTTTCACTGAAACAAAAGAGTGATTTCTTAAAAAACATATTAAGAAAATTCCACTTGGTCCTTCCCCCATCCTACACAGCCTAGCAGTACTGCAGCAATCTCAGATTTTGGAAGAGCAGTCAATAATCCCTGCACTCCAGAGATTATATGTAATTATTTCAGGGGAACTTGTCTTCCAAAACAAGTTTTCAATTTCTTCACCACTGCATCCACTTTTAAATGCATTTAAATTACCTTATTTCTTACCATTATGTACATTAGGTACTAGGTACTTAAAAGAAACAGCGACTTGTACAATGACAATTTGACAGAAGTATCATAGAAATACAGTAGGGGATTGAAAGAACGAAAGTCAAATCTAATTCCCTGTTCTGATTACCAGTACCCACAGCACTTTCTACAGTAACATGACTTAAATCTGGACATTCTACCTGCTGAGGGCAAAGATGGCCAGTGTAATGATGCACAGAGCCAGAATAACCCGGTATTGTTTTCAGAAATAATTAGACCTTGATTTCTAATTATTTCAGAGAATGAATATTGCAGTTAGAGAAAGAATTCACCAGAGTTTGGAAAACAGAGGCATGATGGAACACAAAAACTCTTTTCAGTTTGGACCTGATTGCATCTCTGAATTCCTGTGAAGATAAATCCTGTAGCCAGATTTATCTGCATGGATGTATGAAAGAAGTAATCTGCAACAGAGTTTTCAGTTAGATGCAAAAACCCCTTAGTGAAATTATATCTACTGAATATTATAGGACTCCTATAGATGAGTCATGTAATTAATTCATACATAAATGCTTACCACTGTGCGATCTCAATTAACCTAATGATTTTTCTCCCTACTGTTTTAAACTGTGGATTCATAATAATGGGGACTTTAGTCCTATGTTGCAGTATTCTACATTAGCTGTCTTACTTATCTGAAATTTCCCATTCTAGGCTTTATCTATGTAGTACAAATGTAAAATTAAAACATTACACTTAAAGAAAAATGTTCGAAACCATTTTCATGTTAGTCCTCTATAACTATGTCATCATGTAGCTTAAAATATCCTCTCTAAAATTAACTGACACATTGCAGAAAATTGTTCTCTGTGTTGGCAGGAATGAATTCTATTAAAGCTAATGAAAATTGCACATCTGTGGCATAAGACCATATGTCCAGAAGAGAAGCAGTGTGTGGAATAACTTTCTTTCAAATTTAAACCCAATCACTGAAGTTTTTCCATCAGGGAGTCAAGCTCACCAGACTTATAAGAGCTCTGAAAAAGTTTGTACTCTGACAAATTTTGAATCAGTAGTCTACATAAAGTAGTGATCAAATCAAATTAACTAAAGTATTAGATTATTTTAACATGTCTGGAGTCTGCCACGTCCTTCACACATATATATTTAATTTAAAATAATCTGAAAAAAAACAATACATGCAAATGAAATAATAGCGTGTAATTGTAAAAAGGGACCAGAAACCCCTCAGTACTATTAAGATCTGTGCTTTGATTAAGAAAGTGTAGTATTGGTACAATAGAATACTGATTTATGAGTGGAGCTGAGCCAAACATCTGCATTTCACTGCATTATTTTTTTTGTTCCCTTTTCCAAATTGGAAAAACAGGAACTAGTAGAACTGGGTGAAGAACATCAAACTCCTCCAGTCAAAAATGGGTAGCTACTTTTTTTTCTTGACTATGATTTTTTTTCTTGTCAAGGAAAAAAAAAATAGTGATGTCTATAGTATAACCGCTACTTTTGTAATGCTTTTTTTTAATACAAAAGTTTTCTGTCATTCTCTGGGACCTGTTCCTGGCAAGTATAATTATCCTTCAAAAATATGCCTCTCCTTACCCTACATACTCATTATACGTACATACATATATTAGAATGCCTCTTTGTTCTCCTATAATTTAAGGTTAACTCAGAAGCCTTTGAAATGGCTGAAGCATTGTTTTAACCAGATAAAGGAAAAAATTTGTACCCTATGACTGGACCTTGAATTAACTTCTGGATTTATGAAGAAATTTACAACCCTTGGTGATTAATTTTGGTCTAAGTTGACTTGTAAAATTAATGAAAAATGGTATATGTTTTCACAATTATAAATAAATATTCCTCTTTAAGCATCAACAAATAGAGATCTTATGACAGATGGCACAAAAAATATTCCTCCTGACAGTACCCAGTAACAACATTCTGAATATGGGATTTCTTTATCACTGTTTCTTCTCTATATATGCATGATTACCCCATCTGTAATTTTCCTAGTTTGGTATCCTCTTAGGAGCAAATACACTAATTTTGGCAGAGGCCAAAAGAGAGAGTCAAGACTGAATATTCCCTCCTTAAAGATTTCCTCTGCCAAGGTTACCCACACAATGTATTTTCAGCAAAAATTGCATAGCACCTTTCCGTGAATAACAGAAGTGAACCACTTGAAAGACGTTTCTTTTTCCTTCTGTCATTATCTTAGATTTTTCATCCCATGCATGTAAGATTGTGGCCATTTGACCTGGGCAGGATGCCAGATCTGCACCAAAGGTGCTCTACCACTCTCCCAGGGGAGAGAAAATAGAATTAAAATCTTGTGAGTTGAGACAAGGGCAGGGAGAGACCACTTACCAGTTATCATCACAGGCAAAATAGATTCAGCTTGGGTAAATCAACTGAATTTATGGCCAACCAAAGCAGAAAAGAATAATGAGTACCAAAATCAGCTCTTAAAATACACCTTCCTCCCATGCCTCCCCACTTCCCAGGCTTAATTTTATCCCCAAATCTCTACCTACTTCACCCTGCCCGAAGCAGCACATTCCGATGGGGAGTGGGGGCTGTTCATCACATATCTCTGCCACTCCTTCCTCCTTAGAGAGAGGACTCACAGTCTCCTGCTGCTCCATAATGGGGTCCCTCCCATGGGAGACAATCCTTCACAAACTTCTCCAACATGAGCCCTCCCCACAGGGTGCAGTTCTTTTTTAGAATTCTTTTTGGGTTTTTTTCCCTTAAATTTGTTATCCTCAAGGTGCTGCCACCATCACTGAAGGGAATTGCTTTGACCAGCAGTGGGTCTGTCTTAAGAAGAACCGGCTGGCATCAGCCATAAGGGAGGCTTCTGGCAGCTTCTCACAGAGGCCAGCACTGTAGCTCACCCACCACCAAGACCTTGCTACACAAACTCAACACAAAGACCTGCATAATTAAGTGCAGAAACAGTGTTTGAGGACAATCTTCAGGTCACTTATGTTTACTGTGTTAGCAATCACCTCTGGCACCCTAATATGGCTACCTAGCTGCAAAAATTGCAATTACCTATATGTCTTCAAATCACTTCAGCACAATTTGCATGAAAATATTTGTACTGGCTTTGACTGAGGTAAAGTTAATTTTCTTCACAGTAGCTAGTATGGGGCTGTTTTTCTGGATTTGTTCTGGAAACCGTGTTGATAACAGGGAATGTTTCTTCTATTGCCAAGCAGCCCTTGCACTGAGTCAAGGACTTTTCTGTTCCTCACTCCATGCCCCCTGTCAAGAGGCTGGGATGCATGAGAGGTTGGGAGAGGACACACCCGAGACGGGTGACTCCCCCACTGATCTAGGAGCTATTCCAGGCCATGTGGCATCCACATATAACGTGGGAGAAAGAAGGATGGAAGGGGATGTCTTGAGTAATGGCATTTGTTTTCCCAGGTCACCTTTATATGTGGTGCAGCCTTGCTTTCCTGGAGATGGCTGAAAACCTGCTTGCCCATGGGAAGTGGTGAATGACTTCCGTGTTTTGTTATGCTTGCTGGTGTGGCTTTTGCTTTCCTGATTAAGCTGTCTTTATCTCAATTCATGAGCTTTTTCACTTTTACTCTTCAGATTGACCCCCCATCCCATTCACAGGGGAGTTATCAAGGGGCTGCATGGGGCTCAGTTGCCAGCTGGGGTTAAACCAGAACAAAAGCAAATATTCTGTTTTTAAAAAAGAAAACTGAAATACAAGTAAAAGAAATTAGATGCAAAACATACAGAACTTTTTTATTTTTCATAGTAGCCCATTATCTTGCCTTTCTCCTATGACTTTTCTGTTCATATAGAGGCAACTTTGATGAGATTGTATTTGTTTCCACAGTCAGTCACTTAGGGACTATTTTTTAATTGTGGGAAAACAAAAACAAGAAGTATAACTTGACGGGCATGGTAGGGGGTTTTTTTTGCTACTTGTGTAAAAGTAGCAAAAGTGTTATTCTGTGTAACTGAATAACTGTGTTATTCAGTTCTGAGAAATTTGGTAGAATTTTTAAGAGCAACATGAAGTTAGTCTTAATTTTGTTAAAATTAAACAGGATTCAAGCTTGTACATTTTCAAATCACTTTTAAAACTAGAACTGAGACTCCAAAGTCCTGGAAATACTTTGTGTATTTTACTGCTTTTCTCTTCCGCAATATTAAACAACTTGAACCAAAGGAATTCAATACTGCATTCATTAGCAATCTAGTTAAATATTTTCAGATTTTTTTTAAAAAGTCCATTAATTTTTCTAATAACATTTTAACTTAAATCAGAATAATGGTTAAACAAGTATATGGGCTTTCTGAAAACTTACTTGTTTAAATATGAAAGCAAATACCACTCATTCTCAATGTTCATGATAGTTTGAGGACTGCTTTGTCATCATAATGTCCTCAAGGTACAGAAAAAATAGATGAAAGAAGACGTGTCTCCAAAGGAAACACACAGTGTGGAATTAAAATCTTGGATGGTGAATGCTTCAGTAAATCAGCTCTGACTCTCATATTGTCCTGAATAATACCACTGTTTATGTTTTTCAATAATCTTCTGCTTTACTACATGAACTCAGGAAACTATAGAGATGTACTTTATGATATAATGTATAAAAGTGTATAACTTATAATAAATCATAAATATTTAATACAGAATATGAAGTAGTATATAATTATAGTTTATAATACATAGGGTATATTATTATACATATATAGCATAAAATATGTATTGTTTAGCATTTATATGTTATGTAAAATACATGTGGATTTTATATAAATATCTGTTGATATATTTATATAGCTACATTTAATATATACGATATAATGTGTAACATTCAGACAAATCCCTTAAGAATACACTTAAGTTCATAGTTCCACATCAGGCTCAAAAATAAATATAGATGGTACACAGTCCAATATTGTACCAGGCAAGATAAATATCAATTAGTGAAGAAAGTTTAGTTGCAATAGAATCTTTGGCAACTATTTTTTCACCCTTTAATTTGGTTTTAACTCTGGGAATTTCAGTGCTGCAACTGGATATCACTACGAAAAATCTGGTTTTCATTGAAAAATATTGACCTTATTAGATCAATTTTATATTGCTCTTTTTAGTGTCGTGAGCTCAAGTAGGAGAAAAATTTTCTGAACGAAAGTTATGGCACCGTCTTTCAGATTTGTATAACATGCCGTGGTTGTTCTCTGGCCGACTAAAGAACATGGAAGTACCAATAAAGTTGAAATCTCAGCAAAACAGACAAGTTGGTTTTTCATCATATGTTTTCAGCACCATAGTATTGCATAATAAAGACTTCTGAATGTGTTCCTTTACCGAAGACTGCATAGGTGTAATATGTTTTTTTCACAAAGTACCTACAGTGATGTAGGGATACAAATCCGTGGTTTTGAATGGAGAACAAGGTGCATATAGTTTAAATGCTCAACTAAGTGAAAAAAGAATATACAGAAACCCTGTCTCTAAATATGCACAGTTTTTCATAAGTTCTCACTTGGCTATCCAAGTGAAATCTCTGAGAGTTCAAACAAGAGAGTAGTAGTATACTTATTTATCCTTTACGCATTCCCATAAGTTTCTTGCTGTTGGTGTTCTTCTTGCTGTATCTGTCCTTCAAAAAATATTGTTATGCAAGCTTTTGGAGGTTTTAGTTATGTTCTTTATTCTTGGTTATGAAATTAGATGAAAGGAAAAAAACTGTTATAATTTCTCATTTTATAGCAGTGAATTTTTTACTGCTGTGAAAAATACCTGAATAATACTGAAAATACTTAAAAACCTCAAACCTTGAATCATAAGCTCTCGTCTTGTTTTATATGGGTTTTTTTCACTCATGTCAAATATACAGACACTATTATTATGGGTGAAATATTATATCTGCTAGAACTATTTTTAATAGGTGCAAAGAATCTGTGTTCTTAGCTGTAATAGACTCTTGGCAACAGTATTGAATTGACTAAAATTTACCTCATGGGGTTTTCCAAAGCTATAATCAGTGGGGATTTTTTTTTTTTTTTGGTACAGAAAAATTGTATTTTGGAATGGCTTGTTAATGTCAACAATTTGTATTTATCACTTGCTTTAAAAAAAAAAAAAAAAGACTGTGTCTGTAGAAATCAATACAGGTTTAGCTATTGCTTTCAAAAGCAGAAGGATAATGGCTTCAATGATCCAGTTTCTGATCTCAGTGGCCTGATATAAATCAAAAGTAACTTGAAGCCAATTTCCTGTAATTAGAATATGTATGTGGGGCTATGTGTTTAAACATCTTTGATGCTGAAGACTCTCTTCCAGACCTCTTGCTGAGCTATGATTTTGTAGTTTGTAGGGGTTCTTACTGTTTTTATACCTACTATGATAAAATAGCTCTGGAACAGCTAAATATTTTTTAGAAGGGGTTAAGCATGCCGACACTTACAAGAAACAAATCTGATGCTCAGTACTGTCCTCTGGTTTTTATAAGGGGTTTACTAACTTTCCAGAGACTTGTCTGAAACTTGTCACTTATAGGCATTTCTGGGGTTTAGGGGGTACAGAACAACCTAAGCCACTTAAAGAAACTCTTTGGCTTTACTGACACTAACATTCTCCTCTCTGCAAGTTGTGAATAGTGCAGATGGACTGGCAGATGCAGTCAGTATTCAAAGAAGAAAAACACGCTTTGACACTAGTCAGCATCAGGAGTCTGAAGTTTTAAGAGGCCTCTATTCAAAGTGTTTGAACTTTTTTTAAAAATAAACAGAGAAAAAGGAACAGAGAAGTGTCTGTATTCTAGAACTTTGGCAGCTCATCAGAAGCTGATGGTCCTATGCAATGTAAGGCCCATAAGAGTATTTTGGAGTATTTCTTCTGTACTGTTATTTATACAACAAAGCTGTGTCACAGATTTAAAATACTCTTGTTATTCTTTGTATTCCTTTAGTGTTCATTTTGTTGTCTTATTCTTAAACTTTCTAAATCCCACTACTTTTCTTCTTAGGTTCTGATATCATTCAATGAAGGAGAACCCTTGCACACTCTGCAGTGCCTTCATTGTAAGTAAAAGGTACCCAAAGCCACGCAAAGCTCATACTTATTGTCAAAGGCCATTAGGGAAGATTTCTTTGCATTATTTTTTAAATACTGACATTGCTGAGTTCTTGCTTTCCAAATCAAGTTGAAACATTATCAGCTTGTAAAAGATTAAGTGTGCTATCCTGTTTCATCTGTTCTTGTCATTGCTCAAATACATGGGTGCTTTTGGTAGATAATGATGAAGGATGGGGGAATCTGGTGTGTGCCTTAAGGGGATTTGATTTTTGGTGATAATAGCCAATGAATAAAATTGCACAATACTGCTTGCTCTATAACAATGGGTAATGTCACTTCTATGGCCTGACACCACACTGAGTGCCTCACAGTGTCTGTCTTTGCCTCTCTGGATCCAAGGATCAGAACCAGACTGCCCATCGATTCAGATTGCCACATCACTTAAGAATCAGCTTTGATGAAACCAAAGAAGTGAAGGCTTGACTGAGAGGGGACCTCATCAATGTCTGTAAGTATTGGAAGGGAAGGTGCCGAGAGAATGGAGCCAGGCTCTTTTCAGTGTTACCAAGCAACAGGAGAAGACACAGACAGAAACTCTACCTGAGTATGAGGAGGAACTTCTTTACTGTGAAGGTGTCTTGAGCACTGGAACAGATTGTCCAGAGAGGTTGTAGAGTCTCCCTCACTGGAGATATTCAAGAACCATCTGGATGCAATCCTGAGCAATGTGCCATAGAATGACCCTGCTTGAGCAGAGGTGGGACCAGATGACCCACTCTGATCCCTTCCAACCTGGCCGATTCTGCGGCAGTTGTTCTGCAACTCTGTAAAAGGTCATGGGGTACTAGGAAGTGTGGAATCCGACATGATGTAAATGGTATAGAATAAAGGGTGGGCACTGTGTTAGTTTTGGCTGGGACTGAGTTTCTTTTCTTCTTAGTAGCTGGTACAAGGTTTGAATTCAGTATGAGAATGATGCTGGTAACACACTGATGTTTGGTTGTTGCTTACCTCAAGTCAAGGACTTTTCAGTGTCCCAGGCTCTGCTGGTGAGGAAGTGCACAAGAAGCTGTGAGGGAGCATGGCCAGGACACCTGACCTGAAGTGACCATATATTCTGTACCATGCAATGTCATGCTCAGGATATAAACTGGAGGGAAGTTGGCTGAGAGACACCTGTGGCTGCTGTGAGGGGGAGTGAGTGCGCTGCTGCATGGTATTTAGTTGCCAGCTTGGGGGTAAACTACAACACATGGGAATGGGAGAATGAGAGATACAGGCTTTGCTGATAGCAGTGATGAATGTTGACTTAGAAAGTAATACAGGCTTTACCTGAAGTACAGCACAAGAGTATATATATCTGGTTCTAAATGTTTTTCGCAAACGTCTTCCAAATGTAGGGTGGTTGGTTTTTTTTTTCTCTGGAATGATATTTTCTTTTATTTTCATTATTTCTGTTTCTGCTTTTGATCCTTATACCTTCTCTTCTTATTTTTAGCTCAGGATTTTTCCCTCATTTTTCCCAGGTTTTGACATGTCCATTAGAAAATGCTGGGGGAAAACTGCTCTTAAAAACACCTTTTTATATTACTCTGAATTTTTACAGCTTGTCAAGCAATTTAGTTCACTTTTTGCTGATAGTGTGCAAATGACTGCCAAAAACATTCTTTGTGGATTGGGTAATGATAAACTTGGATTCCAGTATTTCAAACTCATGCTAAAAATAATCAGAGTGAACATCTGTGACAAGCAGGTAATTTTTAATAATATCAGACAGTTCCTTTCTGTGGAGAATTACTACTCTCTCATCTCTAATCAACCTCTGCTGTAACAGCAGCTGCCAATTAGGGATGTTGTCTCTTGACAGAGTGCTCTACCCAGGTTTAATTTATTTTAAATGTGTTGTGTTTTTCCATGGAAGGTGAGTGTTGTTTTTCAGTATTTTATGCCATCAGAGGCTCATGTCATGTTATACAAAGTGGTGAGACACTCTCAGATCACAGGTTGATTACCCTAGATTCAAGCAGATTCTCAGGGGATGAATCCTCTCATCTGAGCTCCTGACAGCGTTAAAGAAGGAGGAATACTTAATTTTCCTTTTTTTGTACATATAGCAAAACCCACATTCCTTTCTGTTGAGAGACCCATACTGATTTCCATGAGAATTTTCTCTTTGATATTACTAAACATATTGATCTAAAAGTTAGCTAGTTGTGCTAGCTACCTACTATATTAAAAAAAAGAAAGAAGAATCCTGTGGTGAATCGCCCTAATTTATACTGCAGGGTTTGAAGGAGTGAATCTATTCATGTAAATACACCTTATATAGTTGTTGTGAAATTTTAGCTGTATATTTTAGAGTATAAAAAAGCAATTCTTATAATATTTAGACCACATTTTATTGAATGTTTTCCCTTTGCCTACAACTTTCTTTTTCTACATCCAAACATATATATACAAATTCATAAATTCAATAATAAATGTCAAGTTACTATTGAAGCTTTGGTGATTTGATTCAAATATCAATAAGTATTGCTGGAGGCAATTTTAAGGCCTTATCTTATGTTAATCAGATATTAAAATTACCGCAAAGAAGGAAACTCACCACCTTACTTGTCACTCTTCTTCATTCAGCTACTCTTTTTTTTCTAAAGGGCAGCAAAGGCATATTGAATAACTCTGTAACCTGACAGGCAGAGACTGGCAAAGATTTTCGGGTTATTTTGTGAAACAAGTTCCTAGTTTCCTTTAGTGGTGTCAGAAACTGAATAGTTAAATAACAACTCTTGCTACTTGCAAAACAGGCCATTAAAATTGGCCTGTAAATCAGGCAGTGTGCTCCTAATTTTCACAAAGTATAAGCTTGAAAATCAACCAATACTTAGAGAGACTGTACAGTTCTTATGCTATTTTGATTCTAGACTTTTGTTTGGCTTAAGAACCACATTCATGGCTGCAAAAATGTCTGGATAATTAAGACACTTGGAAAAAATCTCATCTCCTGGGACTTTAAACAGTATTTAGCTTGTCTTATTTTGTTGATGAGCAAGGCTTTTCCTCAAAAAAACAAAATAAAAAGACCCATGACCAGAATAGTATAAAATTGATATATTTAAACACTCACAAAATTAATTTATGGCTTGAACTTCAATTTAGAAAACAAAGCGTTTGCCATTTTGTTGTTTAGTTGTTTTTTTTAAAATAAAGTTAGGTCTGATTTATTCTAGTTCTAATTGATGGATTACTAGATATGCCGCACAATGTGAGGAATCAGCAGCCTTCAAACCATACAATAAAACATGTTTTAGGTTTAAATTACTATATATAAGCATGTGCAAACATACGTGGATACATGAAGCCTAGTTAAATTCCCCCTTCCCTAAAAAAATGAAACAAAACTGAAACTCTACAGAAGCTTTCTAGAGTTTGTTATAAAGCTTTATAGTATTTGCACAGTATTCTCACTCCAGGCCGTATCAGACAATTCAGTGTGTGTGGAGTTTATTAAATTGGCAATGTCTGTGCTTTGTACAACATATTCTAAAGAGAAACAAATAGAACAGAAAAGAAAAAGAGAAACAATGAGAAAAGCTGAATGTGAAGAACCAAAATAAAGATGAAACAGAGGGAAAAAAAATCGGAAGGGAAAGCTGAAAAAAAAATAGATTAAAATTTTGTCTTTTAAGAAAATGATGGATAAGTGTTAAACTAGTTTCTCTTTGAGCTGCATCACTTCCTGGAAATACCACAAGGCATAGGCATAGTTATCAAGATGACAGATCTTTTTTTCCCTTAGGCTTGAAGGAAGAACATTTTGTTTTACAGGATGGATTGAACTTTCGGAATTTCATTGTGGCTGTTGATACTTCCTTTTCTATTTAGTAGGGACTTACATTTTATCAAGCAGTCTTGCTCCTTGAAAACATTTTCCTCTATTGGTTCATTATTTGTATCATAGCAGTGAGTTTCTTGGTTAATTCTTCCAAGAACAATAAACATTGCAAACTGGATAATTCTGAAAAATTCTATACTTTGCCTTCAGAACTTCTTTAAAACTGGATCTCTGGAAAATCTTTGAATTCATGTGGAACACATCTCCATGATGACTTATTGTTGTTATTCTGATGACTTATTGTTGTTATTTTACTATTTCACTCCATGCCTCAGCCTTTCCCAACTCTACCAATTCTTTTGTCTTGAGCATATAGCTTGTTTACCTTGTTTGGCATACCTGGATTTTTCCTCAGTTGATAATCATCAAAATGCCTCTAATAACTTTTGGTAGATAAATTAGAAATAGTAAGATCATATGAAATAATACATGTTTTATCTTGAAATCTTTTTAATGCAGTTTTTGTCAAACCAACTCTTTTCACCAGTTCTGCCACATACACTTAACTGGCTTTTGCCAGGATATCGTTTTAGTATTACTATAGTATTAAGAGACATGAGGAGATCAAAATTTTGTCTCCCCAAATAATTCCTGTTTAACATAGTATTGAAAGAAAAATGTCCCTCTTAAACAGAAGAGTGGGTCAGAAGGAGTGCTTTTTGGGGCCGTGTATCCAATATCTGGTCAGGTTCCTACACCAAGAAGCTCTCACAAGTACGCATATCTCCACTGGCTATAGACAGCATCTGAAACCACCCTCCCGGCCCTAAAGTTTTCTCTTTCCTCTGCCAGTAGCTCTGCCTCTTCATATTGCCCTATTCTTCCTTGTCTTGGCTGCATGGCTCTGTGTTGCAGAGGTCACGTGGTCTTGTTGAAATGTCTATATGATAGAAACAGATATTTCCCTCTCAGTGCCAGGTTTCCTTCTTTGTCCTTTCTTTTCTTAAGTGTTGTACCTTTTGTGCACCAATCTCACAAAAATTGTAGTGACCTGTAGTTTCTGTGTAATTGTATTCCCTTTTCACTTTTTCAGAAATGTTATTAAATAGAAATACAGTTCAGTAACTAGTGATGTTTCTAGCACATTCCTCCTTAAGATTATTTGAGATAAAACAAAAAAATTCCAAAAAATGAGAAATATTTTTCCAGTAATGCTCAGCAACTTTTTGTTCTGGGCTCATCATGTAACTGAAATTTCCAAGTTGACACCTAGTCCACTTCAACAGTCCAATGGTGCTCTTAGAGAGATTAGCGAAGAAAACAGATTATCAACAGAAACAGGATTTTTTTTTGTTTTGTTTTTAATGTATCTACATTCTTCCCTCATTTAAATGCTGCACATATTCAGAAAGATTATTTTTGAGGGAGAAAAAAATGTTGCAACTATATTTTTGGAAGTAAGCCAAAGCTTTGATATAGCAATAGAGATGAATCCATAGGAACTCAACTTCATGCCAACAGGCTTGAGGTTTTTTGCTGAAATATACCAGCAGTAAAGTCTGTGGCCACACACAGCGTCTGCACACTTAAAGGTAAGCTTTCATTTGGTAGTATGCAGATTCCATAATCCAGACCTATCTGAGAGGGAGGGTGCCCCTACACATTAGAAAAAAGTATTCAGTATAATAATGATAGCTCCTCTGACTTCAGCAAAGTATCTGTCTGTCCTCATAGTCCCTTTTTTTCTCCCATGGGTGTTATAATTTGTTGGAATTTAGCTGCTAAAAATTGTCAAATAATTTTTATAAACCAAGAGTGTTTCAGAGCCACTGAGCAAAACCCTTGTAAAGACGATGTGGCACATTCATTCCACATGACAGTGACAGACTGGGCAATGGATTAGACCCAATGCATTGAGATCAACAGGACCATCTCCATTTTCCAAATCCAAATTCTTATCCGAATTAATAATTTCCAGCGTTCTTTTATGCATGCTGGATTGCATCTAATTGATTTTTTTCTGAAAATTTTCAGTACTCAAAATGATTGATCTCAATTTTTTCACCCAACTCCAAATTCAGTAAATAAGAAAAAAAACCAGTAAAATAAAAATATTTACCAAGATTAGATGTTTGTGGCACCTTATTTCACACTTCAGTTACCAGGCAACCCCTTACTTCAGATACTGGGATTGGAACTTGCAGTCTGGCACCAAAATATAGGCTGCTAACCAGAAGGGGAGACATCAGTCTCCATAAGACAGACTAATCAAGAAAACTGCTCTGTGTGAGGTAGTCTGACATGGGTATACTAAAGTAAAGGGTAGTGGTCCACATTCATCCATCATATAAAAGTCAACCTTCATGAGGCAGGCTCAATGATTGAGAAAGGATCTTTTTTTATGCCTCACAAAGTTTTCATTTAGACTTTATAGCTTTTACTTCTCACCTTTTCTGTATGAACTTATCATCTCTTTCATGGCAGGTAAATCATTGAAGAATAATAGATGCGTAGTTGCCCATGGACACATGGCATTTTGTGACTTATATCCAGTGAAATATCCTGCGTATAATTAGATTAAAATAACTCCCTAGATTTTATGCAGTTTTTAGCAACATTTAAAAATTCATACATACTATCCTTAGTTTCCCTGAGATGTGATTAAGGCCTGCAAAAGCAGATGCCGCCTCCTCTTCCACCAAAAGTTAGAAAGGTTACCAGAAGTCCTGCAAATAGGAGAAAATTACTGGAAGCGGTCAGCTCACAACAGACAAAATGCTGTGCAAACTGATTGGATTTTGTATTTTTTAATGTTGCCAGGAACAATAGGAAAACTTTTTGAGTACTTCTGAAAGCTTGCTTTAGAAAGTTTCTCAGTTTTGTTAGGGGTGATACCACTGTAACTTAGCAGACCTAAACCACAAATTTTGTTGTATTTGTTACGTATGACTGTGGTACGAGGGAATTTATGTATCAGGAGTTCAAAAATATCTGCCTCCTATCTTTGTGAGCCAAAAGGCTTAAAAGGCATTTTGATTAATTGTTTACGTATGAAGTATATAACAAGATGTCCAGTGCAGGTGTGCTGGTATCAGTATCAGAATTGTTCCTGTAAGGGGAAAACAGTTCAAGTCTTGGCAGGTTAGGTTGGTTAGGTTACTCCTTAGTGGCTCAACTTGTTTAACTGTGTGAACCAAAGGCACAAGTCCCTTTTTGCACTCAGAACATCTCTGTTCTGCCTCTTTAAGTGCAGTTGAGATGAATAATAAAGGTGCCTTTGGTCCAGGAGGGCCAGTGTTTATGTTCAACGGTGCAGTAGTGTATTCAACAAAAGCTCATGCTGCTATACTATAGGGTTGTGTACACCGGTCCCAGAGACTGATAGGTTTTTAATTCCTGCATTAGGTTTCTTACTGCCTCTTCATGCTCTGGGTTTCATTTCCATGGTTTTCCATTTCACAAAAGTGAGTACAGCAGGTGAGAAAAAATAGATTATCTAGGCACAAGTTTTCTCCAATATCTTAAAGTTCCCATTAACTGTTGTAATCCTTTCCTACATGGGGTCATCTGCAGTTGTTCGATTTTTCTTAAGATAGCCAGAGTATTCAACATGTGGTCTGCTATGCATCAAGTATCCAAAAACACTATGTCTTTACTTGGCCATTGATGTTTCTCAGGTGGGATCTCAATGTTTCTGTTTCATGGAGTGCTTGCCACACCGCTGTTGCTGCTTCCTGTACCTTTTCCGGGGAATCTCCTTGAATTATTTAACCTATTTATCATATTGACAAAATTTCACATCTTGAGGGAATGAGACTGTCTGTAAAAATTCAGCAAGTGCAGCATGAGCAGTCACAGGTGAGTGTTTATACCCCTGTGGGAGTCTGGTATATGTATACGGTATACCTTCACAAGGGACAGCAAATTTCTTTTTATGTTTATCTTGTAAGGGAACTGTAAAGAACATATATTTTACATCTAGCACTGCCATCCGTGGGTGTGCAAGTGCTTTGTAGTGTGGCTGTTAGGTTTGCAATATTGGGTATTGCAGCTGTTGGTGGGGCTCTGTTGGCACTTAAGCATTGGTAATTATATTAGTTGCCACCTTCTTTTTGGACTGGCCAAACCAGTGAATATGGGGAATGGGTTCTGGAGAGGATTTCATAACCACATATTTTTATGCAAATTACTAACAATGTGAACTTCCACTGCATAGTCAAAACTCAAGCTGTATGAGCAGCTGCCTGTCTCCTTGCAGAGCTCTGTTCCCTGACCAATTCATCAAGTCTTTAAAATGAAGAGGAAATGCATATGAAGGAAAGAGATTGCTAAATCCTTCAGGGAATAAAGTAGAATACTTAGAAGAGAGTTATGCAATATGAGTGAGGATAAATATATACTCATTTAGGGCACTTCAAGTATTTTCAGTTCCTCTGTACTATGTAGTTGCCTGCACATTTAGGGCTTGGGGATAAATTCTGAGGTCCACGAACAGGGTTTATTGACAAGCTTGAAATTTTACCTTTTCTTTTTCTTATATCTGATTTCTGTTGGCAAACTGTAGTTACTTAGAACTAGAGTTATGAGGGGAACAGGTGGTGTTTGAGAAACTCTAGCAGGAATTTACTTCTCCACGTCTGTTTGGCACATGAATACACACACTCTGCAGGAGATAAAAAGCAAAGCTGTCCCAAAACCTGTTTGTGTTAATGTACATACATCGAAGATTATAGAGGAATAAGGAGAATGCATGTGTGAATACCACTGCATTATGATTTTCATGTAAGTTATTTAGGATAAGAGTAAATCCACAATTAAATAATACACCATTGCATAAATAGAAAACTTTAAACAGAGGAGCCTTGTCCTCCACATTGAAGGGGAAATTTAAATTCACAATCTCTCACTTAAAGATGCTTGTCTCTTACTTCTTAGATATGCAAATCTTTACATCAAGCACCTCTACTGAGTGAATTGTAAAGGGAGAAATAGTTCAGGCAATACTACACAGATTAGCATTTAAACATGTCCTTAACCCAGAGCAAGCCTATGGCAATTCTGTCCTTGTGAAAGCAATCCTTTTATATCCCTTTTAAGCGTCTTTTCACTCATAACGTCCTCATCCATTCGGGATTGTAAATACTAGAGGGAAGGTTCTAATATATGCTTTTAGATGCTAGAAGTGACATCAGTACATGATTCAGTTGTGATGTTGTAAAATATTGCGCAATTATACAGAAATGCCTTATTACCTGAGGAAGTACTTTGTGTGAGAGGAACGCACTATCTCAGTACCGAAACATAGTTATGTTTCTTTCCTACTCTGCACTTCAACAGGATTTGCTGGAGAGTGGTTCTTTTCAGCTGTCATGTCTTTCTTGGAAGTTATATCATTACATAGTTTCAGACATTCAAAAAAAAAGCCCACAGCACCGATTACAATTCAGTCAGTGGTATTTCATGAACATTAAAAATGCCAAATCAAACACGTAATGAGACCTCAATTCAAGCGCCCTTATCTTTGTTTTGTCTCTGATTTTTACAACCTGAAGACTGGCCTTTCAAATACTCTTTCTGTATGCATCCTGTGAAACAGCACTGCCCAGATTTAGTGAAGTGCAGTCTGCTAAATTGCAGTAAATGACTGAAATTTCACTTCAGTGATTTTTTTCTTTCTAAAGAGCATTTTAGTGTTGATTACCCTGTTGTGCTACCCACTCAGAAATAATGAAGGTGGATTCTTTCACACAGTCCCATCACTGTCCCACTTCTTTAATTCCTAAACTTCAACAAGGGTCCTTAGGAAGGGAGATTCCTAGACCACTGCGGCTGTATTTTTCTCCAGCAGAGCTGCATTCCACCCAGCCATGAAAGCAAAACACTGTCCCAAATCAAAATCTTAGTTCAACCTCAAACTGGAGATGAGGCTGAATTTTAACCTCTAACATGTTCTGTCCTTTTTATATACTGGTGTTGTCAGACTGGCTGCACGACTTAGGTTGTGAGCAGCAGTAGCAGAAGAGCATGTTCCACCCTGCAAAGAAAATCATACCACGGAAACCATGAGAGGGACATTGGCTCATTAGAGATAAACTGATAGGGAGGAAGAAGCAAAAGGGATGGAATGGCAGCTAGGGCCGCCACCCAAGTGAGTTGTTTTTTGTGGTAAAAAGTTATAAGATTAGAAATAAGGATCACATTTTACAGTAAAACATGGGTCTCATTACTTTAATCTAACGCTTGACTTTACTGCATTACCCTCAATATTTTCCTCTCCTGGTCATTTAATCACTTTTTTCCCCTGTTCAAATATTTTTGCTGGCTGGCTCTAGCTTTTCACAATGCCGTAAAACTCCTGGGACTTGTGTATGGCTTAGTGCAACTTCATGCTCTGTACAACTCCAAACACATATTTTCTCCATCTCTTCTTCATCTCTTCTCTTCTGCTCTCCTTTATAGAGATTTGATATAGTTGCTAATAATTTATTTGACTATTCAGAAGACTTTAACTTGAAAGACATGAACACAGTTAATCAAATAGGGAAAAGTTATTGATCAATGCAAAAGAGGGTGAAGAATTATCTAAATTGATTAAACAGACTAACATAACAGTATCTCTTCATTACTCCAGTTCTCTGCTTAGCTCTGCTTTTTTTTTGTTTTGTTGTTTGGGTTGTTTTTAATTCATTAACAAACTCCATGATAATCCTGATGTGCAGAATGACTATCAATTTTAATTTTATGTATTTGCTGCCTTACTGCTTAAAGCTTACTACTTCTGCAAAAAATCATCAGCAACTCCACAGGATAAGGTCTGCAAGGTAAATTCACTTTTTGGCTAAACTGCGACCACTACAAAATGAGAGTAATTTACAGCTAGATTAAGTATCTTGAAGTTACCGTGCAGTCACTGAGATTTTGTCATATCCCCGTTTTTCTCACTGGGAAATAAAATCCTGAAAGGCCTGTCTGTCCCTTTTATTTTTTGATGACCCTTAAGAGCCAGACTTTTTCTACATCCTTAGATCTTTTGTTTTACTCTTGCACAACCAGCCCAGTTGTTCCAATTTCACAGAGTATTTCACTGTGGATCACAACATACACCTTATGCTGTTGAATTACTAAAACATAATTGATACCAAGAAAATACAAAAAAAAAGGATGGAGACAAGGATGGCACTAAGGAAGAAGCAGTTAGTGGAGATTCCCAGATTATGTAAATCAGGATAGCTCTGCTGTTATCAAGAGTTACTCTGGTTTACACCAGCTGAAGTGATGGCTAGCTCTCTTTCAGCTTTATCAGCCTTTGCACTACTCCACTGGGGTCCTTGACCTTCCTTCTTAGTTTCAGTGGTATCTCTATGTTTTTACACTCTTCATACTGTCTGCTGTTTATGGAAGGATTCATTGATGACATCTTTCTGCATGCAAGAGCAGGAAGCCTTTTCTCAAAAGCGTAAACACCACATTTTCTGTGTGTCAAACCTCTGCAGAGCCTTCTACTACTGTGACAGTCCATTCTAATTTACAGAAATTTTGTCTCCACCCACCCTACCCCAATCTGCTGTGCAGTGGCACTGGAAAAAAAAAGATTACTCTGGTGTTCACAACACTCCAGATTTATAATTTTTATTATAAGACAAAAGGAGAGCAGTTATCCCAGCCTGCTCCAGAGTTCATGTGAAAATTGTGGCCTCTTTGCTGAATATGAAAACGTCAGTAATTTTATGCAGACATATTTCTAATTATCCAGTGGTATATTTACAAAAATAAAATTAAATCTTTCATTTCTTCATTTTAACTCTCAAAGTGAAACTTCCAAAAGAAAAAAAAAAAAAGAAAAGAGTGTGTTTGTTATGATAAAATTGAAAGACGGAATTACATAGAAGCCAAGAATATATCAGGTGAGACTTTGCCAGTAGCAAATGTTTGCTTGCAAATAATAAACCAAGGAAACGCAATGAATTTGCTGGAAAAGTCCCTATTTCCATGGACATGTTTTAAGTGCTTTTGTGAAATACGATCAGTTCCTTAACAAATTAAGGTGAAGAAATGAAAGGTTAATTTACTGAAAAAAAATATGTGTTTGGGTCTTTGTCAAAATTAAATGTTTAAGGAAAATAAAAGCTGCATTTAATATATGGTATACCAACACTAGCAATTAGAGAAAAATTAGCAGTGTTAAAAAATTTGACAGTGTTTCAGAATTTGTGGTTGTTGCTTACCATGCATTTACACTGACCAGGAAGAATAATAGCTTCCTCATACAACAGGGTCTATTGGGAAATTGGGGTAAACCAGGCAGAACAACTAAATTCTGTCCTGGGAAAGTCAGTGTCTTGGTTCCAATAAAAATGATGTGCAATAACCATTAACTTTATGGTTAGAAAAGCTGCAACTTAATGAAACTGTCTTACTGGTTTTTTGAGACAGCAGTAAATTGCATAAAATGAAATGGACTACAATTTTTTTTTTATTGCCTGATTATAAGATTTGAGAGTCATGTCATCATGTTTGTTTGTATAATCCCTGTGAGAACATGTCTTCACTAGTGACTGTGGTTTCTGGACAGTCTTTTGTTAAAGGTATAATACTAATAATAGTACTTAGACATATCAGGAGAGAAAACTACATTATCAAGGAAATTTGGTAAGATACCTCCTACTGATTTAAAAGGGTCTATGAAGCTTAAACCCATCCTAAAAATATTGTGCAATTTTGTGGAAAAAAAGGAACCTGCTAAGGCTATTTAGACACGGACATATCATAACTCCCTGTTGCTATTTTCATTATCATGGTTTTAAAGGGAAAATGCTTTATATACAACAGTGTTTTGATAATCTGGAAGTCTTAACTATTTCTTTAGAAATGGTGAGAAGTAAGGCAAGTTCCTTAACAGAAGGGAAATAAGAAAGCTGTGCTGCCAGTAGCAATTTGAAAATGTTCCTACAAATCTTTGAGATAAACCTACAAATGACATCCCATTTGCTTTATGCACCAGTTGACATTATAGGCCAAATCTTGCCCCGTCCATAAAATACGGCTCAATGCAATAAGGCAGGAATAATTTGTGGCAAGATTTAAACTTTCCTGCAGAAAATGGATGAAAGAGTAAATGACAACGAGAAGCATGTGGTGCTGAACAACAGAACATAGAGACAAAGGAAGCTAAGAGAATTTTCGAACCAGAAAAGTAAATTGCATGCCAGGCAAAATAGTAAGTGCCTACTCACAAGTTTGAGAATGTTAGGTTACGTTTATTTGTCAATGACTTTCCTTCTGAGAAATATATGCACAGATGGTTAGTTACTCTGTCGAAAAATATTGTATTAAAACTAATATATCTAAACTCAAGATAAGTGGGGAGGGAGTCAGTCTCATATAATTTTTTTGATTGAATTACTGACTTTGAAAGAAAAATACAGTTTAAGCAGGCAAGAAGAAGACACAGAATTTATGTATGTTTCGTACTTTCACTATAGAATCAGAGTATTAGTGGTCTGCTTATATTCCAGAGGGTATTATTATTTTTCAGGGTAAATTTCCGTAACTGAAAGGCCATAATGCAAAAGCACAGCATCCGTTTTGTTCAATCTATTTTACTGGCAGAGAGTATAATTCAACTAACTTCCTCCTATGAATTAGAATTTCCAGTCAGCCCATTGCCAGTTCAGAGTGAACCTCAGCAAATCTATAGATGATAACCAGAGGTTAAGGACAATTGGCAGTTTCATGGAGCTGTATAATTTTTTTCTAGCTTGTGGTATGTCAAGTAGAAATGAGCTAGAAACTTAACATTAAGTACAATTCAAACACTGGCCACAAACTGTCTTGAAGGAAAATTTTAAATTAATCTGGTAAAAATCCAAAGCAGATTTTCTTGTGCAGCACTATTTTGGCCGGCTAACTTTTGAATAGAAACTTGCTGTGTTTCATTATTTATAGCATCTCATTTACATATGTAATCCAGCTAATTCTGTGTGGAAATGCCTTTCATAATGTGTTTTTGCAAATGTGCATTTCTTCAAGACCCATGGATATAAGCATTAACTAAAATAGTATCTGTTCTCCGCTCCTGCAATGCTTGCAGTCAGACTTCTATAACAGTCATATTGTCAGAATATTTTTCTAAGTAATTATGGAAAGAAAAATGGAAAGTTCCAACTCTTTAGCAGAATTAAAATTGGAATAAAAAGACCCAATAGGGATTAGGTAAAAAACTATTTAAAATATTCTACATTGCCGGTTTGCTTCTATAAATGAGACCTTTAGTGAGGCTTAAAGGCCTAGAATTTGCCAGCAATAAGAAAATTCACAGAAAGGTAGAGCAATCTGTTGCTATTTTTGTCATTAGCATTTCTTAAGACTAATTATAAAATTCCTGAGGTTAACCTTGTCTGAACAACAAAAATATGAGTAAGGCGTGCTTTGAAAGTAGATTTAGTGAAAGGATTTATCTGTGCTGAAGACATACACGCAGGATAAGTAATTTCTCTGCTGCTGTACCTGGGCTGTTGCTCAGAGCTAAGCCTGCCTCAATGAGGCCCCACTTTGGCATCTCTATAGCACACTTCCATTTATTGCTATGGCTACACACAAGCTGTCAGTAGTGCAGTTCAGATATTTTTTTTCAAGATAAGAATGGAAATCCATCTAACCTCCATCACTTTCTCGTATCTTTGTAGACTGATGCCTGGAGCCTTCTGATCTGCAGGTTTTAAAACCTGTCCTTTGAGCCTGTCCATAGCCCGAGGTGAGAGCAAGTAAAATGATATGTTTGGAAATGATCATACACATATGCACTTTAAGGCTGACCAAGCTATATAAAAATACCACATTAAATTGCCGGTAATTTGGGGAACTATCTAACAAACAGGTACCACCATTCTGTGTGAGAACAGATGAAATTTTTTCCAACTTGTACACGGATAAAAATAATTATATGAAGGTAGAAAAGGTAAAAGAAAAGTCTTTATTTGTGTCATTCAGACATTTCTGCTTGTGACATAATATTAGGCAGAAACTATTAGCAATGGCTAAGATATAATACATAAGAGATACACATAGCCATAGTTTCCTTAGACTGACCTGATGTACACCAATGACTCTCCTTGTGCAGATCTTGGTGCTGTGTGATGTGAGGCAGAAAACCTCTGTGTTGCATGGTCCTGCAAATGGTGCAGCTGTATATATTCCTGGTATCACTAACTAAACAAGTGCATTGAGCATCTCAGTGGACTGCTGTAAAGGCAAAAAAGAGTACAATTCATTTTAGTAGTTAAATAAACCTTTTTGTTTGTTTGTTTTTACACAATACCTTAACCAAAATAGTTT
Source organism: Struthidea cinerea (assembly GCA_013397865.1). NCBI lineage: Eukaryota > Metazoa > Chordata > Aves > Passeriformes > Corcoracidae > Struthidea > Struthidea cinerea. The sequence continues at coordinate 814,646 of VZTI01002658.1, forward strand.
GGAATTAAACTGAAAAAAAAGCTTGGTTTCTGATTTAGTAACAAAAGCAGTGCTTCAGCTCACTCTCTGGTCACAACACAGTTCTTCACAGAGCTCCATTTTCCAGCACAAAGAATGGTTTTGGCTAAAAAACACACAGGTCTGGAACTGAACGGTATATTGAGTGGGTGGCTTTTCTTTTTTCTTCAGGGAAGTTCAGTCTCTTTGTTTTATCTGACAAAAGGAAATTGATATCTGGAAACAGTATCACAATATGACATAATGTCTTGAATGCAAAAATTCCAGGAGATATTTACATGCACTGAAGGAGTATAAATTTTACTAAGAAGGGGCTAAATCTGTGCTGCTAAGCAAAGAGAATCACTTTCAAGTGTCATTGGCCCAGACAGATTCCTGTATATCACAACTAGAACATCTTGAACTCCACAGCCAAAGTCTTATTAAAAAGTTTTTTTGGTTCAATATTTCTGCATAGGTGTTTGTTTTTCTATACATGTACAGACACTGGCCTGCTGTGTTTAAAATTAGTAATTGATTATCAAATACATTCTGAAAGGCATAGACAGCCCAGACTTGCATCATACATAGTAAAATTTAATGACCTATTCATCATTAATTTATTCTCTTGACTCTCTCCCAGCAACTGCATTTGTCACAGTGTTTCTATAAAGTTTGGGATATGAAGGAGATGAAGGTCTTGAAGGCTGAAAATAGAGTTTTACAAATTATGTGACTGACAGTAGGTAGACCCAGGAAATTATGTATATTTAAGAGACTCTACACAAAAGGAATCCTTTTGCTTTTTAAAAACTCTTTACTTATTCAAATATATTCCCATAGTCTGTGTTTCAGCTTGCCATGCTTTAATAGGGTTAATGCTTCTCTCAAGCAAAGTATTTCAATAATTCAATTCATGTGTTTAAAATTTATTAAAAGCCATTTGAAAGCATTTAAAAACAAGACCAAACAAAAGGTAATTACCTATGGTCACTGCTTCTAGTACAGTCTTGTTCTTTCATGTTGACTTTGCCTTGATTTATCTGTCTTTTGCCTATTTGTTCACATGTTTATATGGGAAGTAGCTCATATTTATTCATGAGTAGTTTTCTGGCGGTCAATGAAAATGCTACAGATGTATGTGTAGTATAAATTAGATGCATTAGAAACAAGTAGAATTTTTCCCTGCTCTATGTACTATCATTGCTGCACTATCTATGTACTACCATTTTTATTTACTAAACAAGCAAGGAAAATGATGCAGAGTTGAGAGTATTTATGCATTCCTTTGCAGACCATGATTCAATACCCTAATTGGACCTCTGGGGAAGAAAGCAAAACTGATAGCACACCTTATATTCCCAGTACAAACATTCAGAACCTGGTCTTTACATCTGGATAAACCTGACAAAATATTCCTGGTTTGTCTTTTTGGAGAGTGTACATATACATTAAAGGTAGCATAAACAGTTTAAATTACTTTCCTGGATAATGTAACACATCCTGAACATTGTTTCTACATCCTGAAAAATTAACCTAACCGACCAACATGCAAGATCCAAAACTTGAATGTAATTTGTTGTCTTGACAAAGAAAATAATTTAGAAGTTTAATGCAAACTAAAGGATGCATTCAGAGATAAGAATTACTCACACTGACATACAAAACAGATCCCATGAATTTAAATTTTCAGAATTCTAGTGAGCAATTCTACTTCAGTACAAAGAGGTTTACTGTATTTTTCTTATCTAATAACTTTGAGGTTTACCTCATTTGCTTGGCCATTGATTATTTTTCATTTCCTTCAAAGTTCCTTACATTCCTATACATGGTTAGATTCTATTTAGATACGTATTAAACTGGATATGTGTTTTAGTATAGGGAACACACAATTTTGTAAAAAGTTTGAAGTTTGTGAAAAGCAAAAAAAAACAACTTCAAATTTTGGACAAAGCTAGGAGATACAGAAAGAGACTGAAGATAGCCAAGTTTTATTCCTGACTTTCACTTAGTATTCTGATATGGACTTTTCTGAATTACTAGTTTGGCATCGTGACACCTTATGCTGTGGCTTTGTTGGAGTTTTTTTTGAGGTAGTAAATACTTATACTTTCATTAACTTTAGCCAACAGTGGTTAGCAATTGTTAATGTACATTTTATAAAGCTGCTTTGAATGCCATATTGCAAAATGTGAATCAGTTAATATATTTCATTATAAATAGATGATTTACCAAATGAAAATATTACCCTCATTTAGAACTATTTATTTTAGGTAGCAGTAAGATCTCTTATAATACTGTTACAATAGTTGGAAAAAAACCCAGGCACTTCTATGTGTACTTCAAATTGTATTATAGAATCCTTGGTAAAAATCTTTTATTTCTTTTGAAATCAGACCAGTCCAGTGCTGAGAGTGTCTTAAAAGTTACCTGAAGCAAGATTGTTTTCAGATTCACAGTGGAAGTGTACCATCCTTCTAATAAATTTATCTCCATAAAACATCTGCATTCTTTTATGTATATATTGATTTTCATATATTTTTGTCAAAAACACATCTCCAGAAAGTTGCACTTTTGATAAGGCCTAGATCTGAGTATTTACAGCTTGAAATTTTGATCATGAACTACTGTTATGTAATTACCTCCTTTTATTAGTTTACATACAAAAAAATTTGCTGGCTATATTACAGGTCATTCTGTTCTGGTTTGGCTCCATAACCTGGCACACAGTTCATAAAGAAAATGTGCATTGTTTGCTACCTTCGTCATAAATTATTCTGATTTTTAAAAACATTTTGAAGATGTGCAAGAAAATTATATAATTTTTGAAACAAAATTTTATGATCCATTTATCAACATTTTGCAGAACTAAGAAAAAAGCAAACAAGATGTGAAAATTATTATTATTATTATTAATAATAATACTTCCATATACTTCTATTCGCTGTCATTACTCTTCATGCAATGCATAAAATCAACTCATTAACACACAGTGAAGACCAAAAAGGTCATGTATAAGCAGTTCACTGTGCAGTACTCCTTAGACAAAGTTACTCATTCATTTTTTCCATTGTAGGAATAGATTTTAGAAATAAAGAGCAAAGCCTAATTCAAGTGAGTGAAGGAGCACGCTGTCCTTCTAGGACCAAAATAGAATCATTGCTTTTAAGCACAAAGACAGAACATGTTGGAATCTAATCAGGATAGCTTTCAGTGGTATGGCAACAAATACTGTGGAGGTACCCTGGCATCTGTTTGGAGAAGGGGTGGCACAGCAGCATCCCTGGGAACGGTTGCTCTCTCAGCATTGCTCTGTGCCTGTGAGCATCCCCTTAGAAATCTCTAAGAAACAAAGGAGGAAGTGGGTACAAGTCTGGGTCAAGAACAAGCTACACAATATTTAGGCAGCTATCACATTGTTTAACCTTCCAAGTGGACAGGATAACGGGAACCTCTAATATTCCCTAAGAAAATTTTCAAATAGGAAACAGTGTTAAAAGTCTTGGTTCTATTTCCATGTCTGTAAAATGTAATGCTTAACAGATGCAAGCTGGAGGAGGAGAATGATTCCATCTTCTAACAAATCTGCAAAACTTTCTACTTTACAGGAGTGAAATATTTCTTTATGTTTACAACCTATTCAGTAAGGATGGCTGGGTTTCTCCTTATCCTTCCAACATATTTTCTCCTGAAAAATGTTATTTCAGCTTGCTACTATTGGCCATACTCCGTCCCCTTTCCTCTCAGATATTCAGTGATGTTGAAGACTCAAGTGATTAATAGCTAGCTTTTTGTGGATGTCGTTGGCAATGGAGTTCCATACAAGGTAAAGCTCAGATGGCAGTGATTCACAGTGTGTTGCTTCTCCAATTTCCTTGTCTCCTGAGATCCCAACAGCTCCAGCAAGGGCCAAAAGCAGTAGACAAGGTGGTGTAAATGCATGTCTTTCACAGCTTCCCCTGGGACAAGCTGGGTATTGATTATAGAATGAAAGAGACACTGAAAACTTCATTTTATTTCTTTCTGTATTTGAACTGGCTTGAACCAGTCCATAAGTTTTAGATGTTTACAGTCCTCAAACAACAGAACAGCAGCAATAGCTTGGGAACGTGTGCTTACTGCTGTGCTTCCTCCACTGAATCTCAAACCCCTCAAAAATGGTTTAAACTTGATAAGCACAGAGAAGTGTCCGGTTTTGCCATTAAATCACTGTGAAGCTCACTGTACTTCTCTGTGGGAGAGTAAGAAGGGATTAGTACCTAATCTAATAGATATTTAGATAAGAGACTGAAATATTTTGAATTATCCATACTGCACTGGTGAGAAGATGTTTATACATCAGATATGAACACTGATTCAAGAATAGATGTGGCTCCAATTCTTCTCTACAGTGTAACAGCAAAACAGAAATGTCTTTGAAGAGAAAGCAAACATTTTTAGTCTCAGAATCACATGACAGTCATGGCTGGAATGTGTCTTGAACTAAACTATCAAGTGTTGCTTCAGTCCAATATGGGGGGAAAAACCAAAAAGTAAGAAAAAATAAAGAAAGAAAGAAAGAAAGAAAGAAAGAAAGAAAGAAAGAAAGAAAGAAAGAAAGAAAAAGAAAAACTGAGACAAAAAATAAACCACCTTTTGTGAGACAGTTTTGCTCACATTTCACACAACTTTGAACCTTGTCTTACTCTGTAGTGTGTGGAAAACTGCAATAGAATGCTAAATAACATTTCACATGAGCTGGAGATTAGAGACAAACTTGCAAATAGGGAAGCTGTAGATCAGTAACTCTGTGAACTTAAACATGAACTTAAAAGTAACTATCTTCTGCAGAAAGAATATGTATAATGAAAGACTGGACAAAGGAATATGTACCTTCAACATGATGTCAAAATACATTAAAGGTGTAAATATATAAGTCATCTTCAAAAGTGGTACTTATCAGCTCAGAAATCATCCAAAGATCTTTCAAATAGCCAAGCAACGCATTTCAACACAAATTTGATATGATTTACTTTGTAAATAGCTCTCATTGTCCTTTTATTTTTTTCCCTTTAGCTCTATTAAAGGTTTTCATTTGGTCACTAATGTGTAAAGATTCTTATGTACTGGCATACTAAGAACATTGCTTGCAAAATCAGTCTTTATGGGGAGGAGGTTTAAAATCACCAGGGATACATAGAAGGCACCTCAATATGTCAGACACAGAGGTACAGAAACAGCAAAAAAAGTACCTTGATTTGTTGAGGTTATGTTTCCAGAGCATAGCAAAATATCAGATTATCCTTAGGTAAAGTTTTTGAGAATGCTGGAAGAGAGTGACAACAGCTCTCTGAAAGTACTTGCATCATCTCTGATGAGGACACAGAGCAGGTGATGACCCCCTTCTAGAACAATTTCTAGAGAAGGGCTCATGTTCAAAAACCATAAGCAATCCCCCCTGCAAATACAAAATCTTTTATTATCAAAACTGTTGTTAAACTATTGTCTTAAGATGCTCAAAATGAAAAGGTCTTTGGGAAAGAATCCTTCATGCAAATGTAAATAATACTTCTAAAATTAAAAGAAAACCAAGATGGACAATATTAAAAGTTAATACAGTGACATGGTAACTTTGGTAGATGCAAATTTTAAGTTCATCCATAAAAGAAAAAGATTAGATAACTGAAAAACATGTCAGGACTTCCCCCTTTTTTGTGTTTTTGTTGTCTTACCTTTCCCTTTCTTTTATAAAACTTAATATGTTTTGCGCATCTCCAATAAATATTCTCTGAAAATTGTCAGTAATAGATACACAGATTAGAAGTAGAAATATTTTGAATGATCAATTTCCTGCTACATCTGGCAAGCAATCAGGGGACAGGAGCTCCAGAAGATGAAGACAGTATACAAATATCATATTCAGTTATCATTGGGTGGATTTTTCTCCATTAATTAATTTGTTGTTGTAAATACATCTATTTTCATCTTCAAAATGCCCTGTGCCAACAAGTTCATAATTTATTTAGAATTATTAAAAACAATCCCACCATTTACAGAGAATTTTTCTTTGTGTTCAGTTTCTTTTCTTGGTAATCTTAACATTCTATTTTCTTGACAGAATACCATTATTCAGAGAATTATTGTACTAAGCTAATTGCAAACCCTTTTGTCATATAAGTGAATACTGGTGAGCCCATCATTGTGGAGCGCAGTGTTATTAAGCTCTGCAGAGCTGACTAGTTTGGCCTTGTGTAGTTTTAGAACAAAGTTACAGGACTCTCTTTCATGTTAATTTTGGGGTTTAGATGTCTGATGACCAAAGTAGCAGAGGGGACATACCATTCTGTTTGCCCTTTCTCGTAAGACTTTAAGACTCACACTTGATGGTCTCCGTTTCCTTTGCAGATTTAGATTTTCTTGTTTATTTCCTCTGTTCACTTTATTTTCTACCCAGTGTTTCCTGGGAATTCCTCTTTTTCACAGTGACTGTTACATTGCCTTCTTTGCTTTATGAGCTGAAACAATAGCTAACAAGTATGCAGCCCATCTTCAAAGGCTGTAATTAACAACTTCATACACTCACAGAAGTTACTACAGGTTTTGTTACATCCCCATAGTAAAAAAATATAGGGCTGAGAATGGTATAGTGGCTTCGGTGAAGCTAATTGCAACCTTCCATAGATTTCAATTAGAGTGCAATTTATCCCTCTTGGTTTAGCTGTGCACAATGATTTGCATAGTATCCAATACGTACTGTGCCTGGAAGGTGTTGAGTTAAGCACTTTAAGATTTGTATGTGAAGCAACACAGGAATTCTAGAGGATTTCTTTTGACCACAGATCTAAATTTGTGGATGTTTTAACACAGTCAGGTAGTTTAGAAAGCTATTTATTTATGCCCAGCAGAAACACAGCTGGGAGATCACAGACCTTTCCTACGTAGGCTGTATAAAGTTGTATCTCGTTCTTCTATAATGCATAGACTCCAAAGATACACAAAAATACACAAAAGCAAAATCCAATAACCCAGAAGGCTTGGAGACTTAGAAAAAATTATACGTAATAAGATAATTTGTTAGAATGCCTCTGGTCTCCATTTAATGTTTTATATGTTCTTTTTAGGTCATTTTAAGTAAGAGGGGGAAATAGCACTAAATGTTAACAATCTAATTTAGTTTTACTAGAGAAAAACTGAATGCAATTAAATTTCTTTAAATAGTTTTAAGCTGAAGCCTGTATAAATGTTCCTATTAAAAATATTCCTATTTGAAATCTGAATGAGTGCAATGTGCTTCTTACAGTGGCCAGGATTTGGGATAAATTTTATATAAGTGGCAACAACAACAAACCACAAATTTTTTAAGTTCAAAACTTCTACTGAATTGCTACTATTAATGATCTCGATGGAGTTAAACAGCTCTCCCAGCATGTTTTTGGACTGTGAAGGAAGTTAAGCAGGAACATATCTAAACTTCTCCAGAGCCAAAACTCTGTTCCTGATACAGCTCTTGAGTCTAAAATAAGTACTGGGACACATTCACTACTACGTAACTCTTGTCACATGAGATTTCAGTCTTTGTTCTCGCTGTTAAATATTCAATATTTGGTTATACCACTTTATGCCCTTTTGTAAGGGCACTGTATCGCTCACAATATGTCAAGTTCCCATTTCAATGGAATTGTGTGGTTGGGTGCTGTTTTGAAAACACTCTTAGCTCACCTCTATAAGTGTCCATATATTTCTGTAAATTACTCTAAATTTATTTTAAACCTGTTAATGGGAGTGTCACTGAGTATGTTCTGGTAGAAATTAGGATTTGAAGTTATTCAGCTACAAGTAATGTAATCATAAATGCTTTTGATGTATGAAATCAGCTGATAAATGTAGGCTGCACCATCACTGCCTTTCCATTGGCAAAAGTCTCCAGAGGTCTTCATTTGCCAACCATTCAGATCACAGATGACCAAATGGGGTGCATTATTCCATTTTTGGTCTGCTTGTATGACTTCATGTAATTTCTCTTTGACATTGGTTAGCAGCAGAAGATTTCTCATTTGGTTGCTTGTTTTGGTTGTCTTTTTGACATGAAACATATACTAAATAGGTATAGTCACTGTTCTTTCTTATATTGAACTTAATTTTAAATTTTTACTCTTGTTTTGAATTATTCTTGGAAAGTAAAAGATTATCTGTTCTTGCTTCCTTCTAACTACTGTATGTTAATAAAATGAAAGTCCTTTCATTCTGTTAAAGCACAGACTTTATATATGGATAGATAATTAAACCACATCCACAGCCCACAAACCTCTGAATCATATGTCTCTTTTCTCAGTTAAACATTTCCTTTTTTCTCACTGTGCGCATTTTAGCTTAATTTTCTGTTAAGTTCATTATATGGCACTGTTCAATAAACTTTATTTATTATAGTGATAATCTTTGATGTAATTCTGTGTAGGAGAAGAGCTCTTCACAAATTTTAAACTATGCTTTTTTCATGCTTGCTTCTAAAACTAGGAAAATTCTGTAAATTATGGTAATAATTTATGGTTTTCATAAATGGGAATGTCTCTTCTTCAATAAAATCAATACAGCAAAAAAATTCCCTGTATTTTCTCTTTGTTTTATGTACTCAGTTATGTTAAATACTACTGAGGTGTACTTCATTAACGTGCACTATGCCAGGGCATATTGACCTAGAAGGTTATTGCTTAAAAAAAAATGTATGGATATTTTGAATTTACTTGATCGGTTCTTATTCACATGTTCTGATTTTTTCACTTTTTTCTTTCCCAATGACTACGTTCTTATACTTTTCTGCCACTGAAGCTTTGAAGAGATAAGAAGAGGAAATAGAAATGGAAAAAGATTCCTTCAGCAAATAAGGTCACTATTACCTCTTCTTTGATAAATCGTAGTTCTCATCAAATATAAACCACCTTGAGGCATAGAAGTCCCTACCCACTGCCACTGTGTCCTGATTTTTGATGTAAGTCTTCCTATACTGTCATCTACATCAGAAACCTTCTGTATTTCTTTTGAAATATGAAATTATGTGCTGGAAAATATTCTGCAGGTTTTTATTGGTTCCTGGTCCATCCACACTAAGAAAGGGATTTGAAGCTATCTTGAGTGTGGTGCTGTGCTGTACAAGTTATACTCACAGTATTTCACTTCAGTTCCCTGTTCATGCCTCCCAAACTGCCCCACATCTTAATGTCTTGGTTTTATTTCTTATTAAAAAAAAAATCTATTTTCCTTCTAAAATGACAGCCCTAAGATGCAGGCAAGAAATATATTGAGGTATCCAGACAAAGGATGAAAGATCCTTATGATAGCAGGTTGCACTGATTATCTGCATTTTGGTACTACATGATTACTACATTTCTGTCCTAGAGGTCAGACCCCCCCTCCAAAGAAGCCCCAAACCCAAAACCCCCTCAAAATCCGCCCCAAAAGAACCCACAAGCAAACAACCTCAACCCAAACTGAACAACAACAACTACTAAAAACCCAACAAAAACCAACAAAACAACATGTTCTATTTATCAGTTACCAATACATGCAGAATAGAACAGAAGAAATTTCTGTTAAAACAAAGAATTTAAACTCCAATATTTTCCTTAAAAATTAACTTTTCCCCAGATACACTAACAATCCTGGCATACTGGTGGCCTTTCTTACGACTTATCTAAACTGCTAAGGCCTATTGTAGTTCTCTATTCCCAGCTAACAATGACCTACTTTAAACTACGGATTTCTGTTAAGTAAAAACCCATTAAAAGGAAAAAAAAGTTACCACCAGGCCATCTGTTGTTTATTTTTCCTATTAGCAGCAAACTGTTCTCTTGGAGAACAAGGGTCAGTCAGCTGCACAAGAAATGGGAACATTTTGCCCTTTCATGTGCTGCTTTGTAAATAGTAGCAGGTATTACTTTTCCCTCACAATGTTTAAACAGGTAGATGTGGGTAATGTGATAATGCAGTCTTTGCAACTATTTGTATTTGAATTCACTATAATACATCAGCTGAATGTGGATTTATGAACTACTACTCCATGACATTTCTTTTGGAAAAGGGTGCAATATTCTGATTAAAATTTTTCTTTCATTGCATGTTTAAGCTTCTGACAAGATAATGACATGACACATCCTACCAGCATTTCTAATATTTGTGTTTTTTCTTTCGTTTAACTGCATTTTGTTTAGCTAAGAATATATTTTCTTGTATAAATTAAAAATACCACAATTAAGGTAAAACTGAGCAGATCAGGTATTGTTTTACCTTCTGAAAACTCACAGCTATAAGCTAGCTGTGGAGAAAAGAGTGAGGAACCTTACCTCATGCATTTTCTGTAGCATGAAGAAGAAAAGAAATAGAAATATGCTGCATTTGTGATAATAATTATATACACTGCAGGTATGAATGGATTTATTTTTTAACTAATTGATGTACAAATATGTACATATCCAACTATTTTTACAAAATCATCTTTTGCAGCCTCTAAAGTTAAGGAAGGACAAAGCAGTAGGTGGTATTTGAAGATAAGGACAGTGAATCATATAGTTGCAGTGAGTAAAATGTTGAGCTTTTAATGAGACATATAAATAATTGGTAACACAGTCAATAAGATCTTTCCCCCCTCATTTTAATTTTCTAAAATTGGAACTGTGTGATGTGCAGTAAATTTTTCTTTTCATTTATTATCATGATTAATAGTAAATTATTTTTATAATGTTCCTCAATCTATTTAGAAGCTAAATATGAGTCATAATTCTTGAGGCAAGGAAGAAATATAGACCAAAAATGCATTGTGTCTTTCGGTTGCCCTCCTCACAATCATGTTGATCCACTTTAAATTAACTTTATTAAAAGTAAGCCCACATTTCTTTAATTCACACTATGTAATCCAAGTTGAACAATACATAAGATGAAAAAAATTCTTCAGAAATTAAACAGTAGACTCTGACAGCAATCAGTTGTAACTCTATTCATTTCTATAAGCATTTTCTGATGAGAGTACATATATAAAAACTTGGGGAGGTTCGGGGGATTTTGGTGGTTAATTGATTCTACCAGTCAGTCTGTGCTGGTACTGATTATAGAGAAGACTGTCCCCTCTAAGGAACAGACATTGTTTTGAAGGAATTATGGAACTGTTCTTAGTCAAGCCTTAGTGTTTTTACTCTCTTTTTTAGTGCCAATACTAAATGATACGCTATGTAAGTGAAGCATTCAAACAATCATTTCCATCCGCAGAATTACTGTCCCAGTAAGTGTTTGCTTGTTCTGGTTATTTTTATCACATTTTGCTTTTGCAGGATAAGCTGGAAGCATTAATGTGACAGTTTCAGATGATTATGCTACACCGATGCCAGCGCAATTTATTTAAGCTACTTTTTTGCATCTGTTCCACAACACATGCTTCAAAATATTCATCATACTGAAATATAGAAAGCAGAAAGGTCATTGCTTTTGTTTTGATTTCCTCAGCTTCCTTGCCGAAATGTAAAGTCAAATCACTTGGATTCTAGAGGATCATAAACCTATTTCATAAATTTTGATGCAGGACTATAACCAGTGCTACAGTGAGCAGATTTGAAATAAAGGAGCCCTGTTTTAGGAAAGACACACATACAGGTCAGAGAAGAACCATTCTGTTTGAATATATGCTACAACTATTTTTTTTTAATATAACTTTATTGAATATAAACATTGTGAAAAGGTAGCCTGATAGTGTACAAAAATACCAGTCACCTCCCTATGTTTTCCTTCACCTTCCCCAGGTCTGACAAGCATCCTAGCCTGACATTGATGCACCACTTATGAGGCAAGGAGGAAAGGCTCTCTCCTGGCAGAAACTCCTGCTCAGAGCCCACACTGAACGGAATCCTTCTCCTGCTGGAATCAGAAGATGTGTTTGCAATGTTTTCACTGGAGGCAGGCTTAAACACAGTGCTATGGGTTAAAGTTTACCATCTATTTATAAAATAGCATGGTAATTTTTTTGTTATTATTCTGAAATAATAATGTGCTTTTTTTATTCATCCTATGGTACAGTTTGCTTGGAACCACTGCATTTTAAGCATAGCTTTTCACTGAGCCTCCCTAATGGCACTCATGTCACCTTTTTTTCTTGTTCACGTGAGTTAATATGTAAATGAATGAGAATTATGGAAGTAAGGAAAAAATGTGGTGTTATGAAGGGAAGACAGTCAGTGTAAGCAAGCAGAAAAAAAATATTTATGATCTTTCCTTAGTCATAATATTGTAAACAACAAGAAATAATAATTGGCTTCCTGTTTGCCAAAATTATATGTAAATGGACCAGTTCACTCTAGGATGTTTTAAAGACAAACTGAAGAACATCAACAGTTCATCTGTGACAGCACTTCAAACTATTTTCCCTAAAAAGAATTAGGACTTTTAAAACTCTGTTATAATTATGAGTAGTCTATTTCTTTTTTTTTAAACAGAGAAAGTGGAAAAAAAGATAAAATATTTTAAAATTTAAGATTATATCTCTCACAGCCATACAACAAAGCGTACCATTTTTCATTGAAAAATATCTTGAAGACTAAAGATAGAAACTGGAATATTCAAGCAGACACTAGAAAACTGAAGACTGATTTATTTATGTTGCTGATTGTTTGCCCCTTCCCTTCTGTTCCCTTCCTGTCTATCCTAGAGGTATGTGTAGCATGCACTTTTTTTCATAACTTGAAGATCCACAAAAGATTTTGACTTTTGACTAAAAGAGGAAATATTCTGTAATATTTCAGTAGGCCTTTTGGGAAGACAGAATAGTTTTTAATTTTTTTGAAAGAGATGGTATAAAAACAGAGACTCTTTTTATAACCTATGGTGTAAAAGACAAGAGAGTTGCATGACTAGACCTTATTCACAGGATGAAAATGATAATGTTAATGATATATCATTTTGGCAATTCATGACTTAAGTCACAGCTTTTGGGTTGTTTTTTTTTTACTTTAGCTAAATGAAATACAAAATTAAAAAGTTTATAATTTCAGAATTAAGTAAAATTTTAAATCAGAGCTATAAATGTTAGACACAAAAGTACAGTGAGAGAAAAATAGAAGAGAGCAGGGTTTAGAAAATCCTGCTACTACTGTCCTTCCAATATCATTAAACAGAGATTCGAAACCAACAGATGGCTGTAGTTGCAGTGCCTCTGTGATTGTATTAGTATTCTATACTCAGATTCAGCATAAAGGTCAAATGCAATTCAATCAGTTGTATTCACATCTTTCATAGCAGGTAGTACATGAATGAATGTGTGTGACTTTTTTTTTTTTTTACTCGAAACACTGAAAATAACGAGCTAAGATGGAATGCTGGATAATGTACAGCACTGTTCAAATGGGGTAGGTGAGAAATTTTATTTTGAACTTTCCTTCTTTGGACTTCTTCACATTCACTAAAAGTGTCAGATAAAACATTCCAGATACAAATCAAAATTTGTATTTACTGTTACATTATTTCTAAAAGAGACTTCAGACATACTTCTCCCATAAGTACTCTCAGAACAGCTAGCTAATGCTTCAAATTTATGTAATTCCCCCTTGGAGAGTAAAAGCAGTGTTCCAGTCTTTGCACAGGACGGTGTTGTCTGTACAGATCTTCAAAGGCTTGCGGCTTCCTTCCGAGTGAAATGCACAATTCCTGATAGTGCTAGCTCCTGTTGTCAACGCTAGCTTTAAGCAAAGTCATACGTGTAGATGACCATATCACAAGTTTTCAGTTCAAATGGTATTTGCTTTTTTCCTGGGAATGTTAAATAATACCTAGATTGGTTCACTGGATGCTTCTCATTTCCTGAGTATCTGGTATTTTTCTTAAGGGAATGTTTTCTTCCCTACTCATTCTTTGGCTTCTTTAGTGCTCTACCCAATTTTAAGCATTTTAAATTATAATTTTAAATATTTTTCTAACTTACAACACTCTGGAAATTTGAGTCAATGACATTCAGTCTCCTTTCTTATCCTTCCTTTTCATAATATAATCCACCTGTCATAAAAAATGTCAAAACAGTCCTGAAAACAAACATTAGAATTATTGCCATGAAATGAGGAAACTTTGTACTGACTTCAACTTATGAGCTTATGAATAAGATGGAATGAGAAGGGGTTTTACCATAAGGACTATCACAAAAAGAAGAGGGAAGCTGGTGATGCTGGGTAGACACTACGGCTATTGAACAGCAGGGTTTTCTCTTTGTGGGAGTCAGGTCTCTCCTAGGAAATCTTTTGTATCAGCTGAAGTGGCAAGAATTCAGTCATAAAGAACAACATGATATCAGAATTCAATCCATCAATTCAGAGAAAGCCTCAGTGGGATTGTACTACCTTTAGTTCTATATCTGTTTGTTTTTTTTTTTAATTTAGAGATGATATTATTACAGATTTTCATAATATGGAGTGAGATTTCTCAGTTCTGATAATATTAATGTCTGTTTACACGGGAGGATAAACTTTTGTCCAAACAGACCCCCAGTGGGACAGAAGAACAAAAAACCTTATATCAAAAAAAAGCAAAAATTCATTTCCAAGCTCTGGCCAGGAGGTGACAAGATCATTGAAAAAAGTGTGGAAGTTATCCAGCCACTAAGTCCTTCTCTCATGTTCAGTTGCACTGATGCCTCGACCTTGGTTCTCAACAGCCACTGTCCTGGCGCAGGAAGAGCAAGTCTGCCATGCAGGACTGTTTGTGCCAAGTGCCCCAAATCCAGCCAACAGATGTTCTGAGGGGTTTGTCTTGACCCAGTAACAGCTGATCCCATAGACTGAGAACCCATCAGCAACTGGACAATATTAACTGAAAATATGAAGCACACCTTCTTGTTTATTGCACTGCTAGAAACGTGGGCCATGAGACAGCTCCACCACGCAAATACATTGTGGTAAATGAGAATAAACAGGATCCGTTTCAAAATACACTCCTTATACAAAGTAAAATCCTAATGCATATACATCCTGTGAGTCTCTTTATCTGTAAGTAACTTACGTTTTTTGCCTTATTTCAGAATTAAAGAACAAAAAACTAGATCACCTAACAACTGCAAGTATGTATTTCTTTCAGTCAGTTATTTGCTACTGGAGACTTGAAAAATAGTTCTGCAAACAGAAAATAGTTTTCATAAGAAGAAAACTTCTCTTTGACAAAATGTTGTGCTGTGCAATCGTAGGTGATGGTTGTAAAATATGTCATTGAACTAATCCTAAATAAAACATACTCCCTGGAATTTCACCTTTTTCACTACATAAAAATTGTAAAAAAACCCCTGAAACATATTGATTTACTGACTGAAAGCTTTATTTCACTAGTTGTCTAAAGCAAAGTGGTTACAAAAATCTTGCTTGCACAGTATAAAACACAAATTATCATAATGATCATTGTCACCCATCTTAAGTCACAAGTCTACGCTCCTTTTACTATTGTTTTGTAAAATCTATTCGTTGGATCTTGCAATAATTTATTCCTGTCTAACAAATACTTAGAGAAATTTGAACTTTATATTTGAAATAATAGCTATGCACTGAAGGTTCATTATCAGTGATGCAGTTCCTAAATTTAGTTCAGGTGCCACTGTTGCCTCAGTGATGGCATTGATTCCCTTGCAGAGGGAGTCACATTGTTCATGGAGATACCACTCACATTATAGTCATGCATCTAGCTGCTATACCCTGAGGGTGGATATTTTAATCTACAAGGCATCTGTTGATTTGTCCAGGGGTGAAGAATCTTTGGTTTGTGAATTCAGCCCTACAGAACTGATTGCCACCTCTGTGCTGATACTATTGATTGCCCTGAACAGTTTACTGGTGCTGTTCATCTGATGACCAGTGATTGCTCCTGTGAACACGAGCAAAAATCCTATTCCAAGCAATAGCACCTTTCACCCATGATGAGTTTTAACGCTTACATGAATGTAGGGCAACCCAAAAATGTTTTTCCAAACATAGGCACCAGCCCAGGTACATATGGTGTTGCCACTGTTTGGAACAAGTTTGTGCTAGCAAAGCAACACCATCTAATGCTGAGACGATCAACCTCGGACTTGTGATTAGTTTCAGCTTCACTTTATGCTATAGTTCAGTGATTAGCCCACAAAACCCTGCGTTCAGTAAAGATAAGTAATTGTTGGATAAGTTACAAACAGAGCAGAATTAGCATCAGATTTCTGGAAAATTTTTAAAAGTCTTGGTGAATGAAACAAAGTGGAAGAGCATCCCTACACACAAATATATGTCCCACTGGCAGAGTTCGCCTCCTGGTGAGGATGGCTTCCCCAGAACCTGCTGGAAGTAGAGGGGCTCTCAGCTTCAACCTCTGCCTTTTTAGACATATGAGAGAATCGGCAGAGAAGAGGGAAGATGCTTTTTTCTAAAAGCAATTGTGCTTAAACTGTCAAGAACTATAAGGCTTGATACTGCGATCATTTTTGTATTAACAGACAATACTAAATGATTGGACAGATACAGACTCTGCAGTTAAATAAAGGTCTCAGTTTTACATCTATAATGACATTGCAGCTTGCAGGATATGTGTTTTAGCTTATCAAGTTCAACATCTAGGTGATGAAATAAATTAAACTTGTAAATAAATTCTACTTGAATGAATGTAAGAAATATTTAAAATTCCTTTTGTCAATATTAATAATTAACTAGCTTAAAAATAGAACTAGAGATCTGATTTATCTGTGATAATTTGTTAAATGGAAAATGGTTCATAAAAAGAAAAACATCTTCAAAACCCCCTAACAGCTGAGTTCCTAATAATGAAGTCTGAAGTATTCAGGGTAACTTCAAAATTCTTTTTTGAAGTTGCTAGGAAGACATAGGAACTTAATTTTTTTTAGCTAAAATTATTAAAATAATATTAATCTAACTCTTAAAATATTTCTGGTATGGTCAAATACATTTGCACCTATTTATGAATGTATATGTGTGTACATGTAAAAGAAAGATTACACATAAGACTCTTAAATTTGTCTTTGTAAATGCTAAAGGGATTGTTTGCTGGAACTAGAAGGAAGCTAACTAAACCAGCACGTGAAAAAAACCCTGTGGCATTATATTTACATATTAAAAATATCATTTATTTCTATGTAACTGAAGGTCAGAACAACTAAAATTACACCTTAATGGTCAGATAATTAGTGGGATCAGAATGCCAACTGTTCAGACCGGAGTCTTGTGACTAACTGAAAAGATCTGATCTAATTTCTTTCAGCTCAGAAATAGGCCAAAATTTTCAGTCTGTTTTGGGATTATTTACATGTGCTGTAAAATTATAGATTAATTGCCTAAGGCATTTCTGGTACGATAAGCTTTAAGTATTGTATACATCTAATGAATTAATGAACTGGAAATTAAAAAATGGAGAATTCATTCCAAGTCTTTCCATAAGCACCCAAGTTGTTTTGGGACAAGAAATAATCACAGTTCTTGTGTACATTTTGCAAGCAATGAGAACTAGACTTTCAGATCTCTTTGTGCTGTCTAGATGTCAAAAGCCAAAGCTTTCAGCAAATTTCAATTTCCAAAGGTTAATTTAATTCATTAGAAGGAATCTATAGGAATAAGCAGGCCAGTTTACTTGCTCTTCTATTCCTCTTTCCTGGCATAGCAACACATTAAGAAAAGGCAAAGGAAGAGGGGAAATGTAGTTGAAAAGTACACAGACATTGCATTCCTATCTTCTAGGGAATACAAAGAAATTGTGCATATTTAAACTGACCTTTAGAGTCTTTGAAATTCAGTGACCTCTTGAGAACCACTTAAGAAGAAGGTTGGAACTGACATGGTTTTGCTCCTTTGAATCTTGCCCATTAATGTTTACATATGTAAAAGAGAAACTGTGATTAATTTCTAAGTATTTAAGGCCAAATGGGGTCAGTTTTTCTAGTCCTCTGAAGCGTGAAATCAGAGTGCATTGTACTCCTTAAGGCTGTAGGTAGACAAAACCATCTCAATCTTCAAGATATTAAACTCTGTGGCTACAGAAGGAAAAGAACAAAATCTAAGTCCTGCCAGTGATCTTAGCTCATAGGAGTCTTAGGAAATTAAATTTTGAAGCAAACTCAAGTGGTCTTATTTTGTCAATTTTCATCATAATCTGCAAAGTGAAAAAAAAAAAAATTACATAGACTGCCTACTAGTGTAACAAAGGTAAATATCTTCTGAACATTTCATGAAATATGTTGATATTGCTATAAGAAAAATATCTAAGAAAGATTTAAGTGATTTTGTATTTTTTACCAAAGCTTGATATAGAATTCTCTGTCTATATACAAAAAAGTTGAGGAAAGAGAGGAGAATAGAAAATAAGAAAGAAAACGTTCAACCACCTTTGTTTCATAGGTAAAAACAACAACAAAAAAATTCTTGCAAACTTTAGGAAGGACAGTGTCCAAACACACCACATTCGAGAGAAGCTAGTGCAGTACTTTCTCCATACGGAGAGCAATGTAAGCAATTCCCTCTTTTACCTGTCCGCCCAAAATAAAATTGTGAATGGGCTTTCTCTGGGTGGGACCTAGAATTTACAGAACATATAATTCTATCTCATTCAGTAATAACAGTAATATTGGTCACCTTTTTTTCCTGAATCTGGGAAACCGCATATTTGCAAAGTATCGTGTGAAATATGCTACTACGTGCTATCGCGGTAAGAAGGTGTGTATACCACATCAGTACAAGTTTTTAAACTGCTTTTCCTGATAGATTATTTCTAGACTGCATTAGACAGAGCGTAACAACCAAATAGTGCATTTTACATTTTCTTTGTAAATTTGGAAATAATTACCTTATTGGGTAGCTTTATATATCTATGCAGTAAGTTATAGTGGTTTTCAAACTTTTCAAACTTTTCCAACTCCAATTTGATAAGCCAAATTACTTTAAAATGTATAAGTGCTTGTTTTTTCTTCCTTTAATGCTTTGTGTGATACCTTTGAGGTCTGTCCAGTGTACAGACGTCTTTTGTGAAATGTGATCCTCAAACCTGGAGTATTTTCATAGCAATGTTCACAGCTCCTACCAGTAGAGGCAGGAAAGCTTTCCTATTTCAAATGGATGTTCTCCATTTTATTTAACCGAGAAGTGCATCAAGCAGATGTTTTTACTGGAACGCTGCATACATAGGACATGTAGAGATGATTATTCATGATGACCTCCTAACTCTTTCTGAATCACTGCTCCACTATCTGATACATGCTCCAGATATATGTCCTTGTGTGTGGCTTTAGTAATTTTGGATTATTAATTATTATGATTTGCTGAATATTTTGAGTATTTTTAAATTCTAAAAAGGAAATATTGAATGCATTCGGCAGTTTATTCTACTGGACAGTGCATTATTAAATGTACCCAATACGTTAAACATTTAAACTTTATAAATTGTAGACATTTCCCTTTTTAGCAAGTTAGTGTATTTTTCTTTTTTTTATATATATATGATCTGCATCAGATGGCAACAAGTCAGGGTAGTGGTATTAATAAATTCCTTGCTTTCTAAGAAATTTGACTATGAATATCGGAGATAATTCCATTGATGTTAATACAGTTAAATAGATTAAATAAAATCAAAGGAAAAGAATATTATGCTACAGCTCACTTATATGATATTACACTTGCATTTTCAATACTCAGATTTACAGGTTTCCTTTAATGTTCCCAAGATTTAGAAGTGTCCATCAATGGAAATTGGAAGTTGGATTTAATATAGGCATGCATTTTCCTTCATATAATCACTGGGCAGCAGAGTAGCCCTGGAGGTCTTGAAAGGAGTATCAATCACTTAGTTTAAACATGCTGACTATTTTCAGTAAATTGAAGGAAAAGCAGAAGTTAATGTTCTCATCATCTTTCTTCTCTTGACACTTCACTTCTTTGGAGGAAATGTGTAAATAAAGAATGTTAACAGTGTCTCTGCTGCTGTCCTTGTGTAATCTTTATCCTCATACACTTCTTCATCACGCTGGATTATAAAATAAGTCACATGGAGACTGGCATTTTTAATGCATGGACAAACAGGTAAATGTTAAGATTACAAGAATTTTAGCAGTGCTAAGCTATGTTCTAGGTACTTCTGGATTTCAGGGCCATGCTTATAATAAGCTTAGTAGTGAATATCTCTGAAATTAGAACAGAAAGAAACATGCTCCTGAAAATATTGAAAATTTACATTTCAGCTGATATTCAGGAAAAGTTATATGGCAGTCTATCACCTCTGTAGCATGGAACAAATTTTCTTACCAAGAGCCAGGGATAAGGCAAATCTAAAGCAAATAGCAGTACTAATCCTGAAGAGTAGAAAAGTGCTCATGTTAGTACTCCAAAAACCAAATTACTAAGTAGGACAATAAGGAATATTGTCTATTGAGTGTAGAGAGTAATTGCTGCTCTTAGTATGGAAAACAGTTTTGAATTACAGGTAGATAATTTTTCTCCTCTTATCAGATGCTAATATTTGTTCCTTTCTCTTTTTATATATTATTCTTTATAATCAATATTCTCTGATGAAAATTTATTTTCTGAAACCTCGTCCTTAGAATTTTTCAGACCAGTGGACTCATACAATTCCACAAAACAAATGTGAAATAAATAATCAAAAATTCTGAGTTCCGTCTCATCAGGCTCTCTTTTCAAACCTATGTATTTGACATTTATATATATAGTGAATGTATAAGTAATTGATGATTAAGGTTGTCTGTAGTGAATTCATGCCACTCAGTCAAAAAAACTACCCAAATACACTTTACATGGGCATGGATTTCAAATAATACAGAATGAAGAAATAAACACAGAAATATGAAAATTCAAAACACTGGTTTCTTTAATTTACATAGGCTGTAGTAAATTTGTGCACTTTATGCAAATTATATGTAGGAACTAGTAACACCACCTAATTTTATAAGCACTTTCAAATATTTGCTTCAGGCTTTTCCAAAGCTCCCCAAAAGCTTCCTTCTCTCTGCTTCAACTATTTCTTTGATACTTCCTAGCACATCAGACATTTCAGTGGAAAACTTTATGACATACTATTTTCCCATTTTGTTTTCTGTTGTCAGACAGTAAAGACATACAACAAGTGGTGCAATGAAGTGAATTATTTTTTTTCCACTTTTTCCTTTCCCTTTGTACAGAGGTATGAGCAAAGTACCAATAGTATTTTTTTTTCCAGTTATGTAACTTTGGTATGTAGCACTGGTATAACTTCATTGTATAACACTGGCAAGTTTTTGCTAATCTACACGACTGAAATGACTTGTCACACTTCAGTACATTTCCTTTGATCATAATGTTTTGCTGTTAAAAAGTATCACAGAGATAGAAGGTAATATGTTTTGTAAGAAAAAAACCTGTAGTTTTTGTTATGACAAATAAACCATTTTGGACTATGCTCTATGATTTTATATGGATTTTATATCAGGGAGAAAATTCAAGCATATAAAACTTTGTTTGTTTCTCCTGCCTTTCTTTATCTCTTCTTACTTGCAGTACAATGTATTCATTAAAATAGCAAACATATGTTCTCAGAGCTGTGACGGAAATTTTGCTAAACCATTCAGTGAGTTTTATCTAAGTAACTCTTCCAGCACCTTGTGAAACCTCTCTAAACCTTGCTAAAGATCTTGCTAAAAACTTTTGTATGTTAGTAGTGTGATGAAGTTGCAGGGATAGATGTATGGTCGGAGGTAGGTACATGCTTTCTGCTTTGCTCAAAGGTACATTCTAATTGTTATAGCTCTATTTCTGTAGCCTCATCTGGTTTTGTATTTTAAGTAGTCATTCTTTTGGACCCATCTTTTAAATTAAATCATGTGTCTTCAATCATACCAGCTGGT
Source organism: Struthidea cinerea (assembly GCA_013397865.1). Taxonomy (NCBI): domain Eukaryota; kingdom Metazoa; phylum Chordata; class Aves; order Passeriformes; family Corcoracidae; genus Struthidea; species Struthidea cinerea. The sequence continues at coordinate 836,490 of VZTI01002658.1, forward strand.
TAATTATCTACCTACAGCTTATTATTTAAGTATTTTGACAGCCAAAAGTAATTGTGTGCATTTCATAGATTAATCACTGCATTTCATAAATTTATCACTGTTTTTCAGCAGCATAAATACATTTCAAATAGCTTTCTTAGGAAGTGCTAAATTTCAAGTCCTTTTCAAAATATAAAGGGAATCTTCTATCATTCCAGCTCATTCTGAGGTGATAAATTCATTGATTTGACCTAATACCCATGTAAACCCACGAGTATTTGCATATAAAATGCCACAGGGCCTACAGCACCTAACACAAATGGTTGAGTGTTATTATCATCTGGTAGCACAGGGCTTCCACATAACCAGCTATGTGTTGTACAAGGGAGAAGGCTGGAATTCGACCATGGTTAACCACTGAAAAAAAGCTTTTTGGATTTTGTCCATGCACTCAGCACTGCTGCCCAGTTGTTGATTCTGCACATCCTGGGATAACCAAGAGCAGCATGTCACTGACACTGTGGATGGCTTCCATTTAAATCCCTTCATTTGGGTTTCATTAGAATGGTACTAAAATGGAAGAGCAGTTTAGTTTTAGGAGCATTAGTGCCTGGATTTTTAGCCACAGAACTGATATTAACCCTAATGGGAATGGTAAATCCCTTGCATTTTGTTACAAATACCCTTTAGTGATTTCCCATGAGCACTACTCATGTTTAATATCCATTCACTCTGTTTATTTTCAGATTAGTGTGGTTTGGGGTCTGACATTGATATAGAGACAGTGAGCACACTCTGCAAACAGAGAACATGCTCTGTTTCACCAGAGCTCTCTGGTGAATGCCAGCCCTGCTCCCAGAGCTGGCCAAGTTGAGTCATGTACGGTGCTGTTCAGCACCTCCTGTATCTGATGACACACAAGAGATAGACTTTGACAGGTTTTGGAAGTGCAGATCACTTGGCTGGTGCCATAATGAAGTCATGGGGTCATGGAGGGAAAGGGAAAGATTGGACTGAAAATGTGAGTGAGGGATACTAAACCCCTACCAGCGCTATGCTGATAGGAGCAGTGTCTACAGAAATGTTTCTGCTGATTATATTCAGCAGACATCTGGATTCTGTTTTTAGCACAAAGATGCATTTTTTGTGTGACCTTGAAAAAGACATCACATAAAATTGTTGCCATATTCGAGCTGACTGTAAACTGTCCGTTCATTTCAATGAGTTACACTGTGAATAAGGAGTGCTGCAGCCTGCCTTGATAAGCTCATGGGCTGTACAGACATAATTCCAGTGGGCAAGACAGACTTAGTAGGGCACTAATGTAGCATTATAAATGTTGACAAATATAATAACTTTAGCTGGTGAACAGCAGCTCAGAGTGACTATAATATTTTTTTTCACTTCATAATAGCTGACATTTCTCCAATACTGTTTCCTCAATAGCCCCTCTATGAATCCATTGTTACTACATTAAAATAATTATCTGTAACTGAGGCCTTTTGGCACATGGAATAATGAAATCTGTATGTAAAATGCAGACTAATTAAATACCATTTTGTACCTGTAAGATTTGCTGACTGGAATTTCCATAGTGGATATCTTCATGTTGTTGCAATCACAAATGATTATCTCTACAGCTCCAGGCTGAGAAAGCACACAGATTTTCATGGCAAAAAACCCCAAACCCACAATTTGCCAGAATCCACAAAATTCTTGTTACAGAGCAGGGAGGGGAACACCAAAATGTATAGAAATTTGAAAGGGATGTATAATGCTAAAATAAATGGTTGAGCTTGGTGGTATCAGTGAAATCACTAGCTATGCCTTTCCTATAATGATGTAGAAGAGGAGTAGCTGCCTCTCAGCATCCCCACTGAGGGCCCTGGTAGTGTGTTCCTGAAGTCACGCTTCCTGGTTTCCTTGTAGCCCATGCCAATTCAGGGAGCAAGCAAAACAAGGTGTTCCTTGGTGTGTTAGGATAAGTAGATATAGACAAGTTGTAATGTTGAATAGTGTTCTTTTGAACAGTAAAAATAATGTATTTTGCTTACTTTTCTCTGGAAAGAAGTCAAAAGAGTAAATACAGTACTCTGTATCAGATTTCCCTACTGAAAGCAGCCCTGTAGTCTGCTTGTCTGCTTTTCTGCATTAAGATCATAGCAACCTTTCTCTTTTTGTCTGCTTTGAAAAATTCATTCATTCTGTGAAAACCTGCTGGAGAAAGCAGGCTTTCATACAGTTGGAGTTGTTCAGACAGTCTGTGTTTTCTACAGATGCAACAGTGTCAGCTCAAGAATAAAACAGTGCAATCTACCAATCCGAGCAAGCTATTAATAGAAATACATGCAGACACAGCCGTCAATTAAAAGTTTGAATCCCTGCAAATCAAACCATGAGATAATTTGTGTCCCAACCTCAATCCAGAGTTGAGTATTTGATCCCATTCCTGTTTCCAAAACTTAACTTCTGACCTTTTTGACAGTGGCAGTAAGTCTAGTTTCTTTTGCTTCCCTGAAACCTGCCGCTTTTCTCAAAGAGACCATCTGAAAAAAACTCAAACAAAACAGCTACAAAATCACCTCATTGAACAACTTTCTCAGACATGAAGTATTTCTTCTGGGTTGATATTTAGTGATACTTAATCAGCCTTTTCTTTTCTTTGGCTGTTCCCACAAATAACCACATAACATTTTCTCATAAAAAGTAGAAGCATGCTAAAATTAAGTAGCAAACTTTAAACAAAAGAATGGGATTATCTTGCCCATTAGACAGAACATCTGTGCACAGTTTCTTTGGAAGGTCAGATGCTGAGTTAAATACTATGAAGGACTGTTTCTGTCATGCTAGCTAGACACATGCACATCTAAAAAAGCACAAATAATCAAATTTCATGCTTTAACAAGCAGATTGCATATGAAGGTTAAGAAATAATTTTATAGGGGAAATATTTCAATTTGCTATAGTGGGTTCTAAATGAAATCAGCACAGGCAAACCATATGAAATTGAGTTTATTTCCTTAGAAAACCTGTTTTCAGATTCATAAGTTCACAGTCAATAGCCAGGTCAGTCTTAATATTTGTTTGAAATCACCACCTACACATTGTTACTTCTACATGCACAGAAGGAAAATACTTTGCTTTAATTTAAAGACAACATTTTTTCTTTCAGTCTCTCAGCAGTCCTCTGCTCAGACATCAAGTTGGAATGTTCAAGGGGCATGGACATATATCTTGGGGTGACTTTATGATATGTATTCCATATCACTGCTCTATTGCCCACCAATCTTTCTGTGCCTTTAAACTGAGCCTGAGAGGGAAGAGAGGAAAAAAACTAAACAAACTTTTGAAAGCAGTTATTTCAAGGACACTGACAGACATTCCTCTGCTTCTGCGGCACCCTTGGATTTTTCAGCCAACTTTTTTTCGGCTCTTCTTTTTTCCCTGGTGGGAGATGGAGAGTTGAACTTTGTTTTCCTAGGATTTTGTTTTTTTCCTTCTTCTCTTCTGGACTGTTTCAACAACATCTGAACACACTGGGAGAAGTCTTTCCCGGAGGCCCGGGGTGGGGTGGCCCTTGCCGACCCAGCTCCGAGGAGGAGAGAGACCGCACCTACAGAAGGACTCTGAAATCTTCCCAGGTTTTCTCTCCACAGCGAGAAAATTTTATTATTTCGCATTATTATTCTTTTCCTGTGTGTTTGTTAAATAAATAGCTTTTATCTCTTTCACTTTTCTTCGAGGAAATTTTTTTCCCGGACCTGGTGGGAGAAGGGTGGTTGTAACCTGACTTCTATCAGAGGATATTTTTACTCCAAATTAGTCCAAACTAGGACAACACATGGGCAAAGAAGGTGTTCTCTGATGTGTTTACAGAAATTGACTGAGATGGTGAATTAAAGGCGCTTGAGGATGCATTGGTACATGCTGAACTACTGTGAGGAGACAGCAGTTTGTGCCAATGTCAGCTACCAACTGGGAGGGGCAGCAGCATCACAGGGAGGAGATCCCAGCACCCTGCAGGGACCAGGGAACATGCCTCCAGGCTGGATGGAGCACACACAGGAGGGTACGCCGGGTGCTGCTGTGAAGGGATGAACTGACTGTCCACTGCAAGGGGATTCTCCTTCGCAGAACTGCAGCTATGAAGTACGGCTGCCTTCACTGGCTGGAAGAGCAGCCTAAATGATAACAAAGTCTTCTGGGTTTTTTTTGTTTTTAGTGGTGACAGTGGTATTTTTTGTTGGGCTTTGGGGTTTGTTTGTTTGTAGGGTTTTTTTTACTTTTTTTCAATCTCATTGGTAGCTGTGGATATTTACTAGGAATTTTAGGAAAAAAGAGTAAGAGATATTTTTGGGTGTTTTTTCTTTGTTTTTAACTGACACTTACATCTTAAAAATTCCCTAGTAAAAATGAAAAAAAGGTATGAACCTGGAAGGAAACCCTTTTCCTATTTATTCTCACTCACAATGATTTCCAGCCCATCTTGTGTTTTTGTTATCATAGAGTAGTTGGAACCTTAGTTTACTGAATCTCTAAAAAGAAGACAGGTTTAGATGCATGAAATGTTTCCTGATTATTATGGTGATACTCACTGCATTTAAGAGACACATGTGCAATATTCAGTCAGAAAAGGTAGCTCCACCAGCCCATCCATCTATATCCTCAAATAATTTCATCACGAAACATGAAGTATGTGATGCGTGAATCTCTGTGCCTCAAGAGGGAAAAAGGGCAATGAGATATTTTAAGGCTTTTGTGAAAGCATATTTCCCAGGGATCTTTGTGGAGCTACTTATATAGAAAGTCTACAAACCTAAACATTGAAAATAACCAACCAGATGTTCTCCATTCAGATGAACATCAGTTTCTTGTTTGCAGTCTACCAGTGTGAGATCCCACTGATGACATTATAAAACTTAAAATGACAACTTCATCTTCAAGAAATTGGAGACAAAATATGATGTGCTAGGATACAAGAATTTGCTCTGAGACCTGTGTACAGTTTAATAAATTAAATACTGGTAATATATTATCATTTAAAATATAATCTAACAAGATAATTTGTACTGTTTATTAATATATAATTTATGGAAATGTGTATCAAGTCATTATTACATTTGACTGTATATATACATACATCTATGTAATTCCACATCTAGAAAAAGTATGTGGTTGATGTAATTAGCATTTGCTACTGCTGCAGTTGAAGCCAGTGATTTGCTTACTTGTCTGCCTATAATTCCTCCATCTATTGCTCATTTGACAGCATATTTCAGTTAATTTCAGTTTTATCTGCTCAACTTTGGCTGCTTGTTCCAATGTATTATATTTTCAATGACAGTTAAATGACTCTTTTCTCAAGATGCAGTTTAATATGCAGGATGATGATTTGGCAGTTAAATAGTACACTGTGATATGTAGCAGTCCTGATGAAAGTTTTAGTATGATTTGTGCTATGGAGTAAAATCTACCCTAATTACATATCCAAAAAGCTGTGGAAAATACAGTGTGAATGTTTATATGTAGGGGTGGGGGGGTTTCAGCTTTATTTTTTTTCCCCAAAGGAATAAATATCTGCTATCACTTTGTTTGTTTATTTATTTATTTATTTATTTATTTATCTCCTGTAAAGTACAGTTGAATTTTGCTCCATGGGAAATAGGAGGTGGTAGCGCATACATGGCTTTAAAAAAAGTTATTACTTTATATGTTCATTAAAGCACAAAATTAAAGTCAGGAAGAATAGTTTATCAAGGGCTGTGCTGCTCAGCTTAAGTACAGAGCTCCTAAATCCTCCCCAAACTCTCTTTAAAGGTTTGCATTCAATTTCAGCTTTTCCCAGGCTGCTACTTGAATTCATTTTCTACACAGATCAGCTTCTACAAAAAGTACCCTTCTTCTAAATCAAACAGCAGATATTTTATATTTAAAAGCTGCAGAACTGCATTATTGCTTAAGTGGATCAGAATCTCTCTTAATCCAATAAGCAGTCTTTAAAGACCAGTAGGCAGCTTGTGACCCATTATTGCTGTTTAAAGACTAATTTAGATGGTGGTTATTGCCCCCATTTTTAGATGTCATCAAGACAATAGCAACTATCGAAATTTCAGAATGATAATTTGCTGTGAAATTTATATTTCCATTTTCAGGTTACAAAACATTTCCAGAGCCTCAACCAATATTACTTTTCTTTCTAACTTCCTGGTTGCTTTCTTAACATCATTGTTTATTGTGATTTATTTCTGTAGTTCAAATGTAGGTGCTAATTTTCTTTAATGTTCTTTATAATCAAAAACATAATTTTCCTTATAAAAATTATGACTACTAAGAAAAGAATGGCTCTTTTGAAAATATGGTTCAAAATAGAATAAAAACAGAAACCTGCAAAACATCATCATAAATCTAGTTTTCAATATAGATATTCACATGTACGAAGTAAAGGGCTTTTTAAAGCTATATTTCAAGTTTTCTTATCAACTTTAAGAATTAATATAATTTCAAGGAATAGCAAGTATAAATTAAAGGATGTCCCATCTGACAGTAATCTCCAGAAGTTATTTTCCTTTTAAGGCTAGCAGTAAAAAAAAAGCAATCAGCTTAAACACCTGGACATTTAATTCCTTTTTTTTTTCGTTTTTTAACATGTACAATTTGCTAATAACTAATGATTTTGAAAATATATACCAGACAGCTCAGAATCATCTCTCCAAACAGTGAACATTTTCTACCATCCTGTCAAACATCCAACAGTATTGTAGCATACCATCTATTTGCAATTTTTCTTTCTCAGTTTAAATGAAAATTTCAGTTTAAATTGCTAACCTTTCTGTGATTCTCTTGGAGTTAAACCAACACATGCAAACATTAAAAAGACTAGTCCTCCTCCTCTAGCCACCAATAAACACCATCATATTTCTAAGATTGCAAAAGGCATTCTGAGAAAAGAAGTTCATAAACACAGCAATACAAATATCAGTAATGTCCAACAGAGTTATAAGTTGTTTCTTATGATGACTCATGACAGAAAGATTGAAATACATACATATATATATATTTATATATACGCCAAACAAACATTTGTCATAGGTCTTAAGTAAAAATGTGGATGAAAGAAGACAATGTTTAAACTTCACCACTGAAAAAAAATGGGATTGCAAATCAATTTTCAATATATTGACTCAGTGTTGCTGCCATGCAGCCTTGGAGCTATGGGGCAAGGCAGTTTAGTGTCAGGATAAGGATGTAAAAGGTAGGAAACATGATGTGTTGGAAAATCAGAATTACTCCTGTGACGTTAAATTATCCAGTCCTGAAACTGCTCTACGGGTTGAGTGATGAGTTCCTAGGCTGATTTCAGCTAAATTGTTGAGGTTAAAACTCAATGTTTGTTTCTTTGGGGTTTTTTTGTTGTTTTTGTTTTGTTTTGTTTTTAATGAATTTATTTAGATAATCCTGTATTTATTCAATTATTTTAAATGTGAACTCATAAGTTTGAAGATGTTCCAGTTCCCTCAAATCTAGGTCTTCTACCTTTTGTTTCCTTATCCCACCTTTAATTCTGCATGAAGCCCCAGCTTCAAGACTGCCTGGCTGTACTCTGCCTGCCACAAGCATAGTGCAGAAAGGAGTGTATCCCACATACCGCTGCGGTCTGGTGAGCTAAGCCATAGCATGGAGGTAGTATACATTAGTAGTCACATTATAAAGCTGAGCCAAAAAATGGTTAGGTAAAACAAAACAGGTGACTTGCTTAGATTGGTTACATCACCTATAATCCTGCTGCTGCCAGATTCGGGAAGCGTTATTATAATTTGTGCAACAACAGCAATGTAGGATGCAATTAAAGTAGTACATCTGCAACACCATTATTTTAATTGTTGTGCCATTAACTGTAAAATGTTGTATAGCATACACAGGTGCAAAGGTGAATGAGGAATAATTTCTGCTCCAGACTGTTACTGAGAAGTAAATATATTGGTATATTGAATTGGTACTATGATCACAGTCGACCATGGAGAGAGATTATTTAAAAGAGCATGTAGTGAAAGGACAAAGAGGAATGCCTTCAAACTGAAAGAGAGTCGATTTGTATAAAATGTTAATGAAAAATTTTTTATCCACAGGTCAAAAAAGATAGCAAAGATAAACTATTGTCACTAATGCTGAGCTCAGGATCAAGAACTTGGTCACCCAGTGATCCTACGAAACTGGAATTAGTTTTCTATTATGCCACGTATGATCTGCCTTCCTTTTTTAAAATTTTGGTGTTAACACAGCAGAGGGGTTAAAGACATCATGTAAATAAAGCAATTAATATAGTAGTGGAGAAAGATCAGCCTTTATCAGTGGAACAAACTAAGCTGATATTCAGACGTGGGTGTTATGGGTGTTAGCTATGATGCTCAGTCAGATAAATTTGACACCTTAATATATTTTTCCATTTTGATGCTGAGAAAACATTAAGCATAGATAACAATAAGGATAAACCAAACTTTTAGAAACTTTTACTGAGTACAGTTCTACAGCTATATGTTAGAGAAGTTTTACTGTTAAAAACTGGATTGCTTTCAAAATATTCATAGTGGTAGAGTAATTTTCAAGTAAAGATATGTTTCATTTAGATTTACATACTTCTCCATGCCAATGTCGGTTTTAATACAGAGAATAAAATAATCTAATATGTACATAGCAGACTACTACTTGCATTGTTACTAGCTATTTTCTAGTGTTTAGATTGAGGACTACACTGAAGCATGAGGGAAAAATGGTGTGTTGTTGGAAGAAAAATTCTGATGCTCTGAGAAGGATCAGGAGATTGCTGAACTTTGCCTTTTCATTCATAAAACAGGCAAAACTCACCATGAGTTTGCAAGTTGAAAGTTACTGAACAGCAGTCAGAGTATTAACCATGGCCCTAGATAGTTGTTTGCAGCAAGTCACAAACATTAAGCTTATGCCCCAAGCAAGAGTCTTGACTTCTCCTACAGTGGGTAAGGTTAATGTGCTGGTTGGAGCTGGAGCTTAGTAAGCAAGAATGGAAGTGTGTACACTCTTTTTATGAGTTTCAAAATTCCTGTTGCATTTACAGGTAATTTCAGCATAAATTCCCAGATGCTTATAAGTTTTCTCTTGGGATTTGCAACCAATTATTTTTCTCTGACCAGTGCCCTGAATAAAAAAAATCTTTGGCCCATTGCTTACCATAATTCAAAGTTCAGATCACCTAGCTGTTACACTGTTGTGTTTTGTATCTGCCAGTACTAGCAGACATAAATATGCTATGTGTATATATCCAAAAATAGCTGGTAGGGTTTTACATTTACACTGAGTTTCCTTAACTCCCTGGCTGGAATTTTGAAAGCAAGCTTTATCCTACAAGAGTCTGATCACTTTGCAAGGCGGAGCTGGTTTTTCATATGTATGTGTATGTGTACAGTTCAAGTCTTAAGACATTCAACAGTCACAGTGTTTTTCCCTTCATTTTTGCGGAAAATGAAAAATGGTGCAAGTCTGGTCCAATGGTGTCACATATCTGGCTAGAAAGTTTGCATGCCTTCCTATTTTTGTATGAATTCCATTAATCTCTGCAGATTGGTGCCAAATAGCTGCTAAATTTACACTAACAATGACCTTATTTGTAATGCAGCAGAGCAGGCAACCTGAAGGCTGAGGGAGCCTGTCACCACTGGGTGAGAAGGGTGCAAGTTTTCAAGCTATGGAAAAGTATATGATTTTGGGAATGGAATGCAGACTATGTGAAGCAGCGTTGTATCAGCTTTGTGGACTCCAATCCTGGAAAAAACATGAGAGATAGACAGTGGCTCCTCCAGATGCACTGGAAAGAATTAGTAAAAAAATTAACATGGAGTCTAGATGCAAAAGGACCATGGCCTAGAAAGCACTGGACGAATAGTGCCAGCCTTATATTGTGTGGAAAAATGTCTGAGGTGACACCTTATTAATATGGCATCAGAAAAGGGTGGATTCCATTATGATAATTGGAACATTTTACACAGCAAAACCTGGAGTTATGCAGAATTTTTCAGAATAAAGCAGCACTTTGAGTTGATGAGAAATTACTGAAACTGAGACATAAAGATAGTTTGACGGGTGACATGAAAGACTGCCGCCATCTGGACTGGAGAAATGAAAATATGGATAAAACACTAAGTATAGGCATAATAAGGACACCTAAATAGTGGTTACCTCCGAATGTGTAACAACTCTGAATGTGGGGAACTATCTCTTCATCCTTTCTGCCACTCTAAGAAGTTTGCATTAAGGTCTGTATCTGTTGCATCTGCAGGAGGACCTGCTTTGCACTTTTCCCCTGAAGTCTTTCAAACAACAGCTATAATGTAATGGCCCAGACCAGCATAGAGTTTAAGACAAATTCTATCTAAGAAAGTGGCTGAGATTTCAGAATACTTGAGCAAAGGCCATATATTATGTCATCAAAGTACTTTCAATTATGGCAGATTTTTTCTTTTCTTTAAGTAGCATTAATTTTAAAGGGGGGGGGGGCTGTTTGGTTTTGGTTTTTGGTTGGTCGGTCGGTTTTGGTTTTTTTGTTTGTTTTTTTAGACTGCTGTATTTTCAGCAGTTAAGTTCAGATTTTCACCTTTATTTAGTTTTGATGTGGCTATACTTAAGCACATCTGAGTGATTAGTTACAGTTTCTAGTAAAGCCCAAACCTTTGGAGGCATGTTGTAAAGTGGGAAAATAACTTAAAATATCCCTTATGGCTGAACTTGGAAAATAGCATTTGAATTACAAAAAATCATTTCAAGCCTTGCAATCTTGCAGTATTTTTCAGTAGTGTGCTATAATTTGTATAAAACAAAATTCTCCCAAGAAGACTTTTTGAGAATTAATGGTAAGAGTGCAATCAAAACAGCTTTGAACAATTTAGCCATTCCTTTACATAGGAAGGTAGCCATAAGACACAAATTTTCCCATCTTGTGGTACTTTGTTGATAAATTCAGCTGCCAAAGAGCAACTGGCAAAAATAGGGAAGAGTTTTCCTTTTTTTTTTTTTTTTGACAATAACATTTACATGCATAAAATGTGTGTGGATTTTTTATCAGTAAATTTCTTATTAAATTTAACTACTAAGACAAAAAGAAATCTTTATTTTTCATGCTGCTTGATTCTTTCTGACCTTTACAGCTTGTACAGTGAAAGACAGACTGCTCTCCTCTTATAAATAATATTTATAGTGAGTTTATTTTACATTTTTTTGTATGTTCACTCAGTGCTATATTGTCTAAATTGCATATATTTGTGAATGTGTGAAGTTTATTATTAAGAATGATTAAGGCACCAGTTCTCTCATTTTTTTCCTAAAACTGAATTTTTAACAATCCCATATCTCACAAAATTGTGCTGTTTAGGAATACTTAAGTGTTTGTTATTTGCCCAGATAATTTTTTTCTAACATCCAGTATTTGAAATTCTAAGAGACACCTTACAGCCAACTGAGCATCTTGCAGGATACAAAAATACTTTTCTACAAGAATAATCTATACTTACGCAAGAAGCATGATTTGACTACCCAGATAAATTTAATTGATTTACATAAAAAATACGTTCATGAAATAGCACAACATCCATTAAGGCAAGGACTACCTGCTTCTTAAAATTATTAAAAGAAAAAAAAAGAGAGAGAAAAACTGCAAAAGAGAAGATGAGTTAAAAGTTTTGTAACAGAATATTAGAGCACAAGTTTGTGTACATTCTTTACTAAACTGATGAAACCTTATAAAGGACCAAATCACCACATGCAGGATGTGCATTCCAGTGTCTTTAGGAGTCTTAACATTTCACAGTAACTGTTGAACATGTCTGGTCTTTCCCCTGCCTTCTAGTGATTTTTGAATCAGGGTATCTTAAAGAAGTGTTTGAAATAACTCTTGAAAAGAGCCACTTTCCACCTCTATCTTGTAACTTCTGCCATCTCACCTTGGTATCTAAGCATAGGCAGACATTGCTGCCTTTAAATAAAACTGAGTTCTTGCATTGGGAATAAAGACACAGGACTGTATGTGGCAGTTTAGTAGCAGGATGAGGGTAGGTAAGTGCAAGTATTTAAAAATATTTTCCTTTTAAAACATCTAAAGCAGAGAGCCAATAACCTCTCCAGGAAAGCTGAAGGATACCTTGGATCCTCTCATCCAACACTTTTTATGCACGAAGAATGTGGAGACACATTAAGCACTGAGGTGAAGAGACTTGAAAAAATGAGCTTCTGGATTTAATCCTGGATCATGTCCACTGGAATGATCATGGTTTGCTTGAGAACAGTCAAGCACATCTCTTTTCCATTTAGCATCCCTGTCTGCCCTTACATGTCCCTCTGGGAGGATTTCCATGAAGTGGAGAGGTCTGGAAGGCTGGAAGCATGGAATTGCAAAGAGCACCATTGCAAATAGCTCAGAGCAAAGGTCAGAAGGACAGACATCACCAGTGCTGCAGGCAAGGCCACTGCAGGCAAGTTAAATCCTTTCCATAATGTCAGCATGGCTATAAAATGCAGACATATTGAGTTGGGCCACCTGGGAAGCAAAAATCAAATTTGGGAAAGTAAGTCACTTTTCAATGATTTAGGTTAATAGGTAGCAGAGCTAGAAAACACCACTGTGCTCACTGAATGAATCTGTTGCATAATCTGTTGCACAAAAATTGCTTTTAAATGTATTTCTATTTGTGTAAGAAAAGTATTTTAGAAAAATCATCAAGTCTTAATTTCCAAAATGTTTGCAATGGAAAACTCTACCACATCTCAAAAGTCTGCACTGAGATCAAGTTTAAATCCTTTGAACTTCTCCAAGAAAAGCAATAATAGATAAGCAATCACTTTCAGAATCAAGTTCGTTTGACAGGCAAAGCTCTTTTACCTGGACTATGGATATGATGGATTCAAAACTGTTCAGTAAACTGGGAAAAAACTGAAGTCTTTGTGCTTACATTCTTTGTCAGAACTGTAAGGTATATATAAATCTTTCCTGTAAACTACTACTTTGAAAATGAGCAATAGCCTCGATTAATTCCCTTTCTAAATATTGCAGGCATCCAGAATTTTCCATGGATGCAAGGATGAATACCAAATATTAGATATGTATGGTAAAAAAATTAATCTGTTAAAAGTTAATATGTTCTGGTAATTAGCCATTCACCAACCTTCATTGCTAAGGGAGATATTATTTTCCTTCTCTGATTAATGGGTTATATAAATATTTAAATATATCCTTTTTTTAGCAAGAATTGTATCTAATCTGCTAAGATAATGTCATTCCATGTGAATAAAATATGTAGTTCCTCTTTTGAAATATTTTATAATATTTCAGTCCTCTCTGCTTTTTTCTGGAATTCAATACGTGAAATATTCTATATTGTATAGCTTTAGTATTTCATAGGTCTTAGGCAGTGTGTGAAAATTCATTGTAGTCTTTAAAAAGGCTGGTATTTGATGATTGTTTTCTTGCTGCACCTCACCAGCATATCATTATTCAATTGTGCAGACGTCAAGACTCCTCCAGTTTTCTAATGACAACTTTATTTTACTTGAATAGCAAACATGACCAAATCTCAGCCAGAACAGCCTCCTTACCAAAATGTCAGTCATACGTTTAGCACTTCACACCCGGCGCACGAGGGGTGTTGATCCCAGTACTCTGCACAGCACATGGCACACATTTTTCGGACCCTCTCAGGAAAACAAGGAGAAGTCTATTTTACCAGGTTACTAGAATATTATTTTGCAAGAAGATAGTTTGGATGTTCGGAGGATTCAATCGTGCTAGAACATAGGCCCGTGACTTGTGTCCCCACAGCACTGGTGTCAGGCAAAGGAGGTCACCAGCAAAGCTCATCACTGGAAAAGCCGCTCTCCATCAGGTACTGAACAGCTCAAATATCTCTTTTTAAATTGTTAGCACACAATAACAAATCACCTGTCTATATTTTTCTTTTAATTAATGTTTTCTAGGTAACCTCAAGCTCTCTTCTTAATTCATAGTGGGTATAAATTTTGATATTTATTTGATACCACTCAAGCTCTCTTCTTAATTCATAGTGGGTATAAGTTTTGATATTTATTTGATACCATCATTGTGCAGTGAGGTGCATCCTGAAAGAAGTGGAAGATTGTCCTGCCTATAAAGGGTTTTTTTCTCTTCCACATCAGGTTGGAAAGCATAAACTTGGGGAAGACAGCTCAGAAAAACATGTGCATTTTGTTGTGTATATAAGGGTCTTTCTACATGTCGGGCTCTCTTTGAGTAAAAATTTCAAGTAAAAATCCTTCACTTTAAAAAATCACTTTTAAAATGAACTGAAGACTGTATGGAAATTTGAAATTAGCTACTGCTTTTTCATCAAATCATGGTGCTTATGAAATTATGGCTAAGTTCATCAGTTCATGCTAAACCATTTACTATTCACATTATAGTATGCATTTTTATTTCAAGTAGGTAGAACAGCCTATAGTTATCATGCTGATTCCAAAAATATAGCCAAAGGGAATATTTTTTTTCAAAACAAAGGCTGTTTTTGACATTAGATTGTTCCTTTTAGCAGTATATTTAGCTGAAATGACATGATTTGGCACTGTCAATGCTTTTGAGTCATGATGTAGGACGAAGCATTTTGAAAATAGACTCCATCTAATATATTTAGGAAAAATCAAACATTATCTGAATCTCATTTTTAACTGCTAAAAACAGCACTAACCCTTAGAGAAATTAGGAACTGTTAAACTGTATTTGCTGGTAACAAACTGCTGAGCTTCATGTAGTGTATGAAGGACAAATAAAGTAGATCTGGAACACCTTTTCTTTTTAACATGGCTTCTTGTGATCCACACAAACCCATGAACTGTGTATTTCTTTTGGCAAGGGCTGCTAAAGTCACAATTCCTGGTCAGGCTGTGCATGTACTGGTGTCAGCATAAAAATGGGGGCACGAATAAATAGACCTTGGTGAAACAGAGGATGAGATCTCCTTTGCCACTGAATTCATGCAGAAGTGAAGTCGTCCAGGTTTCTACCTGGTCAATGTGAAAAATAATCTACAGGGAAATAAAGCAGCAGTCACAAAGCAAAC
This sequence comes from Struthidea cinerea, assembly GCA_013397865.1. Lineage (NCBI taxonomy): Eukaryota > Metazoa > Chordata > Aves > Passeriformes > Corcoracidae > Struthidea > Struthidea cinerea. The sequence goes on from VZTI01002658.1 coordinate 851,576, forward strand.
TATGTGTATTCACATCACATCTTTTTTGATTTCCATTTTTCTAGGCCTTTCTATCTGTCTTTGTAATGTAAGTTCTCTGTCCCAGGCCCATAGAAGCAGTTTGCTACCATTTGAAGTGATGAAATTAAGATACAATTTTTGAAGATGCGAAGCCAGGAATAAATAAGGAAAAAATTTAGGTACAAAAGGTGAAAATATTGTTAAAGGCAGTATTTTCTGAACTGAATCAGAAAACATTTTGCAGGCAGTGAACCTTTTTGAATCACCACCTCTGATGGCTCATCTGCCTTTAGGAAATAGAGCTCCATGCTTTAGGAAAAAACAAGGCATTTCATAGCATAATAAATTTTTATGACTATTATAACAGAAAATCTTGACATTTTGAGCACTTGAGAATATTAATCTCTGTGGACTACAAATTACTACCTTTGATCATTTCACATTGTTTTTCTTAAAAATGTTTTTGTACCTGTCCTGGCTTGTCAGGAAGTGTGAAGCAGAGCTCAGCCTGCTCATCCGCAAAGCTGGACTCATGTGCAATCAAAGTAATGTAATTGTGACCCCTCTTTAATCTTTCCTCAGATATCTAGAAAAAAGTGAGTGTGGTGCTTCAGCCAAAGGCCCCAAAGAACACCTCTGCACCAGCAGACATTCATATGGTCTTGTCTAAGTTCTTGAAAATGCAAAGTGATGTGAAGATACAAGTGTCCATCTGCATCATACGGTCTTTACTTTCATTGTTGTTCTCCCTAGAACTGAAAGTTGAGTCAAAGCGCTCTATTCTCGTTTGCAAAACTAGTTTATCGCTGCTTAAGTGTCAGATTTCCAGAGCAACAAAATGTCTATACAGCAAACACTTCAGCATAACCGACAAAAATTACTGATATATTACTCATGTGTAAATATTTGCACAATATTCAAATATACCATGCATGTGTAGTTCCAAATATCTGGCCCTGAAACTATCCATATTTCAAGGAAACGTCTCCCAAATGTTCTAATGTAATTTCCAGGCAATATAAATGCTCGTTATGTTGGGCAGCTCTCCCAGCCCTGGAGAAGAAAGAAGTGTTTCTTCAGTGAGCCTTCATAACTCCTTAATGCTGATTCCTTTTGCTTCTGGAATACAGAATTCCCCTTTCTGCTCATCATAGTCTTTCTTTTGTCCAGTACAGATGTTGAAGGGGAAGCAGTTCAAAGAGGAGATATGTATTTCAGAAGTGACAGCATTTGCTTTTAACATACAGACTGAATTAGATATATTTGTCTTTCCATGATTTCAGAAGCTCCTGCCTCCTTTAAGATGTAAACATATGATCCATACTGCTTTGTCCTTTCTTAGGACAGCTGTGTGAAAATACCTCAAATGAGAAGGGAAGATGGAAGGGAGAAGGAAAAGATGAATAGGAGTGAAGGATTTGGACCAAAAAGCCATGGTTGAGTTCATATGGTTCAAATGCTAGTTGCAGCTATGCAGCTTTTCATTGTCAAAGACTTTCTGTAACAGAAAAACCTCTTTGACCAGTTTAATAGAATTAGTGAATGTTAACATGACATCATGAATAATTTTTTATCTTATTTTTTATTATGTCTTGTTGGCTGCTGGGTTCAACACAGATACTTGGGGTAACACAGTAAAGTCTACTTTGCAGTACAAACTGTAAAGCATCCAAAGACCCATATAAACAAAATTTACTGCTATTGTTATTGTTTGAACTGAAGTAGTGTCTAATGACTGCTGTATTTATAGCGTCCTTGTTTTATTCTTTGCTGCACAAATACTGTGTGTGTGATTTATATTCTATGTAAGGATGACAAATGGCTGTAAGAATAAAGATAAAATAAGCACAGGAAGAAAAGCAAATGCAAGGTCACAAACGTTATCAAATATACATTCTGACAGTAAAATAAGGTTGTCCTTTTTGTTAGTGTTTCTTCCATTGTCATACCAGAGTAAGCAAACAGTTGTTCTGATTTGGTAATTGGACTTTCTTCATTAATACAGATGGTGGAGTCAAAAGAAACAAGAAAGGGAACTAAGGCTTAATGAAGAGTCTTGTAAAGGAAACCAGACTGTTATATTAACAGCTTAATTAATGTAAAAGTTCAAAAGTTTTCATCAGCAAAGCAGAAAATGCAGTTTAAAAAGATGAAATTATGTATTTTTTTAAATTTATCTTTAATTAGGCTTGCCACTGATGTTTTCCTTTTTGTCCTAGATGTGTGTGAGAATTAACAAATATGCTAGAAAACTTTAATCAAAAGGTAGTATCAGAGAGGCTGTTTACTGCCAAAAATTCCAGGCACAGCTCTACCGTTTTATGTTCATGCTCCAGAAAAGTATAAACAGATCTAGTAGATAACTAGCAATATTAATCCAAGTATGTTTTCCTAAGCTTCATTTTTAGGATCCTTAGTCTTACTTAAATTTTTGGGAGACATTTTCTCTGTGTGGGAAACCATCATTGTTTATGTGAAATAGCCTCACTAACAGTGAAAACAAGAGATTCTGGAGTTTTTAAACTAGCTTCACATGCCTATTTTATTAGGCTTTAGGATGGTTTTTCAAATTACGTTATTATGGCAGAATGAACTCCCTTTGACTCGGTGTGGTGCTTGCTCTAAAGATTTCCAGCTTCAAAAGTTTTATTCTCCATTAAAGCCATTGTATTTCCACTCTGCATTTAAAGCAGCATTGCTTTACAACCTACAGGTAATGTATACAGTTAATCAATAAAAATCTAAAGCAATACAATAGAGATGATAGAATATCTACAGTCTGCTTTTACTGATCCTCGCTATCATTCAGGTCCAATTTTGCATTTTCCAAACCTGAGATGATATCCAAAGAGAACAGATTGACCTATAGACTCTACCCTGCAGGGTTTTGGGCCAGGTCGCTCTTCAATGTGTGCTCTTTCTGCCCCATGTACCATCCGAACAGGTGCTCCACTGAAGTTTGAATGATGGCCAGCTAGCTCAAAAACAACTAGGGAGTAGAGGTGAAAGGAATCAAGGGACAGAAGGCAGAAATATGGACAGAAGAAAAATAAAAACAGAAAGGAAAAAATTACACTGGAGTAGATATGGGTGAATAGGTATGAGCAAAGCTCAGGAAGAGACAAGGTACAAAATACTGCAAGCAGAAAAGAAAGACACAGAATGTGAGGAAATATGGCAAAAATAAATAAATTAAAAAAAATGAATGAAAGAAAAAGAAAGGCAGAAAAAGGATAAAAAATGCAAAACTGAGAATAGGACTTTAACCTTTATATAAAGGTAGAAAAAGGATAATAAATAATAAATCATCTATTTATTATTGTCTGTAATGGAGAGAGATTCTTTGAGATTGACGTGTATCCATTACTTATGTGGGTACTGCATTATAACTGTGATTTTAATAAACTTAATCCATATAATCCAAATTTAAACCAATACAGGATTCAGATGTATATTTCACTTAAGTAATTCAAGGTAAAATCACACTCTCTATATAAAATATTACCTCTGTCTTTATACATATAAGAAAGACTGTACATTGAAAAAAACTGCAAAGATGAAGCTATTGAAGTAACTGGAGCAAAAGACTGAACAGGGATAAAATAATAACAAATGCGAACAAGACATTAAGAACTATTTTAAGTAAAACATATTGCATTCATATTTATCCAAGCAGCTGAAGGCATTTAAATCTAAATTGGCAGATAATTTTTTTGAAATGGTTGTACACCCTTTACATGCTCAATAAACAGAAAGTAAATAGATAAAGTGTTTTTAAGTAATTTACAGAAAAAGGTACAGGCTGAAGCTGTTAATCAATGTTTAAGCCTAGAGAAAAGAAAAATTAAGCTAACTTTACTCATTTTAAGACACAAGACTTTGTCTAAATTATAGTTAGTTTCAGATTACCCTTGAAACATTTATGAATTGTATTATAAAACTCTGGGTGCATATAACTATGTGGCTGGATCTTAGGTTTAGTGGAACAATACAGTTCTGATTGGAAGGAAATACATTTCCTCTTCTAAAAGTTTTTTATGTCATTTCTGGTCCAAAAAATAAAATAGTATTCAACCAGCTTTCACCAAATAAAGAAAATACAGGAAAGTATCAGACTCTGCCAGGAATTCATAGTGTCTGGATCTCACCTCTCATGTAATAAGAGAATACTTACCTTAGGGAAGCTAATTTTCCCTTGTAAAATTGGGCTATAATTGTGAAAGCCAAAAATGTAAAAGAAGTGAGACAGTTCCCACTAACAGAAAGAAATATAGGAAATCACCTTGCCAGGATCAGTCAGACATGGAGGCAACAGGATTTTTCCCCCACCTCATTTTTACAGCTAGTAACTTAACTAAAATAGTACCATTATTCAGTGATCTTAAGTAATAGGTTTTTTTTAAATGTATTCTGCTAGAATGAACATCTTGATAATGTGTCAGATTCTGTGATATAGTTGTCCAAACCAGCACAAGGGACAACAGGTGAGTTGCCTTAAATGTACTACCCATAGAAAACCAGATTTCTTGTGCTCTCTTTGAGCAGAGGGCTCATTCTGTTATTGTTAAATAGCGTTCCATAGCTTTCTCCAGTTCACAGGATAGTTTGTAGAGTTTCTTGGGTTTTTCCTTAAAAGGCCATAAGACAGAGAGTTTCAATAGAGAGGCTGGTGATTTATGGTATCCTTTATAAAAAAACCCAAACCCCTTAGAGTGAAATGGATAGGGTTTTATTGAAAGGCTTTTAAGAATGGTATTGGATATTACCTTACCATTATATATTGGGATTCCTAAATAATAAAAAAAAACTCCATAATTGCATGCTCTCTAATTAGGTTCACCATAAAAATAAAGCCTGCTTGATTTTTATTTTTTTTTTTTT
>VZTI01002658.1:856498-1073877 GCA_013397865.1 Struthidea cinerea
TTTTTTTTTTTTTTAATGTAACTGGTTCCCTTGCTCCAGGATAATTTCACCCTTCACCAAATATCTTATGAAAGGCACTGGTGTATAGAATAACTAAAATGTGATACTAAAAGATCCAAAGTGACTGAAACTGGACAGAATATTAGTGCATATATATGCACACCTAGTTCAAGAAGACATTTGTAAAGCAACTTTTCTTTCAAGCAGGAACCAGACTGTATGACCCCAAGGATATTACAACTTGCTCTTTGCCCCAGGAAAGCTGAAACTTTCAGCTCTCTAAATACTAATTCTTTGATAAAGACAGAATCCTTAAAACGCCTTGAGTTTGGGGAAGACAGGAATACAGCAGTACATTCAAGTTCCTCTCTCAAAAGAAATCATATGACCTACAATTGAAGTTACTAATAAATAAAAAATTTTGTCTGTTTTTCAAAAGATGACTAGCAGTCCCATTATAGTTCCAAACTAGTATTTAAATACACGTCACATATCCTACTTCTGTGACAGGCGTAATTCAAAACAAATTACAGAACTCTTCTTGTAAGGTATTACTTTATGCTCTTAAAGCAGAAATCTGATTAATTAACTCTCAATTTAGGAGAAAATTGAAAAAACCTGTAAAAATATAAACCTTATGACTGGCATTTACACAGATGCCAGAATTAAAAATAACTGCCTTTCCATTTAATTACTTTGTCTATTAGTTTGCTAGACTTTCTGCACATTTCTAAAATATCGATATCACAGCTAGACAACATAGCTTGGAAGCCATGACAGCCAGATTTGGCAGTCAGTTCATCCATTCTGCTTTCCCTTATCATTAATCTAGTCCTGAGACTATCATGGAAAAATAGACCAGTAAATCTAGTGACTTTGTTGCTGACTCTGGTATACAGGTTTTAGTAATTTGAGTAAATATGAGGAAAAGGTATAATATTTTTATGTTTTGTTTGAATCATAGTATATTATTAACAATTAAATTTAATGATTAATTTTCTTGAATTACAATATTTTGTGTAATTAAAAACATTCTGTTACAATATTCTAGCTACTTTTTGAGGTTTATATTATGGTTTAAAGATGGAAAATATTCAAATAATGGAGCTTGGGAGCTCTTTTAAACCTTTTTTTCTTATTATATAGTATCTTAAATGTAAGTTTGATCACTAGTGAGGTTGTTTTATTATGCTTTTTTTTCAGACTTGCTTAAGATCAAAGGATTAGCTAGTACTAGATTTTCTGGCAATAAAATATACTCTGCTATGCACATGCATTTTAGAAATTTGGTTAAAAATATGGAGTCAAATGTCACAAATTGGTGTCACAACTTCACATCTTAGAATTTGCTCTGTAATTAGCCCATCCAGAGAGCAGGTGATAGTCTAAAAAATAATAATTCAGGTTTTCTTTACTTAACAAACCACTTCATCTTCACTATATACATCAGACAGTACTTAAGGTTTCCTACAAATGTAAAGAAATTAAATAACTAAAAGATTTAAACTAACATGTCTAAGGCAAATAAGAGACTGAAATGTTATTCTAAATAGTATGTTATTAGTTCTTGCAAGTGCTCCTATAGAATGTTTCTCTCCTATTCAAGCCTGATGTCAGGATGCGAGGAAGAAACTAAAGGAATGTAATTTGCAACTTTTAATGGCAGAGGAACTAGAAAAAAACCTCTTTTATACATTTAAGTGATGGTCAAGGAACATTCCTGATCAGGCCTTGTCTTCAACACTTTTTTTCAGGTTAATGTTATTTTGTTATTTTGTGGAGTTTCAACAAAGTATTCCTGAGATTTGTGCTCCTGGAAATGAGAGCTTGACTGAACTTTAGTTCTAAATTTGCTATATGCCTTTAGGCACAAAGTTAACTATTTTAATGAACTTTTTGAGGATCGAGAGCAAGTTAAACTTGTCATTCAGACAAAGCCCCACAAGTGACCAAAATTAATTTTATGACACTAAAAAGGGCAATATAAATACATTCATTCCAGTTCTTTTGTCAAATACCTTTCACAAATAATAGCACTAAGCAAAGGGCTTATAAAAAAAATACATTATAAAAAGAAAGAGATGTGTTTTGCCACTAATGCAAACTGAGACACCGGTTAAGTCTAGAAAACCACCACATGGTGTTAAACTACCCTTTTAACCAGGAATGGAAAAGTACTTTGTATCAATCTATTTTACTCTAATACCACAATATTTCTGTCCTCCTGGCAATATTTTCATTAAAGCTTACATTTTCCTACATTGCAGAGGGTAGAAGATTTTGACCTTGTCAGTTTTCTGGAATTTTGACTAGTTGTCTCTGCTACCTTTTGCTTCCACCACCCTGAAAAAATTTAAAAAGGAATAAAATTGCTAGCCTACTAAAATACAGAAGATCTCAAAGGTTAATGCAGTGCATCAAGCGAATAATATATTGTACATAAAAAGTTTAATGTCTTATTCGCAGTGCAAGAATTGTAATAAGGACAGAGAATTACAGAAAATTAATCAGTCCTCATGATAATGTTTGTAATAAGAACAGAAAGCATTATTGAAAAAAAAAGTACTTTTGAAGTACATGGTTGAAGCTGTAATCCAGAGCTTGAATTGTGAAAGAGTAGAAGATGGACATTATCAAATGAAAAGTAGATGTAAGAGAAACCAAGACCAAGAATTCAGTGCTTTGATAAATATTCATTATAAGTTATGAAACATTCTAAGATCTTGGTTTATGGGGCTAACCTGTGATGTTAAAGAACCTTATCATTTAGATACTTTTTTCCATAGCTAATCATTAACAAAATCTCTGTATCTAACCCTAGAGGACCAGATACCTACAATTTTCAAGCAGAAAAGCAGAATAAATAGTAGAATTTTCTGTTATTGTTTCTAAATTTGAGTATATGCAGGTGCTGTTCTGAAACATACATATTAAAAAAAACTGTAAAAATCTCATGATTTAAGTAATGAACTGAATGTTAGAATTGCTTTAAAAGGAACTTTTTTGCTTGGCCAAAGTATTGAGTAGTGATCCTATCTCAAAATAGTGATTGTTTTCTCTGACCTGAAGGTAGAATACTTTACCAAAACTTAACTATCTCACTCTTTTTTTCTTCAGCCTTATTTCCTAAGTAGCTAAGTCTAAAGCTGGAAACCAGTAACAACGGTAAGAGAAGAAAGTTGAATCTTGTCCAACTCATTAATTGAACTGAAATTTCTGTAAAAGGGAACAGTTTTCCCGTGCCTGAATTCAGTGGAAAACCACAGTGCACATGAAAAACTTAGTCACTAGTTTGTTTCAGCCATTACAAAACTTCATCAAATAGTTCCATGGTAACTTCCTATGACACTCTACTCCCAATGGAGAAATAAAGTGATACTCTGTTCAAGGCTGAATATTCAATTTAGTGTGTGACTTATGAACATCATGATGCCAGTTTAACAGTGGGCTCTCAGGCTCTCACACAAAGTGACTGACAGTGGGAACAATTTAGCTGCTACTTGGCCATAAAAGAAAAGAAAAAAAAAAAAAGAAAAAGCCTATGTTACCGGGATATTTGTCTACATCTGCTGTAGTGAACAATTCAGTTGATGGTGAGGTTCTGACTCAAAGACTCAGAGTACCCATTTCATCATACCATCATATGATCCTTTTTTTTCTTCTCCCTCCACTGCAGATGAATCCTAGCTGTGTTCCATGGACTGAATGTCCATTTGCAAGCAGAGTGCATCAGCTTGACAGTACAAGCACAGCTTCTAGCTTACATTAATAAAAAAAGAATAAAGTTCATACACTTCTAGACTACTCTAATACATTAATATTGTTCCAGTTCTATCTTCAAAATAGAACCCATAGCAGAAATAACTGGTAAAATAGTCTTCATGGACATGATGGAAGCTATTTAAAATTAGGTTTCCATCTATCACTAAGACCAATAGTGGCTATAGCTGCTCTGTATCAATTTTAAAATGATGACAATCTTTAAAACTGAGGTGCTACAAAAAAAAAGTAATTATTTTGAACTTTGCACAGCAGCATCTTAACAAATCAGGCTATGGGGATTTTGAAATTAATACAGTTCAATTAAGAATATATAGAATTATATAGAATATATATAATTTTTCTCATGAAGATTATATTAAAGGAGTATGAAAATAATTCTATAATAATTTTCCCATAAATATCTGTTAGTTAATGAGTTTATTATTCAATTATTTAATAATGCAATACAAGCCAGCAAGCTTATCTAGCTTCTGCAGAAAAAAATATTTGTCAGTGTTACCTGCCTCCTGCCTGTACATACTGAGGAAAGGATCAAAATAAATATTGAGTGTCCAAGTTTCGTTCAAACTGTTAATCAGAGGGTTAAAGAATATTCTTAAATAAGAATAAAGAAGAATGATTGTTTTTTTACAGTTCTGGCCTTGAGTGGGAAATGGATTGAATTATCAAAGTGGAAATAAGAAATTGGAACAAATGTAATTTGCCTGTCTTACCACTCAAGTCCTCATGCAAAATCACTTTAGCTGCCTCGAGGCAAGAGAGAAGATACAAGCAATTAATTGTTCCAGCAATTCAAGGGAAGACAGAATCTCCTGGTGTTAAGTAAAACTGAAGAAGCAAGTTCCTCTAAATTTACAGTTCTAAGCAACTAGTTTAAATGTAAAAATGAGGCTGAATATTACTCTTGTCATATATACTTGACATAAACCTAATGGCATTATGAATTCTATCCTGCATTCCAAGTTTCTGTAACTTTATATAATTACCTGCATATCTTCTTTATACAGTTTTGCCAAAAAGTCTAGTAGGTTCCTACAGTAATTTTGACTCATTTTGGAAAGTCAGCTTAAAAATTTATCATTTACCATGTCACTTTAGACAGAAAGTCTCCTGACACATACTAGGGATGTCACTGGTACTTAATGACTCACGACATGGAAAAGCTAGTGTATTGGCCACATAGCATAAACAACTCCTATAGTGCATGCAAAATGCTGGTGTGATCCATTAATAAATAATGGTAGATTTTTAATACCCTGTGGATCTGCAAGATGTTGAACAAAAGCAAAAAAACTTGTGACTTAGGTCTTGAAACTATATTTGATGAGTAAATTGAGGTATATACACAGGAACAGTTAGATTTGTATTAAATGTCTTTGCAGCATTGCTTCAGTGCTGGTTTGCAGTCACTGCAGCTACCCACCTACATTTTGACTGGTTTTGAAGTCAGCATTGGACACTATCTGAAGGTTATGACTTGGTAGCACACATGTGCTCTGCCACTTATTCTCTGAGTATCTGCTTAGTGTTCACTTCAAAAACCTGAGAGTAGAAGAGAGGGGTCTTTAAACTGTCCTAGGCCTGTTCTATACATTGTACGAAGAATAGTGCCTACAGGTTCTGCCTGTCCCTGGTTACTGTTCACAGATGCTTTAGGGCTGGTGAAAGATCTTTTTAAAAATAAGTGACTGAAAACAGTCAGAGAGACTAGAGTAAGGCCCTGGAGTGAAGAGAAACCCTTTCCCCATGACCTCTGTTAGGGACTTACTAGGGAGGAGATTGGCTTTTGCAAATTCACAAGGACCAGTTCTGCTTGTGAAGATTTTTGCCCCTGCCTTGGAACATGAGGTTGCAAGATGTATGAAAGCCACCCATTTTTGGATATAGCATGTGTGCTAATAGGGAAACCTTCCTGTGAAGTTTTACAGGAAAATGTATTTAGGAGCCTCAAAGATTCACCAGAAGGGCTTCAAATAGGAGCATGTTAGAGAAACCCATGATTACTCAGACTGACTAGTGCTCCTAAAGGCAGTAAACCAACCAACCAAAAAAACTGGCAGAAAGCATACAAGAACTTATGTGCCTACATAATTGTTTGTCAGTCAGAACTTCAATTATTCATGACAAAGGGAACACATTGTACCTAGAAGTGATGTTACTGTAAGAAAAAATCTAAATGCAGACCAGTTTACAACTCCCTCCACCCCTGAAGCCTCTTCTTTCAGTTTCTTCAAATTTTTTTGTCTTCCACTGTTATTTTATGTTACTATTTCAGTTGGACACTATGCTTCAATTCCAAGGTGAAGTTTTATTTAGAACATAAAAGGAGGAAGAAATGGAGCTTAAATAGCAAAACGTACCTGCAGCAACCAACATGGTACATGTGCTTGCCATTGTCAGGTTCTCTTTCCTTTGAGCCCTAAATGAATATATGGAGTTTGCAATTGTATGTTGAATTTAACTAACCTCAATGACTTCTTTAAAATATGTATAAAGCCAGTTGGAGGCAATGAGAAAAAAAAAAGAAACAAAACAAAAAAGAAACTCTTGCCACTCTGTAGCTTCCTGCAGTTTTGGAAAATGAAACCCTTTCTTCCTTGCAAATGAACATGTTATGCCTTCTGAACTCCAGGCAGGATATCTCATCTTAACACTGACATTTAACAGTGGAGCTTCTGCTGGTCTTTGAATGAAAAGCCAATGTATTGGAGACTTCCAGGCTTCCAAATTTTACATCATGAGCATGCTTACAAAATTAGACTTTTAAATTTTTTTTTAATGATAATTACTTATTGACCTTATGGTCAATTAAAATAAATATTTTCTTATTGTCTTTTTGTTTTTTATGATTTTTGAATCCAAATTTTGTGTTGTAAAAGTAAGAAAATTATATTGGGTTGCAGTGTATGTATCTGCAGTGCAAAATCTTACATTATGGCAAAATTGGACAGGTACTGGAGTGGAGAATGATACCATTCAACTGCAACATGCACTGCGCCATTCTTTTACAGCATGTAGATTAATGACACAGTATTGGAGAAAGTACTTTTTGTTCTGAACTAAAGAGTAGTAACAGCAAAAAGTATTATCTTATTTGGAAGGAACTTTCAAAAGAAAATTAAGGCTCCAGAGGCAACCAGGGAAAACATAAATCCCCAAAATTATGAAGAATAAAAGAATAAAGGGTCAGATAGAAGGGCTAGGGTAACAACAGGCTTTTCTTACTAAAAATCTTTAGGAACATGAGTCATGGAAGAAAATAGGCTGGAAGGGATCTCTTGAGGTCATCTGGTCTCACATCTTGCTTGCCAAGGTCTAATTGAAAAGTTTGACTCGCTTGCCTTGGACCATTCGGAACTGACTATCTCCAAAGAGGAGCATGGAACAACCTCTCTGGGCACTTGGCCCAGGGCTTGACTCACCTCACGGTGCAGCTGCTTTGACAGGGACGGACTCTTCTCACAGATGCAGAACCTGAGAATACAGATGTTCCACTAGGGAGAAGTCTGATGAGACATGAAGAAAATCCCAAAACCACAATGTATAGATATATAAGTTTCCCAAGTCAACCTCATAGCTTGTGCATGTCATTTGGATGGTAAACAGAAACAAAATTTATCAATGATGCTTAGGAGACTCAGATTTCTTTGTAAATTTAAATTCACTGTCTGGGCATAGTTGGAAATTACTGAGTCCTAAATTAATCTTCTCAGTGTCTATGATTCTGTTATAGGACCAAAGACAGCAATATGCTGAGCTTTGGCTCACCAAAACCCGGCTTACAAAATACCTCGTCAAATCCCTGATGCACTTGATCCAAGGGACTGGCTCTCAGATGAACACTATCATACATCGTCATCAACATCATACAACAAATGGTGCCTCATGAAATATACTTCAGTTCATCTAAGAACTTTCACAGCATCATGGAAATTCAAACATTCCACTTCAGCGTGAATGTAAGAAAAAATTCTGAAAGAACAAAATGAGACTATCACCTGTCATGAGAAGAAATTTAAAAAAAATACTTTAAGAAGTTTTTTTATTATATTTATTGTGGTGTTGTGTATAGGTATATTTATTTAATATGTATATAATTATTGTTTTATATATTAAGTCATTGTTATTTTAACAATATTTAAACAAAATATGGTAACCTTATACACAGTCCTGGATTTAGTTTGTAAAACAAAAAGAAATTATTAGGGAACAATGTAATAGACTTATAGCTTTTATTTTTGTGTGACATAAATGGCATGAAAGGCACCTTTTTTTCTTTATTTGCATTTATCCAGAGGCAAAGTAATCAGCTTACTTAAAAGAACATAGGCAGTAATCCTGAAATACTTCTTTGCACTAAGATCAAATGCTGTTAGAACCACATGCCTCTGCCAAACCTGAAAAGGCTTTTTAAAATTATTTTCCCTCCTGCAATTCTTTATATATTCTGCATTCTGCATGCTTTTACTGTTGCTGCTTTCATTTCCTGCTTGTCTCTCTTTTTGCATGCCCCCTCATGCTGCCTGTTAAGATGAACTGAATTTTAATAATCAGTTTTGATGCTGAAATTTTTTTTTGGGATTTCTAGTTTAGATACCACTGAGATTAATGGGATAAAGGTGAGCTTTCGGTTAAGGCTGCCAGTTATAAACTATTTGTAGAAGTGCCCCATGAATAAGACTGTTAAAAAGTAAGATATTCAGAGCAAATTGAACAGATTCTGTGATCAATATAACTATATATATGGATTATATTTTTGTCACTTGCCCTAGGATACATCTAATGAATTCATTCATCTGATGGCTCACACAATTACAAACTAATAAATACCTGTAGAAAAACAAAAATCTCAGTGAATGACTGTTCCTTTCTCAGCACCATTATTATTTCTATATGTTGCAACCACCAACCATTACAACCTGACAAACTAGTACACATATTCCCTTTAAAGACTTTACTTTTTCACAGTTTTTATCCAGAAATCAATTTCAGACTAAAATTTTCAAGTAAATAATTCATTTGTCTTGCTATGAGAAGACTTTATGATGTTGCTTAGAAGCCAGCTGGTTTTCTACTCTCCATTTCTAGCATCTGTTACGGTTCTTGGCCTAAAGATTAAATGTTACTTCAGACATCTAGTTTCTGAAGTGTTGTTTCTAATATTCTAATTTTGCACTTAGTCTATACTCTTCTGTCTGTAAGGGCTATGCATCTATAATTCCTTTCAGAAAGCTGTAGTATTAAATATTTTTTCTCTGACTTTCGCACAATTAGGTGCTGAGTTATTTATGACCAGTGATGCTAAGTGCTGCTTTCTAGTAAAATTGGCCCCCGTGTGACAAACTCCATTTTCACAAAATATGTTTTCCCAAGGTAACCAGTAAACTTTCATCTCAATTTTAGGTTAGACCTTGGGGGAACAAAATAACACAGGCATGTTTTTCATTGAAATAAAACTTTTTTTGCTGTGTATAAATTTAAGTCCATTGTCATTTAACATTCTCAGAAAGAACTGACTCAATTTAAGCCACATTTCTCTTACTGACACTAATGGGAATTGTACAACTAGTAAAGTTTACAACCCATTAAATATCCAGAGGAAAACATAAAACACTTCTGCTTCCTGCTGCTGTACCCTAATTCAGTAAAATTTGCTGAACTTTTGCTATGCTGATGTCAATGGGAGTTTTGCCACTGGTGTCAGAGGGGATAAATTTTACTCATCATATCAATTACCTTTACAGAAACATTTACCATGTTTCTGGTGAGTTGTTTAGTTCCTTAAAAAGGAACAAACTGAATTGGCAGGCTTTTGGGCCAGGTGGACCATGAGCCAACCCAGCTATATGGAGGCAAACTCAGCCTTGGTTCTTTGGCAAGAGAAGGTTCAACACGAACGTGTGGGTAGTACTGTCTGCAGGTGTGGGGAGTCCACAGCACGGCACGGGAGCAAACAGAGGTGCCCAGGGTCAGGCTGTACTGAGAGGGCCATTGCTTCCAGGGTGCTGCCTTACGGCTTCCAGTTACAGCCATTAAGAGAGAGCTGCTCTGCATTCCCTTCTAAGGGACATGTCCCCTTTTAATTGCAATTCCATCATCGAGTGGTTGCACCCCACAAATTGGCACAACCCTGTCTTCATTGTAAATACTGGGCAATGAATGCTCATCCAAATAAGATTCTCTTCTACATTGTTAAAAGGGTTTATTTTAACTTTTTTTCTTTGGTATGTCCGTCATGCTCTTTCCATGACTCAATGAAAGGTATTTGCATCCAGCTGAGCAGTGAGAGCCACGTGTTATCAAGCATGCCTGGCATTTTTTCTGTTTGTCGGTATTAGCAATAATAAACCTAAGAAGCTGAAAGAAGGGAACAGTTCTTTTTCCATCTTGGCTTTACATGAAGCCAGCCAGTAGAGAAAAGTTGAAGGAGAAGAGTTGCTGTTATATTTCATTCACCAGAAGGACATAACCTGGTTTTATTGGCATAGGCATACTATATTGAAGACAAAAAAATAGTATCTTATTAAATAATTCTGAATTCAGCCTAAATCACTCTAAGCCTCAGAAGAAGATACATTTTTGGAGGAAAAAAAGGTATGCATTTGTGAAATTAAGATGACTGTCATAAGATACATTTTAAAATGCATGATAGTTAAACACAAAAATATGTCTTTTATCACCTTTTCTTCTTTCAAAAGACAAGGCATGTTCATCCATCAATATAGGAGGCACATTTGCAGAACCAATTAAATTTTAGATTTCTGTAAGAAGAAACATTACATGACAGATAACCTGTTCAAACATTATCATAAAATATTATATTGTTACTATATTATTAACCATAGCTCATAAATCATTCTCTTGGTTTGTCTTCATATACACACAACTAACAACTAACCACTGAAATTCAAATCTTAGAGATTAGATGGATCTCAAATGAAATTTTATAATCTAAGGACTGCGAATTTCACACAGTACTACTTTGATTATCCTGGAATACATTTGATGTCGGTTAATTTTGGAGTGATTTGAAATAAAAAGCAAGAGCTGCAAATGCCAGAATAGTTCAGCAACTTTCTCAGTTTATAAACTGGTGTGGCAGATACTTTATTAATCAACTTAGGTAGTGGCTGTTTGATGAATTATTGGGATATTTTTACTCTTTTTCTCCAAGTGAATTTTTTTCTCTCTTTGGACAGAATTAATTTCTATTTTTTCTTCAGTGATATTCTCCTCCTGGGTAAAAGATAAAATTTAGGTGAAGCAGGCAGAAGAAGTGAACCTTGGAAGTATTTACAAATATAATACAGAGACCTATTAGTTGCAGATTAGAAATAAGTTTAAAATATTTTCTTCTGTAACATGTTCATGGTGAGGAAACTGTTAATATAAAGTCTCATTTTGAAAGATTTTTTGCTAAAGGAAACTTGAGATTGCATTGGTTGTGTGCTAGGTCACAGTACTGGATGCATACTCTGCCTCTCACAGCAGTGCTTAAGGAATACAGGGAAGAAATTTACGAGAAATATTTCTGTCGCAGGCAAGTTTATTGACTTTGTTTTTAAATCAGCCTGGTGATCCATGGAAAATATACATACTTTAACATTCACATTCTCCATTGGAGCTGCAGTGAGTGAAATGTCAGCTGGAGAAAACTTTGCAGTAATACCACATCTTCAAAACAAATACCAGAAGCTTCTTTTTTTTATTACTTTCAGCATTTTCTCCAAAGTGGAGATTTAAAGGGCCTGTGAGCCGTTTGCCACTACAAGGCTTGGTCAGGCTAATGATTAGTACCAAGCAGCATCAGCTCTACGGTCTGCATGTCCCTCTGCCAGTTCAAGAGCATGAGCACAGAGAGCCTGGGCCCAGGTCAGGTGCATTTTGTCCCTTGGTGCCACACCCAAAAGAGAGGAAAGGGTTGGTGTGAAAAACAGAGGAACTCTTTATATTTGGTTAAAAGAAAACTCAGGTTTATTAACAAAAAAAGAGGAGTAAGAAAGAAAAAAAATCCGGGTCCGCAGCGATTAGAGACGCTTATAGCTGAAACAGCAAATTACCCAACACAAAAACTTGCAGTGCTGAGTCTTGCTTGGGGCTAGCCTCAAGCAAAAATAGGTTGGCAAGTCGGCCTAGTACCCCCAGCACCGGGCTACGCCTGGGCTAATCCCGAGCAGAGAGTTACAGACGCGAAGGGCTGTACCCGCCGCAGGCACAAAGCAAGCTGCTGAGTCTGTGTTTCCCCTTTTATACCCCTCCTGGCTCCTCCCATCACTGCCCACTGTCCCGCCTCTGAGGTAGAGGTTGATTGGTAGAGTTCTCTTAGAGTCCAGTTCATTGGTTTAAGTCCTGGAGATGATGTAAGGTCTCTTGACCAATGGCTCGTTATTGCTAGGGTGCAGTTAGTGGATGAGGTCATCCGGATTTTCAGGCGGGAAATTTTCTTCATTAAAATTCAGGTTTCTATGGAGCTCGGTGACAGGCCAAAGGTCGAGTTTCTAAATATAGCACCTTAGCTATGGGTGAGGGGTTTTTCTCCTTTGGAACACAGCTATATCTGGAAAAGAGCTCAAAAGATTTCATAAAATTCGTTGATCTAAATGATCTTTGAACTTTTAGATTAGGTCTTTAAACTTACAATTTTCTTGGTATTAACTTCGTTAACATCTTACTTAACTTGTAACAACATTTGATAACTCTATTGAGAATGCTTTTAATAATAACTTATTTAGCTTGTGACAACTTTTAATTATTCATTATTTCTATAATACAAGTTCTTTTAATTTCAACTTACTTAACTTGTGCCAACATTTAACTACTTATATCTTTTATAAATGCGAAAGCCAAACCTTTTGCTCCATGTATGACAGTTGGGATATCTTACCACTTTCAATCATGGGACGTGTAGTAAGGCAGACCAAAGAGGCAAAATTGTTCTGCTTTTGGTTAAGAAGATCTCTGTGGCAAATAAAAAAAAAAAAAGGTAAAGCAGAAGTTATATTATGGACTGCCCTTGCGAATATGCCTATATGCCTATCCTCTGACATGAAAATAAAATACTGATGTCACTAAGTATTGTTCTCCTCTCTACGTAAGGCACCTGCAAGATTCAGGACTGTGGAAAACTATAAATGTTCAAACGTATATGAGCCTCTGTACAGATGCAGAAATTTTCCCTCTGTATAGCACCTTTAACCATCACGTAGGCACCAGCCAAGGCTGAAAGCTGTGTTAATTGTTGAGTTTTGCTAGGTTCTAATTTCTTAGGACAGAAAGAAAGTGTATATTACAATGTAGTACACGTATTTCAAATCATTCTGTTTCCATAACAGGCACACAATAATAGATCAAATGTGATTTTCATTTACCCCAGATGAGTTCAATGCAGTTACCTAAATAGTTGTATTTTAAAGCCTATTCTGCATTGTGGGCTAATTTGAATTACCCAAGAATACTCAAGTAGTATAATATCATATTGTAATATTTGTGTTCTTGAATTCTTTCTTAAAGTTAGATATGCACACACATATCTATGATTCTTTCATTTGCCTATGCTTTCTTATTAAAAAATCTATATGCACAGTTATATAGCATGGATTATGTCTAACTACGGGTACACTGGCAATAAAGATACCCCCAAATGCAACACATACTACCTACCTATTTAAATATTTCTCTAATCCATATTTTTGTTTTGTACATGTATATTAATGGGATTGTATGCACATTCAGAAAGAATTTATCAATCTGTAAAACCACATGCACATAAATACTGTCTAACTCTAAGAAGATCTTTGTAAGAAAACTATCTAATGGAATTTCTGAAGCGCTTCGGGCTGCTTCACTTTCTTTTCTCTAGACCTGACAGGCTGGGATTACCATCTATGTTTTGGAGTTAACTGTAAATAAGTATGGTCTTAGCTTGTCACTTACCAGATCATTCTGAATCTCTTAAAAGTCAAATTATTCTGCAATCAAGGCTCACATTTTAAAACAGTTTATGTAAGTGCTAACATATTGTTTTAAAAGATGAAATAAAAATAACAAAAAGTTGTATGTTTTTCTTTGTTTACTATTATTTTGCTTCTTGGAGCCATATCCTGGCACTTGTTTATACTTTCCTTTGTATCCTTCCACTTGAGTTTATGGTTGAGAATTTCCAAACATGCAGAACTCCCAAGAGAATGAGTTCAGCTGAGGAAATAAGTCCCATTCTGCAAGTAATGCGAACTATAATCACTCTTTCTCCACACAGGAGTAAATTCAGCAATTTTGACTACAACTCAGTGACAATTCATGGTGCCAAGGTCATACACTGTTTCACAGAGGAATCACAGTTATTGAAGCAGCAGTTCCCTGTCACTAAGTTGGTTTGGCTATTGGGAGTAGCATCAGAAACTGAACTCTTTCCTGAAAATGCCTGTGCTTAGCAACTAACTCTATTAAACTCTTCATGGCCTGCATTTTCCACATACCTTTCATATTTTTCCCTTTTAATATGTTCTGCAGCTAAGAAAGGTCTCATCCCCTCAGCCCACAGCTACAGGCTACTAGTCTGGAACCAAGATCAAATCTAAAAAAAGTCAAATATAATGAAAAAGAGCAGAGGATGAGACTGGATAGCCTAGTGGAATGAAAATGGTTTATGAAGTCTCTCACCTCTAACTCACTGCTCTGAGTCTCCTGCCATCAATAGTTACTGGAACTTTGGAGTATTTGACAATTGCTCAGTGACCTATGCTAAATAAGTTGTTAGTGTTGGCTGAGCTCCTTGCGACTGCTGTCCATATCCCAGAAAAACATAGCATCTGACATTGAGAGAATTTTACATCGTCAGTGGTGATATTAGTAAAGAACTAAAAGGTCAGTGAATGATGTATACTTGTACAAAAGGAATTTGTACATCCATTTCACTAGGATGTTATTAGCAATTGCTGAACATTATTGATATTATTTTGACATCCTTTTCTGCTCTTAGCAAATTACCTTAAAAAGAGCCAGTAACCACATTGCATTTAACAAGAATTCAAGAACTGTAGAATATTGCGAAACTATATTAGTTTCCCTCTGACTTTGTAGTCTCAAACAAGACACAAAGATAGAGGTGGCTGTTATCCAGAACTTCTGCAATCTAAAGTTCACTTTGTGTAAAGCGATTTATACCATGAAAATGAAAATGTTTGCCATCATTTACCATTTACAAGCCATTGCAATTATTTACACCATTTGATTCAGGTAAGGATGCAACATTCTGAAAAGTTCACGGACTCCACCTTTTCCGATTTCATCCTTTATCAGTTAATAAGGATTATTGTCGTGAATGGGAGAATAGATTCTTCAGCTTTAAAAGCAACATATTTCAAAGTTTGCATAAACAGTTTTAAAGTTTTTCACTTTTAAGAAGATCTGAGAAGACGCATTTCAATAAAAAGGGAAGTATTTTCATATTAGCTTTTACCAGGAAGTAGTGGAAATATCCCTTGATTCTATAGAAATTTGAGCTTCATTTGGTTACATTAAGGAACAGTATAGAAGACCAGCACAATCCTAACATATTTTTTACTATTTTCAGAAATTTTCCAAATATATAAGGTGTGCAAATATTACATATCTTTTTCTGTATTAGTGCCAGTACTTTTGACTCTGCTCCTCCTCCCAGTGTTCCCTTTCCTTTTTTGGATGCTCTCTTAAAATGTCAGAACAAATCACTTCCTAAGATTTATAGGCCAGTTAAGATTTGCAAGGAAGTTCTTCTTATTCTCTGCCATATGCCCAGGTAAATATTTTTATTTACTCTGCACCTTTTAGAGGAAGTGTGTAGCAAGTCTGTAGCATACAAACAGGAGACATTTAATGAGTCAGTGGGGAGTGAACTTGCACCAAAAGGATAATGAAAAGAATTTTTTCACTCCTATTTTAACAAAAATATATTGTGTGCATTCATCCAGTTTAAAGTCTATTTCTTCAGTAATTGAAATAAATGTCTGGATGTTATGATAAGTACAGAGGCCCTCTTAAGGAAATTAACCTTTAAATTACAGTTCTATCATGTTTTGCTGTCACATCTGGTGTGTCAAAGAAAGTAGGAAAATAAATCCAATTTTCTTATTTGTTGACTGTTTCATTACCATTTGGTTTCTTTGTGAGAGATTTAGTTCATGGTAGATGAGAAGTGCCTGAAGGTCAGGAGGCCAACAGTAGTACAAGCAACTACAAAAAAATTAAATTGATTAAATTGATTAAATTAAATTAAATTATATTAAATATATTATTAAAAGATTTATATTTAGATACATTTTACTCGGATGTGCTGTAGGTAAAAGCTCATGATGTCAGCAAAAATGCAAAGCATTGAACTATGCTAATATGCCTAATTGGTCTCCAGAGGGAAGGATTTTATATAAAAGAATTTTTCCTGGGGAAAATAGCATCACAAACATAGGCTGTGAATTACATCTATAGAGACAATACTTTTTAAAAAACATCATGGCCCAAGTCTAACAAAGAGTCACAGACACTAATAAAATATATCACATTTCTATCATATAAGATAGCTCATGTAGTTGTCATTTCACAGTTTGCTAAAGCAACACTGATATCTGAATTATGTATATTCCTGAGGTCTATAAAAGTAATACAAGTGGATAGCACAGGTTATATGCCACTCCAGAAATAAAAATAAAATATTGGTTTTAATCCACAGTCCCCCTTTTTCCTTTTTATTTTTCCTTTTTCCATTTTTAGTGGTTGATACTGGGCACAGCACTGCTTCACTTATTCGTCAATGACTTGGATGAAGGGGCAGATGCCTCCTCAGCACGTTCATTGATACCACAAAGCTGTGAGGAGTGACTGATGCCCCAGAGTGCTGTGCAGCCCTTCAGAAGGGCCTCAACAGGCTGGAGAGCTGGGCAGAGAAGAACCATCTGAAATTCAACAAAGGCAAGTGCAGGGTCCTGCAGCTGGGGAGGAATAACCGCATGTACCAGCACAGGCTGGGGGCTGACCTGCTGGGAGGCAACTCTGTGGAGAAGGACCTGGGGGTCCTGGTGGACAACAAGCTGTCCATGAGCCAGCAGAGTGTCCTTGTGGCCAAGAAGACCAATGGGGTGCATTAGGGAGAGCATTGCCAGCAGGTCAAGGGAGGTGATCCTGCCCCTCTATTCAGCCCTGGTGAGGCCACATCTGGAGTGCTGTGTCCAGTTCTGGGCTCCTCAGGACAGGAGAGACATGGAGCTCCTGGAGAGGGTCCAGAGGAGGACTATGAAGATGATGAAGGGACTGGGGCATCTCTCTTCTGAGGAAAGGCTGAGGGAGCTGGGTCTGTTTGGCCTTGAGAACGCTGAGGGGGGGTCTTATCAATTCCTCTAAGTATTTAAAGGGAGGGTGCCCAGAGGATGGAGCCAGACTCTTGGTGGTGGTGAAAAACAATAGGACAAGAGGCAGCAGACATAAACTGGAACACCTGAACATGAGGAAGAACTTTACTGAAAGGATGACTGAGCAGGGAAACAGATTTTCCAGAGTGGTTGTGGAGTCTCCTTCTCCAGAGGTATTCAAAAGCCATCCGGACATAATCCTGAGTAACATACTTAGGGGGACTCTGCTTGAGCACTGAAGTGGAGCTAGACAACCTCCAGTGACCCCTTCCAATTTGTGACCCATTTTGTGATTTTCCTTCCTTCCTTCTTCCATTCTGGCTTTCCTTTCCATTTTCCCTTCTTCTTCTCTTCCGTTGACACATTCAACTCCACATTACACCATAAACTGGCAAAGGAGAACATCTCCCTGTACCCTGCAGCTCTCTCCTAAGATTATCACCCTTACTGACTTCTGCTGAATCTTTCAGTTACATTGTGTTAATTCTTTGTGGGATTTCTTTGTTTTGATTTATTTGCTTTTCTTTCCTTCTTTTTTTTTCCTCATTTTTCTCCTCCTTTTTTTCCCTTTAGAAGATCTGCAGTTTCATATCTGCACTGCTACCATGTGCATTGTGTTATTTTATGGTCTATTGTTAAGAAAGAAAAGGGTTTGACCCTTGGAGAAGTAGAAAAATGGAAAACATCCATCAAATAACAACTCTGGTGGACCTAGCCCAGTAGCAGTAGGAAATACAAGATATAATGATGAAGAAAAACAGTCAGGACTTTTTTCTCACCCTGAAGAATATTATATAGGTGAGTCCCGAGCCTTGAGAGAGCAAACTCAACTCATGGCACAGTTGGTGTTACTGATGTGCTTTTTCTTTTCTTGATGATCTGCAGTTTTGTGTTTTTTGCATATTGTGCTCTATTTCCTAGTATGATGTTTATATACATATAATTATTTATTATTACATTAATTGGATCCTTAAAAATATGAATCATCCAACCTGAAAAATCGCTGATTTACAAAGAACTCTGTTTAGAAAGTGGAATAGACAGGATGAAGTACCATCAGTCATAAATCTAGATGCATACATTCACGTGTGTTAATGTGTGATATTTTTAGACTAGTAAATGATCTCTAAATCATATCTCATGTCATCCTTTTCTGTGTTTCTTCAGTCAAACTTATCATTTGTACAAAATATTTGACTAAGCTTCATTAAGTAGAATATTCAAGAGTCAACGTGACAACTGTGGGCATTATTTGTGAAATGAAGCAGAAGCTTCCTTTTTGAAAGAAAAATATGATCAACACTAACAATCCACTCACTATTTCCTATTCCTTGCTCTCTGCTCTGCCTCATTACTCCTTCTTTGTGCCATCAAAAGGTTCAGAGGTTATCTCAGTCTTGTGATTGCGAACATTCAAAGGAAACACAGGATATTTTTCATGCAGTAAACAGAATATTATTGACAAGACAGGAGTATCCACCTTACCCCGTACTAGAGCTAGCATTCAGCACCCAGCTAGAAGCAAAATAAACCCTGGATGCAGAGAATTCATACTAACCAGTTCAACTTTGTAATGCCTTCTTATATAGAAATGGACAGTTGAATGTTTAGGTTGTTTTATATGCATCTAGTAGTCAATATTCAAACCATGGGTTTCAAGCTGATAGATCAGAACCACCCATGTTACAGTGCCTAAGAGAAGGAAAAAATTGAAATTCTAGCTTAGTGCTGGGTAAACACTTCTGTGTGGCCTGACTCCAATATCGGCACTTCATTTTAATGATAACGACAGCTCTGATGTTCATTCTAAAATCCTTAAATGTATTTAACAACCTGTTTATGCTTGGAGAGCAGTGAGTTTATGAGGACAGCCAAATGAAACAGATAAGAGTATTATGTAAAACCGTATTCTGAAATGTTTATTCTAGCAGTTAGTATGCATCTGGAGTAAATTTGTAGACCGTTATCCTCAGGTTTCATGCATTCTAAATAGATCATATTTATTTTAATTTAGAAACAGACAATTTCGTGGGAAATAGAAAGGTTTTGACAGCACAACCACAAATTAAGCATTGTTTGAAAAGGTATCCTCATCTTAGAATCATCATTAATATTTCATGTATCTGAATTTCTCCCACATGCAGGTTGTGTGCTTTTTCAGCCATGCATCAACAGCTGCAGCTATTAAAGCTTTATTTTCATTCGGTTACTAACACTTTGTTTTAACACGATGGCATCATTTCCCCCTTTATCCAAAAAAACACTTTCTGAGATGAAATCAAGAATCAGGGTCTGACTTTTCCTGAATGTGCATGTGTGTAGCAAGGAATTTATTTATCTTTTTGCCACCATTAGCACTTACAAAATGTCTGTCACCATTCCACTTGAAAATAATATTTTTAAATGGCTAGTCACTATTAAAGGTACTGTCATTTTGATTTTCATAGCTGTGAAATTATTTTTACACAATTTCTAATAGTCTTTTGCAACCTCATGAACAAAATTACTTTTCTCTGCAAATGCTTTCTCCGTACAACATATTTGCTATATGTGGATTTAGTAGATATGAGAACTCTGCTCCTCTTAATACCAGTTACAATTGTAAAAAGTAGCTTGATTTTTACCAAAAGAGTTTTATAAAGAAATGTAAGGGCAGGGGCTGGTAGCATTGGTAATACTTTTCTCCTAGATTTAAGTAATTTATTTGAGGAAAAAGAATTAAGTTTAATTAAGTTCTTTGAGACTTTTTTCATTCAGGCAGGAGATTTCAGGCTATATTTTGAGTTAAGACTGATCTGTATCTTTTGACATAAACAGAAGATTGGTTAAAACCCAGAATTCATAGGTAAAAACAAACCAGTCTCCTTTTCTCACTTCCATCACATTCTGTCTACAACTTACTACTCTCATCTCTATAAATGTCCTTATAGAATAAGCTACAACTAACAGTGTTTTAAGCTGTATTAGGATATTATGCTCTTTAAACACTGTTATAAAACCACTAATCTTTTGTCAATAAATGGTGTCCTGAAGCAAGCAGAAGGAATTTTATTGACTAGATATTTTTTATACAGAAAACAGATTTATGACCTTCACTGGGGGCTCTGAGAAATCTAAAGTATGAATGCAAGTATGCTACCTGGGGCATATATATTTTCATGGTAAAATCATCAGGAAAAGACCCATATCAACTACACAGCAGATAGAGAGGGCCATGAGAACACAACTTTTGCTTCAAAACTTTTGCTTCCCTGTCACAAGAAAATTGTATCAGGACAGAACTCAGCTTCTCTCCAACACTTTCTCTCTCTGAAGAACACAGCTTGATTTTATGGTACAGAAACTGTGACTTTTACCCCTAAAGCAGAAAACAACTTTGATAAACAAGAGAAAATACGAATACTTAAGGGACAGAACAACTAGTTCCCTTTCATTAAGAAACTGGCGTGCATATAATGGAAATCTTCTGTGGGTTTGCGCGCATCTTGTTCTCAATGAGAAAACAGTGTACAGGCTTCTTTGATTGAGGAAAAGAATCAGAAAACAGCATCTGAGGGCAATGGGTAGCAGCTATGGCTCATCAGCCATCATAAATGACAAGACAGATTCAGAAATTTGTATCAGCCTGACTTTCTCTTCCAGCTGTCAATACAGGATTGATGCTACTCACCACCCAATTCTACAGTACTGAAAGGAAGGGGAAAAAAGAGAGATTTACAGTCCTGTATATATACACCTATAGCCTTCATTTGCAAATCAACCATAGATTTCAGTAAGGTTGCTGTTAAAATAAGATAGCACCATGTGGGATTGAGAGTAATGTAAACTATCCCAAAGCTAAAAGCAAAACCTAAGCCTCCTCAAAATAAGAAATGCTTAATGAAGTAGAATATGAAGTAAATTTGTATTTTAGTTACAGGTGTATAAAATAATTTCAGTGTACTAGTTTAAGAATTTTAATAACAAATCAACATCTAACCTTAAGGAAAATCATAGAGTGGAATTTTTGAGACTGTATCAACAGATATTCACACAGGGGTTTTTATGCCAGGAATTGTTATTTTGATAATCTGCTCGGTTTAAATAATTAAAACTCAGGTCTTCTTCTCAACAATTGCAGAGGGGGTTGTCAGCTAAGCATAAAAGTTTCAAAAAGGTCTGGAAACCAAAGCTCTTTAATGTTCACTGTTTTCCAAATGTCACAGATTTTAGAAAATCTTTTATGAACTCACAAGATGAGTTCAAATTCACCAAATCCTTTCCTCCATGAATAATTCCCTTGTTGCTTTCCAGAGACCTTGAATTACAAAACATGGTTGTCCACCCGGGGAAGTACATGTTATGCAAAAAATGAAGAGCAGCAAGAAAGAAAACTTAGTATCCAATTGTTGTTCTTTCCAGAAACATAAAAATCCCCAGCTATTCACCAGTTACCTTAGAGATGAACTAGCCACTAAACCACCAGGGAAATTAAATGTGCCCTTGTAGGAATAAAGTGCTGGGGGAAAATGTACTACAGTATTTCCAGTGGTGAGACAAATCTACCTGCTACATTAAAGGAAAAATAAACTGTTTCCTAGGTATTGCAATGCTTGTATAAGATGGAATATTATCTTTCTACAATAAGGCCAGAGAAAAACTCCTGACTTTACACAGATTTTTACTGTGACTTGCTCATACCAACTGTCTGTAGTGGGGCAACAGTTCCACCCAAACATGGTTTCTTATGCAAACTAAAAGTAGAGTCCCAAAGCACAAAGGAACATCATACTGGTCCAGAGTATATTTACCTGCCCTGATATTGAGAAAAAATATATTGAGCATCCAAGTCACAGAAGAAAAAAAATTAATTGGCAATTTAACTCGGATTAAGAAAGCAAAACACCAACAATGAAGAAACTGAGCCTCGTGGAAATTACTGACATGAATCAAATGTTGCTTAGCAAGTACTTCTGTGACTTTGATCAAATAATAGGAAATGAAACTGGTCCAAAGTTATTTCTCTAATTTTACTTTTCCTGGAACTAGTTTTGAATTCTTGAAGGTAGGGCACACCTGAGGCACAGAAGGTCAAAATTGAAGATAAGTGTATTTGTGCAGCATTACAATTTTAAAATAACTATCTTTATCTACATTTTAGTACCATTAGAAGGAATTAGGTTACATTTAAACTATATTAAAAAAAAACTTTCTATGATTTTTGCTGTTGCTCCTAAGAATTTTTTCCTGCAGTCCTTAGGCTTTGTTTTGAATTACTCAGAGAAAACTAACTGATTTAAATTATGAAAACAGGGAGCCATCAGATTGACCTTTTCCTTAAAAATCTCAGCTTGTTCGCTGAGTTAGGAGAAACACTTTGAAGAGTGTAATTGCTTGAGCCCTTGACTGCATTTGTGATTTCTTGTGCCGGCTTTTCAATCTTTCTAGTCATGAACAGGGCTGCAACTTCAGTATCTGGCAATGGTGCTGCCCTTAGACTTAGCAAAAATAGGTGTTTGCTTAGAACAACATCCCATGGGGGAGCTATCCTGTAGTCCCACTCCCTTAATTTTGTGATGCAAGAGGTTGGACAGACTAGGTAATTTGAAAACAGACAGACATAGGTAGTGGGGAAGTAGAAGGGGTGTGTGGCCAGAGGATTTCTTTAGGGCCTTGTTTTATTTTTGCAATAGAAATTACTACTATTCCTCTCATCTTTCCCAATAATAGTCTGATTCCCCACATGACATCCAGCTGCATAGTGTTAGGAAGGCCTTCAGGAAAGGGGTCCTGCACTTAGGGGTCAGACCAGTTTAGCAAGGGGGATGTAAGGTGTACCTTCATTCCCTCAAAATATAGACCTCCCACTGTCTCAGTTTTCAAAGCCCCAGCATTTCTTTCCCCCCTCATCAAGCTTCAAGATCTCGTTGACTTCTCCCAGTCCCTCTCCTAGTATCCCCAAACTATCCGACTTTTTTGAGTCTGCCTAGAGGCACTCTCTCATCTTAGCTCCATTCTCCATCTTAGATCACTTACTTTCATAGAATTAATTCTTGCCAATCCATGAACACATAAATTTTTCTTGACTTCTGGGATAATGGAATTCAAATTTGGTTACTGGGGACAAGCTTGAGGCCCACTGTAGTTAGAAAACACCAAATGACACACTGCATTTGGCAGCAAAATGGACACAGTTAACTCACCGTGAGTAGGGATGCCCCATGAGTGAAACTGGAATTCATTAGACAGGAAGGTGGGCCCTCTTCTTTGTCAATATCAGAGAAGTTGAGCTTACCAGGGAAGAGTTTGTGAAAGTGAGCTGGAAGGATGTGAGTTGTCGTATCTTTGCCCAACAAAGCCGATTTTGTATCACGTGATGTAGACCTTACTGGTAGTGGATCAGACCACAAATCTTTATTTTAAATGTGTTAGCTGCTTCTGAATATGAGACAATTTGCACTTCAATAAAATAAACCAAAGCCATGCTGAGCTTAACGAGCTCTTAATATTCTATTATTGTTTCTATTATTAATGATGCTGATACCACTAAGGGTAGTGAATACACAAACTCTTCTTTAATACACCTACCTAAGCTTTATAAACATCAGTATCCCCATTTTATGTCAGAGGAAACTGAGGCACAAAAGCTGAATCACAGTCAGAGGATTCATGCTATGGTCTATCAATTTGTCTGCCATGAAATGTTCTATCAAGTTCAGAGTTCTAAATTCAAAACACTGGACTAGCTGGCAAGCAAGATGTCTGTACATGGTTGTGTTCAAGTGGCTGAGCCAAGACAGAGTGAATAGGAGCTGACAGTCTGAAAGCTAGCTAGTGTCAGCCTTATTCAGCTAACTTTCTCTGAAGTTCTTTAGGTAATCTCTCTTGGATTTTCTTATTTGCTTAATATGTTTTTTTAGATATTCTGAGTACAAATGCTATTTGGTCTGGAAACTAATCTCTCTTTTGTCTTAGATCACCATGGAAAGTAAAGTACATGGTCTTGAACCTAATGGATGATTTTGCCTATCCAATAGGAACATGAAACAGACCAAATTCTTTGCTGTTTTAGTCTTTTCAGAGGAAAAAAAAAAGTAATAACAAGAGAATCTCGTGTTCCAAATAAAATACTGTAAAACAAACGTCAATCTCTGAGTCATTGGAAAACATTGCTTACAGTACAGAACACAGAAAACATCCTGAAGTGACCATCTATAATTGCCCCAGATTGCTGGAGGAAATAGAAATAAAATGAGAAAACATCATGATTTTTATTAATTGCAACTCCAAGATGGTCTTACCACAATTAAAATAAGGCCAGTATGATGGAATTTATAGATAGGCAATATTGAAAACATATTTTGAGCCTCATTTGATGTCAAGGTACAAAAATCAGATTTCAGATCAATGGTGTAATAAAATGGTACAAAGTAGCTGATGAAAGCTAACTTGGTTCCAACACAAGAATTCATCATGATAAACATATCTCTCATTTCCACATCTGTCATCCATTTTTAAAACCAATAAATCATTTAAATATGGATTTAACTGTTCCTACAGGTTGTTACAGTGCTAAGCACTGCACTGAAGGAGAACTTTAACAATAATTCACTTTTTTGAATTCAGAACTACAAAAATTGAGTTAAAATGGTAATATAATTACTGTGCCCAAACACAACTTAAACAACTGGGCTTTTTCTGGCTTTCATGTCTATCTTCCCTGGGCTTGAATTCACCTAGTAGACCCTTATTTTGCACAGGAATGAGAGAATAGTTCAGATTAAAACCTGCCGAAGTAAGCAAAATGATGGAATCCGAGGACAGAATGTAGATATCTGTGAGTGGATTGGACTGCCACTCAAATGCTGAGGGCAAGGCTGAGACTTGTTTCATCCTAAGCACAGCTTGAGCCCTGCAAGGCATGGAAGGAATGTCAGCTGCAAGGCCCTTAATGAGAGCTAAAAAATGCCTGGTGGAATGGTCTTAAAGACCTGTCCAAACCCACCATGTGAAAACACCTACAACTGTTGGACTGATCTGCTGATTTTTCCCTTCTTTTTGTGATAAAGGGATTGGGGGACAAAGAAAGGCTTTGAAGGAAAGCAGAAAGAGGGAGGCAGGGGAGTAATGTTAAAAGGCTCATATAATTTTCATCCTTGATCATACTGAAGGAAAGCCTGGCAAAGTCTGAAGGATCACAAGTCCCAGCAAACATAAGCAGATTCTGATTTCATTATTAAGCTTTGCACAACCTTGATAAGAGAGATGATTAGAGTCTCAGTGGTAAACTCACTTTATGGATCTCTACTTCAGAATTTTAAGTCATTTACTCTAATAAACATTAACCTTTTCCTTCAACATATCTAAGAGAAGTTTCTAAGAAATTATCCAAAACCTCATTCAGAATTATGCTAAAATTTAAAAATATTGTGACAGTGATTGTGAAAGTGCTTATATAAAGGCTTAATATACATACATAATAATTTGGCAATGCCCTAGCTGTAATTAATTTATTTTTAATTTTGCAATGATTGCAGTTTTAACTCTTTAAGTGCTATTCTTACACTGGAATCATGAAGTCAGTCTAACACTGCCGACAGTATTCATCACTGTAAGAGCTAGTGGAAAAAATCCTACGTTCTCTCTAGTTGTTACAATAATGATGTTGATTTCCTGTTCACTACAAGGGTAATTAATGAAGAATTTGGCTGAACTGCACATACCAGGCAGCTAAGGTAATACTTTATGTACACATTTCACTAGAGCATAACACATAATATAGGGCTTGTTTTCTTATTTCTTATTTTTAAAATCAATTAGGTCACTAGACAACTGAAATATCAAGCTGTAATTATTAGCACTTTGCTGAAGCTGTGTGTAATTTCATTAATTCTTCTGCTAGTGCTGTCCGAGATAGTAAAAATTTCATTACTGTCACTAAATACACTTCATGCATAACAAATGAGCAATCAATTAAACATGATTTTTAAAATTCATTTTTGTCTCATTTGTCCCTAAACTTTATTAATGTTCCACATGACATTTACTCTTCCCTTCAGATTTTAAGTAATTATTAGTCTTTTAACACAATTCACCTTTTCCTAGCCTAGAACAAGCTGCCAAATGAAAAAAAAAAAAAAAAATCCTATGGTATTCTGCATGACTTCAAGCTTTGTTATATGCTCAGAGATTTAGGCATGGTAGAATCTAGATTTTGTTTTGTTTCTTGTGTCTGGTCGCACAGATACTGAAAATATCTATTCAAAATGCTAACACCGGCTATAGTTGAAACAAACCATTAAAAAGGAGACAAGTAAAAATTTTGACTGACTCCAGCTGAGAACTAATATGAGTCACTTTTCACATGACCTCCTGCCTGATTTTCCTCTTGTGTAGAGCATTTCCATTTCTGTTTCTGCAGCAGCAAGGGTCCTCCTTATCCACACTCATCTCTTATCATGGCAGTGCATCCCTGCCATAAAGGGGAGCTCCAGGAAGGACATTCTTTTCTTGCACACCTGCAGATTGATTGATATGGTGAAAAGATCTTTCACTCTTCAGCCTTCTACAATGCAATACCAGAGACAGTAAAACGCTGAGACTGGCTAATCTGGAAATTAAGATTCTCCTCCTCAACACACTAATAGGTAAGGTTGTATCATTTACATATTTATAAGGAGACTGAAAAAAGTGGAATGTAATACAGAGATAGGAGACTCCTGTTCAGCCTTCTGAAACTCTTAGAGGTTTTTTTTTTTTTTTTTTTTTTTAATAAGTACACTATTAACAAGCAAAGCTGCCAATTATTTTCAGTATCTGGCACCACATGGATTTACAGCAAACTCTCCAAAAGCATTCACCCACGGGATCTAATCAACCGTCTTCTCAGAGAGCAGAAAAAGCAAGGATGTACTAAGGGAAGGAAGACCCACTTACCATGGACTTTTAAACTACTAATGCTTAGTTAGAAACATTTATTAATTACTTAAAAATACATCTGCTGGTGTGCAGAACAAATCAAATAGGTGTAATTCTGATGAGCGTAAACAGAGGGTCTACCAGCAGAATTCACTCAAAATATTGAAATAATAGCTAAGGCTACATAATGTTTGAGTTCAGTCATGCATATACATTTGCAGTACAACCAATATAAAATATATGCATCTAGAAGAGAGAAAAAGATATAACCTAATCTTCTCAGTGCAAACATCATTAAACTCTTTCCATGTAACTTTTTAGTTTGTCTGATGTGCACTCTGGTTCAAGTTCCCCAGGCTGTAAAACTGGCCTTCATGAGCTACTTGCTATTAATGCCCCACTTCTCATATTTTTTAGGATGGGTCAAATACAAAATGTGCCTTGAATGGAAAAAAAACTATGATATCAGAGCAGGCTCTTCATTTTACACCCCAGTTAAAAAAACCAGGGAAAACGCCATATAAGGTTCTTCAATATCATAAAAGAAAGTTGCTTTTTAAGGAGTTATTGATGATGAGATTGGTCTGCATATACATGTATTCTGTCATTGTGCCAAAACTAGCGGCTCATTTCATTTTCAACTCTTCTATACTGTAAATGCACACATTTGCAAGAACATCTAAGGGGTCTGTGAACTATCCATCCAAAATCAAGCAACCCCACTTCACATAAAATGATTCCATTTACTTGTAATAGAATGCACATCTTGCTCAGCTGTGGAGAAACTTCCTCTTTGCTCTCCTTATTTCCCTGTACAAAATCTTGCCCTTCCACCATCTGGGAGGAAGGTTTTGCCCAGGGTAAATGGAACAGTTGCCACAGAGCAAGGTAGGTATTTGAGACAACATTTGGCAGAAGTACCCTGCCCCTTGCTGCTACCCAGCAAAGATAGCTCTGCTAGGCAGCAAGGATTCTTCCTGCAGAAAGACTTTTTTCTAGGTGGAGGTATGAGGGATGCAACGTTGCAAGAGACATTCAAAGGTCTGAAGGTATGTAGAGTTGGTAGGAGGTGCTTCTGGAAATTTAGCCTACCTGCTTCAGTCTGCCACTCGCTCAGGTTCATTGTTATTCCATAAAGTAGTAGGCAGAATACCTTTAAATTCCCATTCATCAAAATTATTATTATATTATTGTACCAGCTACATTATAAAATCTATGAAGAGGAGCCATCTTCAGCCTTCAGACCGAATATTTCCTGAGGGGTTTAGAGTCCTATGACTGCGATTGTCAAAAGGGATGTGAGTAATGCAACAGTTGTTTCACTTCTTAGTGCTTGTTTTTAATCAAGGGGACCTAATTTTAGTTCAGAATTTTCTTTCACAAATTAACTAGGGTTCATTGTGAGCTGCTGCTAAGCACAGTTTCTATCACCACTGTCACCACCACTACTTTCTGGAAAGCTCTTTGAGTCATTGTCTAAGGAAAAAAAAGACAACATGTTTTCATCCTATTCTAGTCTAATTAAAGATAACATGAAACACTTTCTTGCAGCAGTAATTTATTACAGGAAATGAGGATGGGATAACTCGTTTACTATATTTTACTTTTCTGCTGAAGTGACGATGGAAAGAAAATGCTGTCTATTTGAACACATTTCACATCTAGAGGGAGAAGAGTTGAAAAGTTCATTATGTTTACCAAATAAAATGGTAAAAGTGGCATACTGCAACAGGAAAAGCCTGACAACTGACAGCCCTGAACTATGCTGTCTGTTCTGCGTTAGTTAAAACATACAGCCGGTGGATGGGATCAGGGAAAAGGAACACAAACCACATAGGTGATATAAAGGGTAACAATTCCTCACGACGAGAAAGCTAAGAGAACTAAGGAAATTTTGTTGTTCATATCTGGGAATAGTGGAAAGGGAGGTTTGGAACATGTAATCAGAAAACTTGATGTAGTTAAAGATGTAAGCTATTCCACACATATTCAAAATTCCCACTGACATTGATAGGAATTTGGCATGAGAAGTGATACAAGTAAAGACATGAATTTACTTGATTAGGGTAAACACAAGAGTGTGGGAAAACTTTTGTTGTTCCTTGCAAGGCAAAGCATCCAGTGAGTCATAGTTCCCCTATTTACAGTGAGCCTCCTCCCCATCTTTAAGAATCCACTAACTCTGAAAGAAGTGTTTGGACACTGTTGCATTTCCCCTGTCTCAGACCACCACCAATTTGTCCCAGTGAGGAAGTGTCGCTGTTACGTCCGAGGCGCATAAAGAAAACGACACAGAGTCCAGGCTCATGAACAGTGGAAGATGAAGTTTTCTTTAATAATTTTCTGACTACTATATGGGATAGATCGCAAAAAGTGTGTTGAGTGGCAGTAGGTAATTGGTTCCTCGGCCATCCACCCCTTGAGAGGATTGGCCAAGTCTTAAGAGACCTATTCCAGAATATTTACAAAGTCAAAGCCATAACAATCTTTCAAAACAGCTTGTGAGTGCAAGAAGTTTATGAAACTGTGACCTTGTTTAAAATAGTTTACATAGGAAAGACTGTCTTCTCACAGAATATTGAGAAAAGGCTGAAGAATTTCTCTGCTTCTAGCTTTTTAGCACCTACAAGGAAGGACACCACATCTATATCTGTTCCAATTATTTTGTAATATGTGGTGAAATGAGTGCAATATTCTCATGAGTCCTTTTTATTCTACACTATTTTGCACTGTGTGTATACAAATTTAAATTATGGCCTCTAACATGCTATTTTAATCAACTGATAATCACTTTTATAAAATGTGTGGTTAGTGAAGTTTTAGCTGCATATATTATATCAGCTCTAAAAACCAGTATAAAACACAGTATCTTTATTTCTTTCAGCTGTAAAAATTTTGGATGAAATAAAACATCACACATTGGGATAAAGTATTCATACTTTTTCCCATTGAGATTCCTACCCCAAAATTACTTAAGGGCTGTTATTTTTGTTGTATTCCTCCAAAAATTAAGTGGAAGGTGTTCCGTACAGATCAAATGCAAATAATATATATGTGTATTATGTGATATTTAATTGCCTTCTACAGGGAATCAAAATAGTTTTTTCCAAGGGGAGAATTCCTATGCCTTCCATATTCATACTGTGCCATTTGCTATAAGAAGTATTCTAGGATCCACAGACTACAGGAACAATAATTCCTCTCTACTCCCTGGTCTTACTTTCAAACCCTTTGGCAATGAATGTTATATATTATATTTTAAACCCTACATTCACTAATGGGAGGATGAACTTAACTATGGATTTGTGATTAGTTCCTTTTTTTTCTATTCCCTTACTGATGCAGAGACTTTGTTTTGTTTATGACTCTGCTGCTTAGTTAAATTACTCTTGTAGTATGACTCCCTAGCTTTACAACTCCAGTTGACTTAGTCTCATCAGTAATTTTTCACATAGTTCACCTATTTGTTCAGTCCAGTTGAAAATATCTGCCACTTAGGGTTGGAGCCAACTTGCTAAGTTATCTACCAAACCTTTTCCAAAAGATTATGCTAATTTTTTTTAAACATGGAAAACTGGTGTGAAAGTGTTGTGATATAACTTATTAATTAGTGGTAATCTGCTGATTTATTAAATTTTCTTAAGGACAAACCAACACTCCCCCCATCCTTCAAAGGTAATTTTGTGCAGAGAATGACTGAAGTTTTGAATGCAAAGAGGACATCTGAATAACAGTTACTGAATCATATTATGTGTATATCTAAGATAAGTATAAATTGTATTTTTTTATGAACAAGGCAAAGGGCTAATAAAAAAGGTGTAAGAAAACACTTTCTGAAAGATTCTGATTGTAGACTTGTTGGCTGGAGCTTGGTTTGATGCTACCCCAGGGTACAACAGCTTGAAGTGATAATATTCTGCATGAACCTCTGTCGGATTCCCACAAGTTAGGTCACAAAACACAACAAAAACAGCTGGGCCAGCAGCATGTCACCTGTGAGAGCTAAAGTCTCTGAGCTGGCTGCTTCTACCAGGGACTTTGTGCTTTTTAGCTAGTGCTGAAAAAACCAATGAAGGCCAAAAATGGGCTGGTAGCTATGCTCATTAATGTTCCCTGACACTTTCCATTATAAAATGCTGATTTTAGTACTTTTCAATTTGCCAGTTGGTAGACATTTGGGCTTAAATATTCCTTAGTGTCTGCTCTGAGGTTGTTAAAATATGTGTTAGAATGCCTTTTTTGCCAAAACAATCCAGTAATTTCTCTGAATGAGGGAAAAGATATTTTGTTTCACTCATGATAGAAAATCAAAGAGGAGGGGGGAGGGTGGAAGATGGTAAGGAAAGAAGTTATTTAAATAGTTAATATAATTTAAAGCTGCAGACTGATATTTGGCAGCTGGGGATAACAATGTGGGATGAAAACTGAAATTTGGCTTTCATTGCCACTGTAAATTATAAGGCCTGGAAAAAAATATTCAGGCTCAGCAAAGATTTCTTGTCTTAAGCAAAGAATATTAGTTAGGCAAGGAGTTGAGGGGTTCAACTTACGGCTATGTAACATTTTTCTTATATATGAAGCTCTGTGATATTTTAAAGCCAGCGGCACAGGAAGGTAAAGTGAACAGGGTCTGCCGAGTTCAATAGTATTAACACCTACTTTAGCCATGAAGTGGCAAAGGAGGATTTGCAGGGAATAGCTGCAGTGAGAAACAATGTCAGAGGGATAAGCACTGGGAAACTGGGACTCTATCATGTAAAAAGAGGATAAAAGGTAGGATTTTTATTGGAAAATGTGTCAGGAATTCAAAGAATAAAGATTGTACTTGATGTGATGTAGAAAATTGGGCTTAGGTGAGAACCTAAACCTTTGCAAGATGATCAGGTCAGCAAGTAAAGTCTTTGAAGAATTGGCAGGACAATC
Organism: Struthidea cinerea; assembly: GCA_013397865.1. NCBI lineage: Eukaryota > Metazoa > Chordata > Aves > Passeriformes > Corcoracidae > Struthidea > Struthidea cinerea. Next base: position 888,481 of record VZTI01002658.1, read on the forward strand.
TGTGACAACAAAAATACACTGTCTCATTGGAACTTAGAAAGGACCCCAGCATTCCTGAGCTGCTCCATTACTCTATTAGATGAAGTTATTGATAGTCTGTAAAATGATTCAGTATTTCCATTCATAGATATCAGTATTCTTAATAAATGCGTGTGACACTTTTCTGGTGGCATATTGCAATTAGTTGTGGTAGAAACCCAAATTTGGTAATATTTGAGTAAAAGTTGCTTGAGCAATCTTAATTGTGCAATCCCCATGAGCATACACTGAGAAAAAAAAATATTACATAATAACATGCTGTTTTTCTTTCAGAAAGCATACCTCATGGGGGACAAAAACAAGACTGTACAGTGCAGATGCTTGCTGTGGCCTGGATCCCCCCATTTACAGCAGAAATTGAAGCAAGAGTGGTTGAAGACAAGACAGGAGGGGTGAGGGAGGGAATGGAAAGATTGGTTTAATTAGTTCAGTCAAGGCCATCATGGAGAACAGAGTAACCCTCTGCTAACTTTTTATAGGTGGCCACAAGCTATGTGTTCATCAGTTTCCCATTGCCTGACTTTAGACTGTGGTCTGCTTTGCAGAAATGCTTTCGAACTCATCCAGTGGCAGCTGAAGGTAATAGTGGAAGATATTTGAATATAGCAGGAGCTGTACAGTGAAAGTTTTTGTAAAAAAATAGGTCTCACTTGTCTTAAAAAAGCATAGCTGAAACTTCGACCTCAAAGAAAACTCCCAGTCCATCAGTTCTTTTGCTATTTCTGCTGTGTCCTGACAGGTTATTGGAGTAACCTCATTTGTAACTGTGAAAAACTCAGAAGTCGATTTTATAGCCTGTAGATTTTCTATACTCTGATTATCCAGAGAACATCAAGCAAAGTGACTAAGATATATCCAGTTTTCTTCCTTTATCCTCCTAGAATAGGAAATATCTGAGGTGTTTTATTTTAAATTTTTAAGCATGACTGAATCTTAATGTATGGGGTCATTTTCTTTAGAGAAGAAAAATTTGAATAGAAGAAAGGGAGGAGCTAGAGGTTTCTTCAGGTTGTGCACAGTCTTACTCAAAGCTTAGGACAAGTCTGCCCCAGTTTAAAGAAGTTTCTGTTCTCTACAGAGAATGGACTCAATTTGAAGCAGCAATATTTCACATCTTGTCCATATCTTCACCTAGAATTTTGTGGTCTATTTTATCAGTACACTACGGTGGTGTGCATCAAGTCCTGATATTCCTTCTCCTCTTTCTTCTCTGGCTAGATTGCCATAGATCCTACCCAGTTACATTTCTTTCACATCTAAAATTCAGCACTACAGAGGGAAGGAGATTTAGCTTGATGCTGAAAAGGAATCAGACTTAGCTTAACAGTCTACACTCCTGAAGAGATACACTGCAAGGGTGTCATATATTTGAAAATCCCAAATGCTGCAGACTTTGAGGCCATATAAATGAAAATAATGCAGTTCACCTGGAACAGATAGAAGATGATTATTCCAGAGCAGGGAAAATACTCAACTATGTAATCTTAAGTTATATTCTGCAGGACTTAAAAAAAAAAAAAAATAGAAGAAATTGAGACAAAGTAAAAGAGAGAAAAAAAAGCTGGTGCTAGAAGGAAAGTTTAGACAAATATGTAATTTGGAAAATATTCTACTGTGGGATTGGTTGATTTTTATGTTGGTATAAATTTTCTTTGATTATTGCCAACACAAGTGATATCAGAGTCATGAGAATAAAAATCATTGAGAATTTTGGAGCAACTCAGTATAACATCCTTCATTTATTATGATAAAGTAGAGTTTTAAATGGGATAAATAAAATAAAAAACCCTGACCAAACATTCGCCAATTAATTAATTGAGTTAATTAATTGTGCTCCCTAGAAATTTTAGCGGTTTTTAAATAGTTAAATTTAAATCTTTTACAAATAAATTAATAGATATCTCTACAAAAAAGTGAAATATATAAATTCCAGGATAAGAAATGCAGACATGAGGAACTTAAGATAGTGATGTAGACTATCAGCCTGGATAGAAAAAGGGTAATGGAAATGCAGAGAAAAAGAAAACAGAAGACTCACATAAGCTCTCTAGAGCAGGCAGTTTTGTCACATAGAAGAGTAAGGCTGTGAGAGCAATGCCATAACTTTAGAATGTGATAGCCTGAAAGACGTAAGCAGGAAATGCATATGAATTGTCACGGCGATCTTTTAAAAAGATGGGAAATATTACATGTATTGGAGGGGAAAGGGTGAAAAAATGAATGGGGTCTACTGTAGAATCACAAGCTCATGTTTGCATGTAGAAAGACATCTGAAAATACTACCAGAAACTCCGTCGCTAAGAGTAATTTGAACTTTCCAGATATATACTGCAGAACAAATGTAAAAATGAAATTTAGGTTTGTATTGTCTTGGACCCAGTAACCAACAAATTTATATACCAGAAAGAAACATATTTTGTTATTGCAGACATTTTTAACTAACAGGCACGTTGCATAAAAACATAGCCGTAGAAAACCACCTTGGGAAGAAAAATCATGAGATAATTCACTTTAAATTAAATGGAAGGAAAACCACAAACTAGTCTTTAAAGCTTCTGATTCAGAGTGAGGACTTCAATAAAATAATCTTCTCTTAAGTCAAGCTAAGCAGAATGGGAAACTGTGTTTTTCATTCACAGTTCACAATAGAAGGAATCTGAATACTTAAATAATGTCAATCAACAAAAACCCCCAAATGACAAAGTTGTAGAAACCGTAAGAAACAAAGTAAAATAAATATGAACGAATGTATAAATAAATAAAAAATTACTGTGAATAATCAAAGAATGGAAAGTCTAAAGAAATTGAAAATGGACCTGATTAGAAAATTATCATTTAAAGCTTAGTACTTTTAGGATAAGGAAGAATTTTCTGAAGTCAAAACAAGGTAGTTTTTGTGGCGTTTTTTTAAATTTAACATAATGATACCTCTATAAATAAAGGAGAATTCAGATGAGGTGAAAACAGTGTCTAGGGAAGAGGGGACAAGGATTGAAAAAGCTGAAGTTCAATTTTCAGTGAAGTTACAGGGGTGATATGGGACACAAATGGCCATTTGATATGGAGAAAAACACACTTACTACTTCATGGATAAATACTAAGAGGGATTGCTGCTGTCCCAGAATCACAAGAATACTGGCACCGTGTTGCAGCTCCTCTAGCAGAGGAGCAAAATCCATCAAGTTCCAAATAGAGAAAAAATATGAAATGTTAAGCATATTTAAGACACTAAAATAGGGTTATCCTTACAACTGTGGCTCCGTCTGGGCTATGTTTTACAACAGAAAAGAATGAAGGCACAGAAGTACAGGGAAAAGGTTATAAAATGCAGCCTCAGTTTGACAAAGACAAATTGTGCCAGACTAATCTGATAGCCTTCATTGGGGAGATAATTGCTTTTCTAGACAAGGGAAATAGTTCTCATCTAGATATAATCTACTTGGAAGCTGGGAAAACATTTAATGCTTAATAGGAAATTATTAGTTAAACTAGAGAAGATGTTTATTAGGATAGGAATTGAGAAGTGGATAAATAGGAAGCTGAGAGATCACTGACAACAGTGTAGCATAGAGCAGCTACCATGAAATGCGTGATCAGTCCTTAGACTGATATTAGTGTTTTCAGCTGCGATCTCGGCTTAAAAATGAAAAAAATGCTGATGAATTCCTCTAAAGGCAAGAGTCTGAGAAGCTTCACAAGTCCTAAAGAAGAAATCATCTCAGGTACAGGAGAGTTAGAAATAGCTTGTTTTCTCTTTCTGAAATTTCCAGAGGAATTTCAGAAAGAGATTCAGAGATCTAAAGAATTATCTGTGCTGAAGTGTGCAGGGGTTTTGGTGCTGTACCTACATTAATATGTACATTTTACACCAGTCACCCCCATTAACACTGAAAAAAATTGCACCTATAGAAACTAATTACAGAGTAGAAGAAGTGCAATTCTGATTACAGAAAATGTCATAAAATTGTTCAGTAGACACGTTAGCAATTGCATTTCATTCCAATTCAGTTCAATTATGTGCTTTCTGCTTTTGGTACTGCTTTTACTGTAAGACATTTTCTGCCTTGTTTTGGGCTTTTTGTACTGTAAGAAATAGCTTCCCTTTCCTTTTTTTCTTTTTTTTTTTAATCTACACTTGAATTGACACCAATTCTTAAACCAAGAAGGCAGGCCAGTATCTACTCAAAAGCAGAAAACAATGCATGACCTATAAGAGACATAATATGATGCTAATAAGAAAATCAATAGCTAGTCATACTCTTGGAATCTGATTTTATCACCATTCATTTGGCAGTATGCAAAGTCTCCCACTAGGAGTGAAGCAGGAGGCTGCTGTTTGCTTGAAACCGGAACATAATTGCACCTGAAGAAACTTCACAGTTCCAGGAGCCAGCTGACTAGTTCCAACTGACCAGCTATTTGTACACACCCTTTAATTTTACTCCAAATATAATTTTTAAGTGGTTTCTACTTATCATTACTTCAGATGTGTTTAAATAATGGATCCACTTGCATCTGACCACTTTGTATGTTTTCTTGTTACTAGCAATACTATTCTTTATACACTTCTGTTGACTGTGTGAAGATTTCATAGCAACAATACTGTCATTATAAAGTCATAATCCATAATAAGTCATTTTGGGAAATAATGTTATTATTCATGAATAATTTAAATGAAATCAAGCTTATTATTCAACTTCATATCAAGTGCACTTAAATATTTTATCTAAACAGATGTTACATTTATTTCGATCCGTCTCATAATTTAGAACCCCTACGAATGACAATATTATCCTTTTGTTTCCAAATTTTAAAATTTTGTGTATCTAGCTTTTTAAGACTTTTAATATTTCTAATCCTTTAAAAATACCTATGGTTAGTAGTCATCTTTCTTTTTGCTATAAACATATCAATGAAACTACTGGTCAGATTAAAATCAGAGGCTGGCTTGAAAGTGTTACAGTGAAAACACATGCTACTCTAACAAGTGACAGAACAAATCAACATAGATCACAAATTTGATCAGATGTTAAATAGTGTTTATAAGCAACTGTAGCTGAAGTAACTAACCTTATATGCATATATTGTTTTAATATAGAGCAGCATCCATAGCAAATGCTCGAGCATTTCTATGATTTGCCAGTCACAGTTCAAGCAACTTTTTCCAATTAAGGGCTACTGGCTGAATGTTTTTGGGATACTTAAACATTATATAGATAGATGTAGATAAAGATGCAGATACAGATATAAACAAGGATATCACAGACTCCTTGCTGCAGAAAGAGAAGTGATAACTTATCAGGTAACCCATAGACTCAATTGTTTGTTCAGTATAGGGATCTAGTTCACATTACAAAAAAATTCTTGATATTTAAGAAAATTTCTTAAAAAAATAAACTAAAAATTGTTAAGTGGATAAAAAAGCCATTGTATAAATCAGTTTTGCTCAATTCTGTGACAATTTTTTTTTATATTCATCTCTCTTTTTAAATTAGAGAATACTTTTCTGCAGGAAAATGGCCCTTATCAAGCAATAAAATCTGAAAAACATTCCTTTGATATGGAAGATAAGACACATGTTTATAGATTCATGGAGTTGTAATGCAACCGACTGTCATAAACAGGTCACTCGTTTATATACACTGTAGTGGTGACTTCCAAAGCACCCTAGTAAAGCTGGATGCCCAGTTAATTTTAATGAATATTAGGCTTCCAGATCCCTTAGGCAGCTTTCAAAATGTCAACCTATAATCACAAACATCTTGGATGAAAGCCCATTGAATTTAATGGAAAGTCTCCCATTGATTTCAATGAGCTTTTGGATCATTGACTTTAGTCTTTGCACAAATATTTCTAAGGGCTTTGGATAGTAAATACCGCATACTTTAGAAACACTACAATTCATATAACGTCTTCACTTTTCAGTTTATTGAACTGCTTGCAAAGCAAAAAAAAAAAAAAAAAGACTATGAGAAGCTGCANNNTTTTTTTATTTTATTAAACTGTTTGAAAAAAAAAAAAAAAAAAAAAAAGACTATGAGAAGCTGCAAAACTGCAGAACTATTATAAAATTTGGTGGGAAATGTAATATTAAAAATAAAGAAAAACAATTCCACTTCTGAGCTGGGCAAATGAACCAAAACAGAGACTTTTGCAAGGAATGGCTGACTTTGAGGAATGTAAATGTTGGTAAGGAATGTTTTTTAAGGTTCTGTAATTTTAAGACTAGTTCCTTTCAATGTTTTCTAAGTGATAAATATTTACTTTGGTTTCTTCTACTTGGAACTTTATTCTAATTGTAGGAACATGGGTTATTAAAAAGGAATTTTTTGAAATTATTGAAAGAAAAATGACCAGAAAGTGTAAAATTTAACTTAGCATGAGAGAGGAATAATTTCCTTACATAGCACTCATCAAAAGTTTATCGGTCTCTATCACTAAGCTGTATTTCAACTGCTTCCACATCCACCTTTCCATACTTAGATATTAGGAAGTCATTTTGCTACAGACACACTAAAAGCCTGAGGCATGAATTGTTGGCAAAGTCACAAACAATACAAACAAAGGTGATTATACTGTGGAGGTCCTCATGAGACCAATCCAAGCAGGTGGCTCAGCCCCAGGAACACGAAATGAGACCATGACACCTGGTTTATCACCATGCTATAATGAAATGCTGGTAGCCAAATGCAGAGTCCCAAACAGAGGGTTCATGTGTGGGAGCAGAGAGGATATTATATACTTTGGGGAAAGAAAAAGGAGTCAAAAAAAGCAGGACATAGAGTGAAAGCACCACAAATAATAGTTAAATACAAGTAATATGGAAATAAACTACATGAGAAGAGTCATGAATTTCATATAGTCACAGTGAAAAATCACTCATTTGGAAATTAGCTTATATTAGGGAACATAGTACGTAGTAGTGAAAGGGAGGTAAGGAGAGACAATCTTCTATGTCTCTTCCCTTGACACTGGCAATTCTGAGAGCAGATAATTTAAATAATGTGATAGACAAATGTAAACACTCTTTCTAAAGCTCAGCCTTATAATTAGCTTTGTCTTATAATTAGCTCACGCAAACGTACACACACATGCACACTAAACACAGACACACACACACGCACACACAAATAGACGAAACTGCATTAAAACAGAATTATTGCAATGACACAAGTTAAGCTGCCAAACCTCAGGGTTTTAACCAGTGACTGTCGTTTAACATAGGTGTAAGAGACCCTGTAGCTATAGTTCCATCCTACACAAAATGAAATGCAGATCTATTAAGAAACTGAAACTCTGGACTAGAATCACATTGAGATGAGAGAAAAAAAAGAAAAGAAAAGAAAAGAAAAGAAAAGAAAAGAAAAGAAAAGAAAAGAAAAGAAAAGAAAAGAAAAGAAAAGAAAAGAAAAGAAAAGAAAGAAAAGAGATTTTACTAAGATTTTAATAAGATTTAAAGTTGATCTTAAAGTGTCTGAAAACAAACTTGATCTTGACTGCTAAGAATGGCTGGCATTAAGTGAAGCCTAAATATCAGTGTACCTATAACTCCGCCATAACAGGTATTTTTCACAAATAATGAAACTGCTTTAAAAAAATCAGATAAGGTATTTACTTCAGCTTGTGCCTCACACTGTATCCCTTCTTTGTTTGTTTTATAAATTAAGCATCTCAACCAGAATACCCAAATAAATGTCCTAAATTCTGTGAAAACAGGGTTCAAAATCTGGTAAAGATAAATGTCAAGATTTTGACCGTCTTCTTCAGGTTTTGGCTTGTTACCGTTCTTGAGAAACAGACCAAAAAAAAAGAAAATATTATTTTTTAGCTTTTTTATTGTTCAAACTAATTTATTTTGTTTCATGAGATAAAAACGTTCCTTTAAGAAACTGAAGAAAACACCATTTTAAAAGAGCTGCTTCAAACCAAAAAAGTGTTTTTAAGAAGTAATGGATACATAAGAAAGTCCCTTTCTCAAACCAAACCAAACCAAACCAAACCAAACCAAACCAAACCAAACCAAACCAAACCAAACCAAACCAAATGAAAAAAACATTTACATCTGTCATATAAGGAAAGCATAAATCAAACTCAACAAAAAAAGCTGCAAGCCACACTAGTGATAAATTTTTACAGTTCAGAGTAGTGGCCATCTTTTCTGGTTGGCAGTCAGAAAATTATGAAAAGATTTTTTGTTTTTTTGTGACAACTACTTGGAATTACCTCAGTACGAACAGTGTGTATTAATAATGAATTCAAAGCTAATCTTGAGCTAAAGGATGATTTGATGGAGGATAGCAATAGGAAGATTTCATGGTCACTCAGTAAAACAGAATCTCATTGCAATATTGGCATGTCCATAAGGAGCAGCATTAGTACTTTAATCTGAATCATGCTTGCGCTTTTGATGTGATTCTCCCTACATACACCAATTTGCCGTGCGTTGTGAAGCATTCCAGGAGTGCAGGAGCAGATAGAGCTGAACCAAAACTTCTCCCCAGGGTGTGCACAATGAGTTTGAACTGCAAAGGGGCTTTAACCCTGGCAACCAGGAAGACAGCCAGTGCAAAATCCAGAAAATCATAGGCAACTGCATGAGTGGTTCTCCACACCAGTTCTTTCAGTCTCCAGACTAGCTCCTGCTATGTCACCCCACTTGCTAGTGTAGGCATGGCCTTGGAAATCCATCCTTACATCTTAATCTGATTGGCAACTAATGTGTGTTATTGCAGTGTGTTCTGTATGAACATCCATGAAATACCTTTCTCTCTTGGACAGAGGTGCTGGAGTTGGCTTTCAGTTTAATATTTTCTCAATGTGTTCATAATGGCTTTGCAGTAAGAACAATAAAATGGCAAGAAATAATCTACTCTTACATTGTTGCATTTTGCTCTTCACTTAAATAAGAGATTAATTCTGAACACTTAGCCAGTTCAAATACAAATTAATTGAATTTTGAATATTTCTCTTATTTAATCATCTAGGTATTGGTTCTGTTGTTTTCCTCTTCCAGCTGTAAAACAAAAAAGTTTCTTTGTCTACACCGTGTGTGTGTTTACGAGTGAGAAAGATGAGTTTTCCAAGTAATTTTTTTTCATTCTTTAGGCAAAGACAGGGGTAACACCAAACTCAGATCTGTTTTGCAGTATCTTCACTTCTACTATTCAGTCAAGATTATTTTCCCAAAATACAGCAGATTTCTACCTAATAAAAAAATTGTTGAGGATAACAAGTATAAAATCACCATGAATGATAGGAAGTCTTCCATCTATTCACAATAAATCACAGAAGTGAAGGCAGTTTAAAGATCATTTTTGTTCCAAGATAGAAAGTTGTAAGTTCACATAATTACCTCTTTGCAGTAAACTGTCAATTTTGACGTATTTTTGTTAACAAAATCAGACCAGTATAAAATCAGGAGTTCCAAATATCATAAAATAATATTGTTCTATTTCGGTTGAAAGGCTGTTTCAAAATTTATAACAGATATTAATAATAAAAGTAAAATATGCAAATCAGTGATGAAATTTTAATTTACATAAAAATGTAACATATGGTTACTTAAAAGATATGTTCCCCCAAATAATTCATTAGTAGAAATTGTTCTATTTTAATGCCAGACCAGAGTGAAACTATAAATAATAGAATTTTCTACAGTACAGAAATACCAGATTCCTTGAGGCATATATTTTAATTGCTCTCCATTTAACAATGCATTGTTTTAAAATACTTACATGAGAATTTTTTTTGTGTGTGTCTCATAATTATTTAAAGTTTATGTATCAGCATATTAGTTCTAGCTGCGAAATAGCAGCTGCTGATCATGGCTTCTCATAAGTTCCTTTGTTCTAAATTTTTTTCTGCTCAATTTGTTCATGGGCCAGAGTGTTAGCTAGTGCATAGTGACTTTTTGCCACAATTTTATTGTCACTAAATTCCTTTCTACCTGCTGAGGACCTACTCTTCACAGTTTAATGATTAATGTCTTCATGAAGCAAAAGTGATTACACTGGACATGCTCTCCTGCGAGAAACAGACATAGGCGATGGACTAACAGTCTATACAGATAATACAATGTAAACAAGTGATTCAACATCACCCCTTTCCTGGCTCTTGACATTATTATGTAAAATGAAATGGAATCACAATGTCCCACGCATTATTCTTAATCTACCGATCTTATGGAATGTTAGTTAAATTGATATTGCTACACGAATCAAGTTATTCAGTTTACGCAGCTTTTTCTTTTCACTCTCATTTATGGAGGGTTGTGTACTCATTTGGTCCTCCTCTTGCTCCTTATTTTACATGTCATTCTCAAATGTGAATTTATTTTGGTTATTGTCTGCTGACTTTGCCTGACTTTTTAATGCAAAACCTAGGCTTTATTTGTGTAAAGACACAGAGAATATTTTCAAATTTGCATCATGAGTAATTTCAATTAGCCATATCTCTTCTTAGTTCCATATCCTAAGTTCAAGAACTGGTTCCATGTTGTATCTACAGTGGTTCCTCACTGTGCAGGCTCCAGTCACTCTAAGAGCTTCTCACAAAAAAAAGTTTAAATTCCCACTCCTTTGCAAGGACTTTCTTTCTTTTTAATATCAGGGACAGGAAGAAAACACCATGGCAGTGTCCTCAGTAAGATTTAAACTCAGTTATTCATATTCCTGGTTGACATCCCTCTGAGCTGCTCTTTACTATCACCAGAGGCATTTTGATCTTGACATCTTTATCAGATACTCTTGCTTGTGGTATTTGTTGTATATTATCTATCCAGAGTCCAGCATTCTGTATGTATCACAAATCATGTGCAGGGATTCATAAAATCTAGCTGTGAATTTGTTAATTTATATAATATTTAAGAAGTGCAGTCAGAGCTCTTGATACGCATTTCAAAACTTTTCTGGAGTTGACTTCACTTATTTCAAAAAATATTTTCTTGTTCTGTCAGTATACACCCATTATGACCTAATTTCCTTACTCAAATGACAGTGGTTTTAATTTTTTAGAATTTAGATAATTTGCTCTTCTTCTCCAATTAGACTGATTGTTTCTGGAAAGTGTATTCTTTCTATAAAATAAAATGCAAATACCATGCCTGAAGATTTTAAATAAGAGATAAATCTTTTTCATCATATTTGCAGGTAGCGTATTTTAATTGATGAATTATTAGAATGCCTGCCTCTGCATTTTCTAGTTAGTGTTATGCCTTAAAACTTTAGGGTGTCATTTTATTTTTTTAGATTTTAAAAGATGAATTTTTATCTTTCTGAAGCAAATTCTACTTGCAGAGATTAATATCCTTATGTGAATTATAAGGCATTACAATTCCTTATTCATAAAATTCATACTCTATCACCCAAGATACCCAGACCATACTATTACCTTGTCTTATTAATGTCCAACCAACTAGAGTTAACTATTTTTTCTTTCTTATGAGCCCCCCCAGCTTCCTAGGTCTTCATAATTCATTGTCGTTATCTGTCTACTAACAATTCATAGATGGGGATATAGTTACGTGCAAATTACAGAAGGGAAAAAGACCTCAATGTCTTTAACTGTTTACTTTTACTGTTCAGGGTCAGAAAGAAAAAACAGTTTTAATATAAGTCAAACAATTACCAGTAACAAGGGAGAGAAAATTCTTTCTTCCTTGCTGTCGTTTCACTGGTGGAAATTTTATGTCTGCTCATTAAGTTAAAATTCTCTTACAAGAGAATTCAGGCAGAACAGTGGCATATAAAAAAAAAGTGCCATAGTACAACAACTGAATGTATCACCAAAATATCACCATGTTATGACTGAACAAGACACTGAACTATTCTTCAAATCAAACAATTTATTTAGAACTGACTTTCACTCTGGTTTTGTATATTAAGTAAACCTATATCATTTGTTTGATGACAGCTATATCCATACAGTGTTGTCATTATTTTTGGGAATACTGCCTTCTATAAATGTTTTCAGCAGCAATTAGAGCTAATTTTCCACTAACTTGGTAAAAAAAATAACCACATTGTTTTAGTAACAAAGTTCCCGATTCAAAAGCCTTGAAAAACCATGACAATCAAGCTCCAAGGCATGACATCTGCTAAAGATATAGATTCTACACCACAAAGCTACAAAGAGAGATAAAGGGGAGAAGTCATCCTAACAACACTATGTGGTGACTGATGGCAAAACATATAAGCAACTTTTCAATGCTCTGTACAGACTCAGTTTAGTTTTTAGTCCTATTATGTCAGCCATTTCCTAGAGGGAGAATAATGAAATTTTACCATGTAGTTTACAATTCTTCATATGCCATGTGATCTAAATGCTAGTGAGGATTTACAGATCCCATTCCACGTAAGAAAATCTGGGAAAACTCACCATTTCATCCAGCCCACATTCAGAAGGAAATGATAACCTGGGGATATGGCATGACACCATGGATGTAATTGCACTCCCACCTTCCTGTGGTGCGACTGGTGTGACATATTTCTTAAATGGGTAACCTATAATAATCTCGTAATTCATAGATTTAAATTCAGTCAATCCAAATGACCTGGGATATCTTCAACTCTGGAGTAGTGAGGAGAAGAGGAAGCTAGGTATGACACTGATTTTTCCTCCAAGGTATCTGATATCTTTTGCTAGTTAAAATTGCCTTCTGTCCTGAAGCCTGCATAAATGCATCTGCTGAGCATATACCATTTAATAAAGCCAACTAATCTTTCTATGGAAATTTAAGAACCTCTAGCAGTGCCGTCAGTCCTTCAGACAGAGCCTTGGAGACACTTCATCTCATCTCGAAGAGGTAGAAAAGGCAGGTTTGTAATTAAGATACAAGCTTCTGCATTGAAGTTGTTTTGAGACTGTATTGAGACAAGTCTGGCAATTCTTTCCAGCCTTATTGCTGTTTAGTAGTGGCCAAACTTGGCATGGCAGTTCTGGGTCAGATGAAGTTTCAGAGACACTGTCTATTAAATCCTTCAGGTTTAATAATGAAACAATCGAGTGTCTCACACTTGTCTGGAGCCGAAACAAGTCTCTACACAAAGTACTGAGGGATGGAGGGGAGCTATATTCAGTTCAGCAGTGAGAAGAGACTCTTTTCACTCCATAGGCTGCTGGAGAGGCCAGGATATGTGAGAGCTAGATTCCTCAGCCTGCTTCAGGCAGACGTGGAGGATTAGACTGTGAGATCTCCAAGACAGTTAGCTAAGCAGTGCAGCACCATCTGATACCACCTGTGTGCACGAGCCAAGAGAGAAATATAAATGCATTGCCAAATTTAAGGATTCTTCTGTAGCTGCCAGTGAAATCTACCACATTCTGAAAATTTATATTGTGAGGGCAAAACCCCTTTCAAAACTTGTCTTTAGCCTTTCTCATTGAATGGCATCACTGATAAAAATGCAAAACAATGAAACACTGCTTTTAGTTGATGGGCTATGTTAAGATTGGTACCGAACTTCTCATAATTCTCAGCTGAGTCTCAATTATACTTTCTGTGTAATTTCAAAGTCTGCAGTGTTTCCAGATCCAGATTTTCATCCACAATTTGATTTTACCTGTATTAGCCTGTCTAGGATGAAATATGCTCTAGAAGTACACCTGGAAAATTGCTTCTAGACCAAATTATTTCAGTCTGATTTCCCCTCTGTAACTAAGACAATTTCTTGAAAAAAGCTCTAGCCCCTGACCTAAAAGAAGAGAGGGACAAAGTAATATACTACAAAAATATATATCAGGAAGAGAGTTAAGTGAACAGCATAGAATGCACTTGGAATCTAATCAATTTCTCTACTGGGAGATATTAGGAGTAGGATTTCCAGGACAGTGTAAGTAAGTTAGTATTTCAAATTACTTGAGAGTCATACCTCATTGCAGTTCTTTTGAAAATCTCAACTATATAAATTAGGAATTATTAAAACCCGAGATAAAATAATATACCATATTTATTGCATTTTCTTCATACTGTCAAATAGACTTTTTTGATAAAGGTTTTAAAAATCTTTTAAAAATGGATAAATTACACTGTGGTTCCTTAGTTTAAGAAATCAAATATTCAAAAGTCAAACTGAAATACAAAACAGTTTGAAAGTGAACAGAAACACTGACAGCTCTTCACCATCTGTCAAAGATTCCTCAGGTTGCGCAAGGATCATGCCCGTGGTTTGGACACAGAAATAATGGAGTGACTTATGGGTAATGTAAGTATAGAGCTGGTCAGTTTCCTAAGTCATGCACTGCTCTACACTGACAAACTATTTCTAACATCAGCTGGATGCAAAAATTGTTACTTTCCCAAAGACTTTGCACCTGATAACTCCAGATTCTTGGAATTTCTTTCCAGTTTCTCTGCATCTGGACTTTGGGTGCACTGTATTTACACTAGTTCTAAAGTAGAATTAGATCTTATATGGAAGATATTAATGAATCCTCCTGATTCCAAGCTCCTTCTGTAAAAAGTCATGTGGAAATTCCTGACAGCAACCTTCTCACATCTTTTATATACCTTATTATTTGATGTATCCATTGTCTGATTCATTCCAATTCCCCATTTCCTTTAGTAAGTAGCAATCTGTGCACATGAATTTTCTCTGGAAAAGTACTAATAGTTTAATTTTAATTAATATATTTTATAGACAAATTTAAAATACCGCATATTTTAACATCCTTAACATTCTTTTTCATGATCACACTTCTCCTACAGAAGGTAGTGCTATGTATTTGATGCGGACCATCATGTCTTTTTAGAACAAACTATCCTCAGCCGGGAGCAAAAACCCTGAATTGCATAAAGTTGTCTGAACAGGGCTGGGATAAAATGCAAATAGTCTAATATGCAGTTTGTGCTCAAAGGGGCTGGGTGAGAAGAAATTCTCGAGAAATTAATTAAGGGTTAACTATAAAACTGCTTCTCATACTGTCACTCAAAATGTCTGGTAACATCTGCAAATCAAATTCCAGTAGACAAACAGACTAATCTATTGATTTCAAAGAAAGCAGGATAAGACCTAGGAATTTGGACAATCCAAATATATATAACAGAAATTTAATAAATAATGTAAGCTTCAATGTCTCCTGTTTTGATTGCAGCTATATAGCAGGCCCAGTGTTAAAGAGAGGAAAAGACCCTCAGAAAAACCCATAACCCAGCTGATGATTGTCCCCAACATGTTGGAATTCCAGACTCAGCCAAAACACATGGTGGTACAGTAAAACCTGAGCATGTAGATTTTAAAAAGCTCTCTTCTTTGGCACTAACTCAGAGATAACTTAAGATAAAAGGCCAGCTCTGCTCTCAATTATGCACCTGTTAAACAGAGGAGTCTCACAGCCCTGAGGTAGTCTTACAACATGAGCCAACTAATATCAAAATACTTGGATTTATTTTTGGGAGACTTTTTAAAAGCTAGGAGAAATCTGTTTTCACAATAATGTAGCAGATATTATATTAAATGAAGTTAATTTCCAGTTCCCCCAGTAAGAAATTATCAGTTAGGAAAATGCCTATGGATATAGCTAGGCTCCAGTTCAGCACAAAAACATGACTTCATGTTTACTTTCCATTTGACTTTGATGGGAATAATCCCATGAACAAAACATGTGCCCAAGTGTCTTCCTGGGATTCAGTTTGAGCCAAAAGTAATTCAAAGCAACTGGAGCTTTTTTACTGAGGTAAAATAGATTTTGAACCAAGACCCACTTATGGCAACAAGCACTGTGTTGATCAAGTGAAAGGTAAAGAAGCATGTACATAAGTCAGTTGAAAGTCAGATCTCCAAGTCAGCTGGTCACCTACATTTTGAACAGGGTAACTGCATATTAGGAAAATTTTAATCACTGAGAGTGTGGAACAATGTCATGTTGGAACAATGTCCCCAGAGGAAGTGGTCATGGCCCCAAGCCTGTCAGTGTTTCAGAGCACAAGAAGACAGGTAGAAAATTAGAGAAGGCTTGTAGCATGGAGTCAGAATTCTCTACGACAAACTAATTTATTGGTTGCTAAGGTTAATGCCACCATTCTTTATTCTTTTTTTGGATACTGATAAAATGGCTTAGACCTGAAATATCTGACAATAAAGGGAAAGAAGAGAGAGAGTAACTGCTTAACCAGATGGAATACCATTTCATTGTCTTACTCACGGGATCAGTCAGAAATGAAAGAAAATAATGTCGCTGGACAAACAGAACCCTTTGTGCTCGCAGCATGGTACTTACTGTTTTATATGACAGGATGGGGTCATTTTTTAAAAATCTTGTTTATTTCTGTTTCAGGGTTAGGGATAAACTAGACCATTTTTTGAGCTAAATTTACTAAACAGAGGAAAAATTTCCATACCAATCTTTGAAGTTCTCAGTCCTGCTATGTAGGTGCCATCTTCATTTTGTGAATGAATCATTTTGTTATCTAAGGTCCAATAGCCTATTATCTACTGGATCAAATATCATTGGCGTTTATTGTAGACTACTTCCTCAACCTGGTGAACATGACTTTGTTATTCTCACAAACATAGTATTGTGTGGCACCTGCTGAATTGCCACAGAGACTAGAGGTACTGCCCTGTTTCCATCTGCTTTCCCACAAACACTCATTTTTACAAAATGGACTTCAGACTCCAGAGTATGTGGCCCATGGGGAATTTTCAGATGTTTGTGAATGTACTCTATTCCTTTTGTCAGAAACCCTGAGTGAACTAAAACGGTCTTGAAGTAAAAATCATACAAGAGCAGATGGACACCATTCTTATTGTTTCCTTACTTACAAAGAAGTGTGGGAAAGCACTTAGGAAGCAATGAAAACTACTACTTTAATAAGGATTTGAATAATGGTCACGATACAGGTTTTCGTATTTGCATGAGCTGAGATTCACACATTGACAATTTAAATTGAAAATACAAACCTTTTCCAGAATGTATATGGTTCATGGAGAATAAACACAAGCACACAGCAATCTGTACCGGGTATGATTTACACTGGCAGCTTCTCACAGAAAATATCATCTGTCCACTGGGACTTTTGCCATTTTATTTCTCAGACTATTCTCATATCATATAACTTCTGCAAAAAGAAATAAGATTTTCTCTGGGGGGCAGATATGCTAAGACGTTCAATTATTTTATTTTATTGACAGTGTATGTGTACGTTTTGTCAATAAGAAACTGTAAGGCCTTTTTTTTTAAGGTGATGTTAAACTAGGAAGCATGTGTCATCTGGTGACAACTTTTGCTTTTTCCTTCACACTGATTATTTACACCTAAGACATTTTTTACCCGAATGAACATCTCTCCTAGAAATTTTTGTGTCCTGATTTTTTTGCTAGCATAATACTTGAATTTTTCAGGCTGCATAAATATAACAACAAAATAGTAGAAACTGCATGTATTATTTGAGAGAGTAGTGAATTTTATTTAATATACAGACTGCTTTTAATAGAGAGCTATAGAATTGACAAGATTTGTGAAGGCTTTTTAATATATGATTGGGTAAAGATGACTTGATATTACAGACACTTGTGATTTCAATTTCATAACCAAAGAATACTAGAAGCTGAAATGTAATACATCTGCTTGGATATGCTGCATTAATTACAAGGCACACATTTCATACTTACTTTTTCTTTGGTTTTTACATATATAATGGAATCATATACCTAAAGGTAGTTCTAAGTCAATTTTATCCTTGGACAGTTGTATATTTTTAATATCTACGAATCTTAAAATCTTTCCTTCCTTTTATTTCACCTATGGGTTTGTAGTGTAATGCTACCATGATGTGCAATATTATGATGCAGTAACCCTTCTGCCTGTGAAGGACATTATTGACCTCAGTGGTTCTACTTGCATAGGAACTTACCTACTGGGACCTCATTATGAAACTAGTACCATAAACTTCCTGAATAGATGTCACTCACTGATTATTAACTAGTCATTAACAAGCAAATGACATTAATAGATGTGATTAACTAGTTCCATTTACAGCCTGAATGATTCCATGAGGCACATTCTACTATGACATTCTTGTGTAATAATGATAACCTATGGGACCTATAAATTAGAATTATTTTATAGTTGTACATTAAGGAATTATGGTGCTAATCAAAGCGATGGTCATTATCAGACCCATAAAAAATTACCCAAGATCATCACTGGTAAAGAATTCTACTCCTTGCCCAGAAAACTTGTCCCTGTGCGTAACAAAATTCACTAGTGAATAGAAGGATGTAAGACTGTCAGTGCTATCAGAAAAATTAATAAGGAGAAGGTATGTCAATAGTCTAGAATGACAGTGCTTCAGAGACCTAACAAATAGTAGCTAATAAAGGCATGGGGTAAACCTAACTTGCAAATCTGGGCCAGAGTTTGTTCTCAGTTAAAATAAATTCTATAATAAAACTAGAAAATATTATCATTATTTCCTTAAAGATTTGATATAATTAAGCAATACTTTGTGACATGATTTTTTAAAGGATTATGGTTACCTGTGATTTTTATTGTTTTCTTGTTGCTTCAGTGAAATGGCACCATTTTATAGTTTCATTTTTATCTATGATGCACTCCTGGGTGTAAGAGAGACAAGAGACCCTTGGTAATGAAATGGGAAATGTTTAAAAAACAAATTCCTCGCAGGCAGAAACTGAAGTGCAGTTTGAATAACAAAAAGTGTAACCAGAAATCAAAACATTTCTTAATTGTTTATTTATTATACAAATGTTAATTGCCTTGTGCCTTACATGGCCTGTACAATAGGACAGGTTAATTAGGCTGAAAAATGGCTAGCTCTAAAGGTGCAAGCTCAGAATAATTAAAACTCCTGCATCATGTCAACACAACTCTCCTGTCATTTGGGCTCCAAGGATACTGCTTTGCATTTTCTTTTCTTTTTCTTTCTGTTAAATAGCATGGGATTGCTACCATAAATGAAGAAATCCAAGGGCAGAGCTTTGGCTGACTACCGATATCATGTGAGACAGATTTTCATGTGGATTTGACTGCATTGTGAGGAATGAAAGGACTACATCAGTCTGAATGACTTACAGTGATCCTTTCAAAGCCTTATTTGCATCTGCCAGTACTAAACCAAACAGCAGGAGCCCTTAATACTGCCAGGAAATAAAGTGGCCTCTAATTGCTTATATGTTGATTGCAAGCTTTTCAGAAAAAAATCCATCACATAAAATGTCTCCTAGGTGCTGAGCAGTGCAATGGTCACATGCCTTCTTTAAAGAAGGCCAGCCAAAGAGAAAGATGAGGGTTTACCAGGGGGAAGCTAGGCAGGAAAGAAATAATTTCAGAAGTGGAATCTAATTCTCGCTGATCCTTATACATACCAAGGCTTCTCAGAACACCAGCAGCACAAAAATGTGTGAAGCAGGTGTAAATTACAGTTATAACTATAGTGTGGCAATCCAGTGGTGTCAAAGCAGCACAAAAGAGCTTTGTTGGAGGCAGGGGTTTGATGACTGCTGTTCTTGTAGTTGTACCTGAGTAACCCTGAAACTACCTGTGGCAAAATAGAGCTCAGGGAGGCTAACGCTGGCCACTTTCCAGGCAGCACTTTGCTAACGCTTTGTAATAACTCGCCTCCTACTGACTCTGGCAAGTTTGTTCAAAACCAATAGAAGCTGCATTCCATAAGCTCTAGTCAATGATTTTCCCAAAAGTGGATTGCTCTCATTGTGCGTCAGGACCAGGTCCATTAAGTGACAAAAGATATTTGATCTGAAGAGGCACGAAGAAGAAAATTGAAGAGAGCATTAGTTCGGGATCAAAAATTCAAAAGGGATAAAAAGAGCAACATTAAAGAAGTGAAACGCAATTCTCATGAGAGACTGTGGATCAGTCAACTGTTTCACGTAGGTCTCAATCCCTGATGGGATACATTCACCTTGATGGGAGTGCTTCTAGGTCTCTGGACATTGCACTCAGAATGAGAATGGAAACAACTCTGAGAGATAAGCTGGCATAAGGAATTAAACGAGGAGATTTTAAACATTTCCTGTCCAATTTTTCCATGAGACAGAGCACTCTTTTCTGGTTTAACATAAATCAGAAAGATCTTCATTCTGGAAAAGACAGAGAGGGAAGTCAGATTTATATGTGGCTGAGAAAACTACATTTTCTCTTGTCGCATTAAGACTAAGAGAAACACGTGTTCACAAGTTTTTATTCCTTCCTGCTACTGAAGGACACAGTTACATAGAGTTTTGTGGTTCATTTTGTTAATTCGCTCACTGTTTTCCAGATTGCTTCTCAAAACATGAAAGAGTCTGAGGAATCACTGCCTAGTGTACAATTTTGTAAATAGTAATATCGCATACACAAAGCTATGAACTATGCATTTGCTGATTTGATTTCTTGATTGTATGCAGAATAATAACTTCCTTGGATTTATGTTCACTTGTTAGTGGGCTTACAGATGAAGATAATGTTCAAGTATTTTCATTTGCAACTTTTGATCAAAGCAGGTTTCTGGTAGATGTACAGAGCTCTTTCTGGACTGTGCTCTTCTCTGTATAAGTCATTTTGTGATCATTTAAATTTTATCATCATTTTATGCAAATAATTTCAAGAACACAATCAAAAGAGTAACCCCAGACATTCTCTCAGCTTCCAACTCAGTAAAAATGGGGGATAAGGTACACATCTTCATCATTTTCCATAGGCTGGTATTTCTTTTCTGCATTCATGTACAATTTTGCTGAATCACCATCTTGATGATGTGCTCATTACTACGACCATTTCAGACCTCCCATACTATCATCAACTAGGTTAGAGAAGATCTTTTTCTCATTAATTTTCTTAGTTCTGTGAAGAGGAGTTGTCTTCACATGAAAGACAAAATATGGGAGAAAGAATGATGTTTGTCTGCTTTTTTCCCAGCATAGCATTGTGATCAGGCTAGTGTTTTTACTTTTGGAAACACTAATACTCTCTAGAGTTGGATCCTAAAAATAGACTCGAGTAACACTGGCAAACCTAGGTATGAAATATAAATATTGAAGTTCTGGAACTTGTTGGTGGCTTCTCTTCTACTCAAGTTTCAAAGCCTTTTGGAAGAAAACCACTTTTTTCCTGCACACACTTGTGGTCACTGAGAGGTTTCAGTAGAAAGGCAGGTATTTCATGTACATTTTCAATGTAGCATCCAATTCCTTTCTGTTTATACTAGTCAATTAGACAAAGACTAGACAAAGACTTCTTAGGCAAAGACTATTGAGCATCGCAGCAGCCACACACTTCTGTCTCCGTTGTTAGAAGGTGTGAGCTACTCATTTCTTCAGAAGCTCCAGGCAGTCTGTTAAAGAAATAGCATAGATGGTGCTTTCAAATAATATTGCACACACAGATATTCCAAAAGGGCATATTTTCTTTCACACATAGGTCTAATTCCAGGGGAAGAGAATTGCTTCCATATGAAAAGGCTAGCTGAAAAACTCATCTGCACTTGTGAAGAAGATGTCATCCTGATAAAAAATTACGCTGACAGTTTTTTTACATTAATACTGTTTTTGCATTTTTAATCATTCTGTAATCATGTAGAACACTTCCTTGGTTCTTGTTTACATTTTTTCCTGGATTCCTGTAACTAAGCCGTTCACTGCTCAGCCACTTTCAACCCATATATCCCAGCACAGAGACAGTAACCTAGAGCAGGAAATGTTTCTCTTCCCAATCATGGGTATAAGAAAGAAAAAGAAGCGATGATTTCAAGGAAATATCCTCAAGGACATAATTTAAATAGATGATAACGCATTTTGTCACTTTTGAAATAATGGTGAGGGTTTTTCCTGTTTATTTCATACCAGTACCTACTTTTTAAATAAAACGTGAAGTGAGTTACTTCATACATGTCTGTAAAATGCTGAATTTAGAAATGTCAAATTAGAACTGTAACAGATCATTTCAAATTGATATAAATCTTGACTTTTGAAGTACTACTGGACCTCATTTTTTGGTGTACTCTCACAGAAACAAGATAATACTGCAGAGCTTAGAGAATTGAATAGCAAGAACTTGGTATCAAGAAGGTATAACTCCTTCAGCAGGCATACTCTCTTAATAGGAAAATCCATGTTGTGGTTTGGATTTCTGAAGTAGTTGCTTAAAGGTATCTGTGTGAGATTTCACTGGATTTACTACTTGTCTTGCTTTAATGCAGTCAGTTATGGAAATGAATTACACATTTGCTTCAACAAACTTAATATTTTGTTCCAGGGTATCTAAGTGTATCTTCATGGAAAGCCCCTGGCTTCTGCTGTTACATCACTGTTCCATGTTTTTTTCATATTGTGCAGCAGACAGAAGAAGAGCCGAAATAAATTTTGTGATTTCTCAGCACTGGTTACATTTAATTAACACTTCACTGTGTGAACTACAATGCATCCACACGCACGCATGCTGCCATCTCATTATTTCCATTATCTAGCATTAATTTAGGCTTCACAACATAGCATACAAACATTACAATGTTAATTTTTAAATGAAACCCAAAGGCAAGTTTAATTTTAAACAGCATTAATTTACATGGTGAAAGACTTCAGTGGCTTGTCTTCTGCAAGGATGTTGATATTAAATTCGCTATTTAATAAAGACTAATGAACAAATGAAGGGAAGTTTGTCAATGAGGATTTGTCAGTTTTGCTTCCTTTCCTCACAAGTTAATGACATTTGCTTCATAGACCGTCCCTAATGAAGCAAAGGAGATCTGGCATTGCACAAGTTGCTGCTGCTGTCTTAGTTCAGCTGTATTAGTCAATCATACAAGTGTAGCACATTAGAAAGAGATGAGCAAGACTTACTGAACTAAAACACAAAGTTGGCAATTTGTTAAATAAAATTAAACCAAATTATGTCTATGTGAATTTTTTTACTTTTATTTTCTTTTTTTCTTTTTTTTTTTTTGTGAAGAGTCACACTTCAGGAAGGGTTCTGCATTACAGAGACAGAATAAAAACCCCCAGTGGGAAAAACATGGAAGCAAAGCACTCCATATCAGCTGAACTTGAAAGACCATAAAGGGTGCCAATGCCACTCATGTTCCAGTCATAATATACCCAAAAATATATATTTTAAGTTAAAATCACAGTCATGAAAAATGCCTTTGGCTTTTTCAGTTTAGGCCTTTGACAAGATCAATGATACAAAGACTATACTGACGTAAGTTTGCTTTAGGTGGACCTAAAAACCCCCTCCAACCATATTTAGGTCCTATATCCAAAAGGAAAAGGAAGGTGTTTGCTTACTTGCTCTCAATTTGTATTCCTTCAAATCAAGCATCAGTGGGGAAAAGAATGGCTAACTCTTCCCATGTGAACTTAATCCTAGACAGCTGAGATCTCATAGGAATTTATTAATTTACTATATCCAGTTTTAGCCATAATTTCATAAAGAATAATTGTGAGTCTCTGATATTCTCAAATACAGCATAAAACCACATTCCTAATGTCTCTTGGGACAGATTGTAAACTATCTTTGTGACTCATTTGATTGATCTCCAATTCAGCTAATATTCTACCTGTGTGTGCTATACATACATTGATTTACATTATTTTCCTCTGGGTAGGTAAGAAAAGAAGACATCACAGCAGGCCTTTGAAGTGAGAATGTTTTGGAAGTAAATTGTATTATTTCAGCTATTGTGTCAGGAGGGCCTGCTAAACACCACATCTAGTGCTAGACCTGCTGTTGTGGTTAAACCCCACCATGCACTCACTCACCATCGGTGGAGTGGGGGAGACAGTTGAAAGAATAAAAGTGGGAAAACTTGTGGGTTGCGACAAAGACGGTTTAAGAGGTAAAGCAAAAGATGTGCAAGCAAAGCAAAAAAAAAGGAATTCATTCATCCCTTCCCATGGGCAGGCAGGTGTTCAGCCAGCTCCAGAAGAACAGGGTCCTGTCATGCGTAATGGTGTCTTGAGAAGAAAAACACCATCACTCTGGATGTTCCTCCCTCCCCTTCCTTCTTTGCCCCCAGCTTTTTATGCTGAGTATGATGCCATATGGCATGGAATATCCCTTTGATCAGTAGGGGTCAGCTGTTCCAGCTGTGTTCCTTTCCAATTCCTTGTGCACCCTCAGTCTCCTGGCAGGTGGGGTGGGGAAAGGAGCAGAGAAGTCCTTGACTCTATGCAACTGCTGCTCAGCAATAATGAAAACATCCCTGTATTATCAGTGTTGTTTTCAGATGCCACATGGCCTCTGCCTTTATTCGAATAAAGTTACGGGACTCCTCTGTCTCCTTTTTAGACATAAACCTCTGACATCATGGATTAATTTTCCTGACAAGTACAACTAAAAACTACAACCCCATAACAGCTACTGTGAAGTAAATTAACTCTACCCAAGCCAAATCAGGCACACATAAAAACAGATGGGAAGATATGACAAACACTGCAAGTGGCATTACAGGTTCATATTTTGGCCCTTAAAAAGTAATTTTCCCACAGACATAACAGACATTTCATCAATGACAGTGGAAACTATTCACAGATATGGATACCTGGAATGTTGCTGATTGCTAACATAATAGTTAGCAACTGGTTTCCAGACTGGTTCCAAAAATGGAGGGGATATTGCAATTTTTCCTAGCAGGCTTTACTATAAGCTGACTTCTTATTTTTCTTTAACTTAACATTGTTACTCTAATCATTTAAATTAGTCTTGTGAGGCATTTTGTAATCATTTATTTTAAAAGGCAGTCCCTAGTTAAACTCAGAGGCCCTGTAAAGAAATTACAATATCACAGCTTCCTTCTGTAAGGGGGTTTATGACCATATTATAAAACCAGAATAAACTAAACCTCTCATCTGAAATGATAGAAATGATGATGCTTGTTCTGCAAACTTTAATTATATTACACACAGTCAACTCAGTACAGTGATTAGGTGATCCCTTTAGATCCTTACAGAATGATGTTCAAGTAATTAAGAAGAAAATAGACCAATTTGCTCTTGTTTAGACTCTTCTCATGCTACTGGAACCCCATATATTTTGTGAATGTGAGATAGGCAGGGCACGTGAGCCTGAGATAATGGCTATATGCTGGAAGTCTGGAAAGAGAGCAACTCTTTAAGCTGTTGGTGGCATAGATAATAACCAGACAGGTCTTATACACGGTACTACTGTGAAAGTATAATGTCACAGGACTTTTGCACAACCTCTGAATAATAGGACATTAAGGTATGCAGATACCTTGCATAAAGAAAAAGAAATAAAGATGAATAGATGAAAGGAAGTTTAAAAATAGGAAATCAGACTTTTTTCCCCTTTCTGTATGAAAGGAAAGCACCCTGATGCCGGGGTTATTCATTACACCAGGACAGAGGCAATTTATTCAGCTCAGGTAGTGTCAGCAGTTTCATTAAATCCACTTCTAAGAGGTCCAAAGCCTGACTGCAATAATTTTTTCAGGCCTGAAACATTTCCTTAAAGGTCTCTCCCTGTGCATCAAAAAATATCATAGACTTATGTGTAACTATTTCTCTCATTTTCTAGTTAAAATAAATCCATTTTAATGATAGCACTTTGCAACATCTAGAAAGTTTCCTCCACTCATTCTTTAAAATTTGTTTCAGCTGACACAATTCTTTCCTTACTGGTTTTCCCAGTGGCTTTATTTTTTCAAGCGAAGAAAGCTTAGATGCAGAAAGCTGCAGTTGAACTATTCTCTATCCTGCTTTCCTCTCTCCCTCCTTTACCACACAATTTTAGCTTCTTGCAAGCAGGTAGCTCACAATGACTTTTTACCCCTATGATGTGTGTGGTCACTCAGCACCTGCTTCTAACAATTCATAAACATCTGAGTTAATTTTTTGGTAATAGCCTGCAGTTCCCTGAGGTTAATAATCAAAGTTATGCTTGCAAAACTCTCATTATAGTTTTTTCTGTCTTGCATCCCACTGTATCTAAAAGACAGTAGAGTCTGGTAGTAGAGGTTGAAATTTTATCCCACATGTTAACATTTCAAACTTCTAAGATTTTTTTTTTCTTTTACTATCTTTGCAGACCTAGAGTAATTGAGAATTCTGCGCATTTAGAAAAATTCACATATATTACTCCTAAACTTATAATGCACTTTTCTTCATTCTACAGCTTTTTCCTAAAATCTTCCCCAGACAATTTTATCATTTAAGTGTGTCACATGTGTTTAAAGAAACATTACACACAGTTTTAACATCCTCTCAGGTAACTTGTGGTCCATGGATAACAGCAGGTAATATGATTTTAAACTGAGGGAGATTTATGCATATATGCTATTTTCCATTGCTTTGGTGAAAAGCAGATATAATACAGTATGCAATTTCACAGCATAATGGAACACTAACAAAAAGGATGCATCAGTGTAAAGAGTAGTCTTAAAAAGTTCTGTCAGCAGAGTAGCCTAGTGGACTATTGCTTTATCTTGTTATAGCTCCTGTGACAGCTGAGTCCTACATTAGAGTATTGTCACTTAAATTCTCTGCAGTACATATCCCATTTCTAGTGAGTTCTTCCTCCATTTTGGTTTTACATGCTTTCTTTCTATTTTCATACTTATGTCAGCTAATGGAAATTGAGATTATGTTCATTAATAGGACAGATATTTGGCGATGTTAAAAGTGTAGGTATTGCTTTCTGGAACTTTAAATTAAAATTTTTTCCACTGCAATTACTTTCAACAGATTATTACTTTAACTTCTCTAGCCGTTAAACAGATTTATACTTAATTGGTTCCCAAGAAACTCAGAAATTAGTGTGGGATTTTTCAGTCAATGAAGTAAAATGACACAGAAATGTGATCTATTTAAGCAAAGACAATCTAGCTAAAGTTATTTAAATTGTGGAACCACTCAGTGTCATTTAATGGTATACTATAGCAGAATACTTTGTGCACTCTTTCATAGAAATGTTAACACTAAAATAAATATCATCTCTACAGATAGCCCATGTAGAAGAAATTGGTCATTAGCAACTTTTCATAGCATTGGACAGAGCAGAATGCTAGAGAAAAAGTTCAGATTAATCAACACAGGATTTCTACTTGAAATTAGTGTGAGATGCCTAATGTAATTATTTCCTTCCCATAAGAGCCACAAAACAGCAGCAAGCTGGACTGTCACGCCAGGAATACTGAGAGATACTGAGTGCACTGCAATATCTTCTGAAAACGCTGACCCCGAAACACTTTTTCAATGAATCAGATCTCCTCTTGTTTCAAACTCCCTGAGGCTCACATACCTCTCAAAAATTAGTTTCTTTGCTTTGCAAACATCTTCTTCTGAAAGGTCATTAAAAAGCAGTTATTTGCCTCCTTCTACAGTTCATAAAAATCTTATTCTGTGCCTCAGAAGCAAGCAAAGCTTGTGAGTAATTAAGTCCCTCCTCCCTGTTTTTAATTGATGGCATTTTAAAATGAAACTCTGGAGGCATGAACTGTGTCAGTTGCTGATGCGTTGAAGGGTTTGGCTGGTGTGCAGATTACCTCCACTACATTAAAATCCTTTAGCACTGCCAAGTATAGCATTAGAAAATTCCAGTGTGGAATCGGATTGGGATTCCTTACTTCTCCTGTCTGGGAACAGAAGGCCAGGTGCCTTTTTTTTGTTTGCTTGTCTTCATAAAAGACAGCTCTTATGGGTTATTACAAAACCATGGCTGACATATTTCTGTGGTTTTTCAGGTGCTTTTAAGCAGCTAGCTGGTTAATAGTAGAAAAGTGGTGTAGCTGGCAAAGTGAGAACAAATGATTTTGCGCATTTCAGAGAGGTGAAATTCTGCAGATTTCACTGACTTTCACTTCCTTGCTGAACCGTGAAGCCGTTCTGCAGTCTCCATTCAAGGAGGGACTTTCCCTTGAAGTTAGTTGGTTTTAATGACACAAAACACACAACTGAAGTTTCTCACCTGCTCTGTATATTGAAAACTTGCAAAGCTGTGAATGTCTGGTGATTTTGAAACATTAGCTTCAGTGAACACAATCTGGGATTCAAGCTTACCAGAGAGCACAGAGGAATTTGACTGCTTCAACTCTGTGCCCAACTACTGCTCTGTGTCCAGATACTGAACTAGATTCTGTGTCAGTTATTTCTGTCAGCAAGTCCTAGAAATAAGTATATGCTGTGTTCCTTCAGGTTACCTACTTCCTCTTGGAAAAACTTTAACTCCCTTATCTCCTTGCTCAGAGGGAGTTCTACTTGCTTTAACACATTCTCATGAAGCCAATACCAAATATTTAGCTTGTTGGGTGTTGGCTTGTTTGTTACAAGGCAGAAGAGAGACTAGTGATTGCTGATCATTATGCTTGGAGGAAGGGAAGCTGTGAGTGCTGCCAAATTTTTATCAAGTCAGAGAATTTTATCACACTGGAACATTTTATCATCTTATCCATGACAAAGTTTCCATTGCCATACAAGGGCAATCCCGATCTACTAAATACATGAGTGACAAACGTCTGCTGAAATACCTCTCAGATTTCTCTCTTTCTCCTCCTGTGACAGTCATCTCACTGTCTGAGTTCATTATAGTAAAGGACATTTGTTGCTCTATGAAACACTGACATTCATCTTAATAGTTTAAATACTTGTTTTACTGTATGATTTTAAAAAATTTAATAAAAATCCAGCATATGCATAAGAGAGAAAAAAATCTGTGTCATCATCTGTTGCCATAAAAGAAGGGACTTCTGCAATTTATACTCCCACATACTCTGACTAATAGTAATTCAGAGAATGGGAAAGGTCAATTGAAAGTCACTATCTTTGTTTGTACCTCTTGTAACAGCCTACAGCTGTAAATGAGACCCAGGTTTAACATTTCTTCAGTTATTTATCTTTTTCATTTCCATTGTCTCTTTTTAGCCTGCCATCCTGTCAATACCTTTTACTTAGCAAACTCTAGAGAAAGAGTGCATGAATTTAAAGTGGGCAACAGCTGGGTTAGGTAGCCATACACAACAATATTGCAGAAGCGGACTAGAAAATGAAGAATAAATATTATGTGTCTTGGGGTGGACACGTGTTGAAAATTGCCTTAATATGTGAATACTATAATCTTATTGATTTATATAAACTTAAAACTTAGAAACTACTCTTTTTCAATGTGAGGAAGACTGATGTCTACCTTGGGATGATGCAAAAAGGCAAGAGGACAGGAAATGCTTGGAAAACATGACATACATGAACAACAATATTTTTAAAAGAGTCTTAATTAGTCCAAGGAGACTAAGGGTGTAGCAAACTTTGAATACTTAAAAGACTACTGCTGATCAACCATCTCATCTACCTGTCCGTGATGAGGGGAAAAGAACAGCTTTAAATCACTACTTGGGGACAGTCTTTGCAGATCTTTTCAACAGAAAGGTGAAAGCAACTCAACTTCATTGTCTGGGGGAATTGCAGAGTCAGTATTACTAAGTATGAAAAAGCCTCAAGAAGATAGGAATCTGTCAGGAAGCAGAGGAGAGTGGTTGCTCTCCAGAGGCAGATCAACCAAATGACCTCTAGCCTACCTTCCCCTCTGCTCTCAGCCAGCACTGTTATTCCTGCCTTTTGCATTGGTCATTATAAAAGCATCTTCAAAATCCTGCTCAATGTGTAAGGTACTTTAGGGTCTTTGCCAACTTCTCAGCATGTGAGAACAAGTGCTTGCATTTCCATGCGTCATGGCTGAGGAGCTCCCAGGTGGCCACTGCTCAGGGGACTCCTCTCAGTGACTTGGTACTTCCTGCTTCTGGCAAAAGCATCCCCGTCTTTCTCTCTATGTCGTATCTGGATCTCATCCTTCTCATATAAATGCTTTTTTTTTTTTCTGTATGCCTCAGGAGAACCATTTTTTCAGCTTTAAAATGCGGGTCCTATTTCTTGGTATCAGTGGTGAGCTGAAACATGTAAGAAATATTGTCTCCCTTACAGTACAGTATTTATTAGCCTTACAGTGGTAGTAGTGAAATAATTCAAACTAGTTGACTCTGAGTAATCAATGAAGCCTAAGAATAATCAATCCAACCTAAATGAAACTAAATGACTGATAAATCAGAAATATGAGTTGCCTGGATTGGATGACTTTTTCCTCATATTAGTTTTAATGAACATTCTGGGATAACAGAGAGGTTGCCATACATATGCACACTGACATCTCTGTACATATATTTTCCTAAATCTTCCCTATGTTGTTATCAACAGTCTTGTTATTTTGGCTCCTGCAACAAATAATGACAGTCTTCCCATCCTAGGGTAGTAACAGTATTGAGAACCACAAGCCACTGAAATAAAGAATTAGATCTTCGTAAATCATAAGTTTGGTTTATATTACAGAAATTATTTTAAAATAACTCATTATCGCTATTTGCCTGCTGATTTTGAGATTTTTTTTTTTTTTGCCATCATTCATGGGATCAATTTTCAAACTTTGGTGTTTTAATAACAAAAAAAGTACAAACTTGGTTAACTTGGTGTTTTTAAATGAAGGCTGGGATTTATGCCTAATCCAATGTTGCAGCAGCACAGACTTTAAAAGAAATCTCCCAAAACACATAGCTATCACAAAAGTTGGAACATTTGTATCACTTTTTTCCCAATAAAAATAGTATGGTCCTGTAGAGAATTCCTCTAAACAGATTCTGTGTTGGCTGAAGTTGGCATTTTTTCCACATTTTCGAGCCACATGAATCTGATTGTCATTTGTTCTTAAGGCCCCTTTTCGATCTCTTGAGAGGAGTGTACAAAGGCCTGTATGTGAACAGAGATTTATTTTATGACAAGTTTAATATTTCTTTTCTCTTTCAGGATGAGATAGAGGGTTTAAAAGGGGAATTCCAGTTCCCAAAGAAGGAAATAAACTATTCTTATCACTAATATTATTTTTTACTTGCGCCATCGGCTTGGAGAAAATTTGGAACAGAATTTGTGGGACTTCCCTGCTAGTTTTCCCTTCCAGAGATGATTTGTCCTGAGTGGCTTTCTGAGATCTTTATTTCTTTTGTTTTTTTTTTTTGTTTCCCAAAAGGAAAAAGCAAATCAAGATTTATCCAAATATAGCTATATTAAAAGAGATAATTCTCCTTTTTCCTTAGATTCTCTGCATCTTCTTTGAATAGTGTTTTTGTGTTTTTGTTTTGTTTTCAAATATGGATTAATTCCTGTTCTTTCTCAAAATTTTATTGTCTGTCATACTATTTTATAAATCATGTGTTGTAAGATGGACATCTGAAGCACCATATCTACTTTCTTGTTTTTCACTTTTCCATGGGGACTGAAAAAAAAATGCATGCCATATTAATTAAGTAGAAGTGACAGACATGACATTTAGGATGCTTTATCTAAGTATACATGCTTTCATTTTATGTCTTATTTTAGTTTGATTCTATTTCTGGTTTTACAGCAGAATATTTAACATCTCTGGATTAAAATCTTTATAACTGTTAGTTTAAACTGAGTAATAGTATCCAAAATATTTGCAGACATTAAGATGAAAGGATTTATTATTAGTATATATTTTCTTTTCGTTTCAGTTTAGATCGACAGAAGTTATTACATCCAGGACTGGAAAATTAGAATTGATTACAGTTTTATCTCTTGTAAATTTAATATGTTGAGTTTCCCAGCACTACCTAAGCACTTCAAACTGTATTTTCCATTCCATTTATAAATGTGTAAGTTCTGCAAAACAATGAAACACATCTCTCTTTTGGCTTTTGCTAAGGATATTAGAGCCCATGACACTGTGATGACTGTGGAGCTGCTTTGTCAAAGAGAGATGACAAATTGTGTTAATTATAACAAATGTCAGTTGTTGAAGTGATTTATCGCACGAACAAGGACTGGTTTCTTGTACACTGCAGAGTAAAGGCCATGCAAGACTGTTTCATATGTATGTAAGCACACTCTATTCACAGTCCCAGAAACAGCGAGGTACAGTAGCTTTGTAGATCAATTGATAAAGCCGTACAGGTAACTAATTAAGGTACTGCTAACATAAATATAGTATTTAGGTAAAGTAAGTGGGATTCAGAGTGACATATGACTGTGACCATAAATTTTAAGGAATTTTCATGTTTTGAATACATATGATGACTGTGCTTCATTCCAGTGCAAGAAACTGACATTTAACATGCTGTGTGTGTTTTAAAAGATACATATATATGATGTGTAAAAAGGTACTTAAAAATCAGTAAGCACATATTTAATTCCTTTATTTTTATTCCTTAAACTGAGATTTTTTTTCAAATGTAAAGAACTTATTTGATGGGTTTGTTAGTGGTATTAATAAGGTATTTTAGTTAGAAAAGACGAACAGGTATTTAAAGTGTGTTTGAAGCGATTATCTTTACTATTGTTTGAGGGTAATCTCATTTCCATGAAAACCAAACATGATAAAATTACATACATACAGAAAAAAAGAGATGTAGCTCTGTTGTTTTGATTTGGCTTTTTTGTGTGTATTTGGGTTTTGTTGGCTTGGTTTTGGTTTTTTTCTGATTACCATACAGCCTTGCTAGCAAGGAAAAACAGAACTTAAACACTGTCAACTGCTCAAAGGCCTGTCACATTTGTACCAAGATCAGAGTTCCTAAAACATTTTTTAAGCTATCTTTTCACTCTTAATCTCTCAGAGGTGCTGTGAAAACAAAGTGCTAGCTATGCAAGCAAATTATTTCTAACAGAAGGCAAGGAAAGTAAATATTGGGAAAAAAATGAAAAATGAGAAAGAGAAAGTAAAAGGGGAATTAGGAATAAGGATGTGGGCAGAAGCAAATGTGCATTAGTGTTCAACATTGTTTCCCAGAAAGATGAAGTATTTTTCAATCATTCTATTCAGAATACCTACAGAAAGGAAATGACAAATGCCCAGTTAGAGCCAGATGGATATTAGTGCCCCATGTGATCTAGGGCATGACATCTGTAAGAAGGAACTATTGTTTCAATTCATTTGAATTTCCAGTACCAATATCACATTATGAACCTCAAGATGTGAGATCTCTTCTGTTATTTTACCTGTCAGCGAAGTGTAATTTACAGCTCCTAGTGCCTAAGTAAACATCAGGATGCAGGACATATGTGATGCCATGCTAACATACATATGTATCCAGATGCTTCTCAAGAATGACGTGAATTTTCTGCAGGTCCTGCACCAAATCATGAAAGATGGAAATACCAGGGAGCTCTAAAACGTCACTGTAGTCCCCTGTTTTGATACCTGAATGTCTCCCATAGTTTCTGTTCCTACAGGGACATAAGTGCCATACTGTCTTCCAGTTGGATTAGTGGCAGTTTTGATTCAGCAGTCAGGTTTTCCATCTCCATCTTTCTTTGATTTCTATGAACAGCGCTTTACAAGGTGAGTTGAGCCTTCTTTCAAGTGCAAAATTTTATAAAATTTTTCTTTTTCTCTGAATTCTAGCACCATAGGTTTTTAAATAAGCTCAGAATGACATGTTGGAGAGTATTTACTAAGTGTAAGCCTGTATATGACCTTCACCTGCAGGGTATACTTCTGGCTACATTTCATCCCTGGAACAGGCAACACAGGACAAGGATTTTTGTGAACAATTCTAAGAGCTCAAAAAGAGATAAATATGATGAATAAGCAAGGGATTTTATTCACAGACTTCAGTAAAATGAAGGTGGTTAATGTCTCTGTTCATACAAATGTAAAGGTTGAGTTTCAATGGCTTTGGCTGACATTAAACATGACATTCCCCCTTTTCCCAATCTTACAAAAATCTCTTAAAACATTGTTTTGGGAGAGGAACTTGAGAGAAAAGATCAGAAAAAATAAATCTATCTCATCGACAGCCTGGAAGGCAGAAGATTTGTTTTAGTCTTATCAATTGTGCTGTCTTTTCTTTGTGAATATTGGAGTACACAAAGAGAGCGAGCCAGAAGCTTTTGGGCTGCTAGATGCATTACTTACAGTTATTATTCACACTCTGCTGAATGTAGTTGAAGCAAAGGAAGTTTTGACCTCAAAAATACTTTTATTAAGTATTTACTGAATATTGATGAAAATTAAAATGATCCTTAATTTTTTAGGACTCAAGATAATACGGGGATATGATCTAGTTTTTCATTTTTTTCCACAATGCCAGCATTGGCAGATGAAAAATCATTTGCACCTGGTGGGTTAATACAAGGCTTATTCTTTAAAAAAACACTGGCCTATGGATGGAGCTGCACAATGATTATTCAGTAGGAAGAAGAACTGGAAAGAAACCAGCCCAGTTGTGCCAACTTTTACCAGTTCACCAGGTGGTCAGGTATAACTTTGGGGTTGACCACCACTAGGGACCACCAAAGAGACCCCCGGGACAGAAGAAGGCATCCACAAAGGGGAGGGAATATATGGTAATGATTTCAGGAAAATTATTATCGTATGTATGTTTATTCTGTGAAAATCAATGAACAGGTATGTAAAATACAGAATATGAACAGGAGCTTTTTTGTACTCAGCATGCACGTACTTAAGAGGAGAAATCCCCTCATGCATCCAGATAAATAAAGAATGGCTGCTTCTTAATACTACATTAGTGTTAAGGACTTTTCATTTTTACCAATTTTTCGTAACACCAAGAATAGTTAGAATAAAGAAGTAGCAAACATTTTTGCTCCAACACTCAAATTCCCAGTCTCCCTTTGTTTTACAAAATGGTTTAAGATGGCCATTAACATTTCACAAAACTCACCTTCTGTGCTGAGATTATTTATTTCTTGTTAGAATGGTAACCCACATAATTAAGATAAACTGTTTCTAGTTAATTGAAACCTGACATTTTAAGACTGAATTCTAAATGTCTGCAAAGAGCACAAGAATTGGAGTCAGATAAGTGATATAGATTTTGCAAGTGTCTGATTTATATTCCTGCATATGCTTTTCTCATATGCACGTCTATGTAAAAGGGCTTCAGAAATCTGGCAGAAAGTGAAAAAATCACTTGCTAACTATCAGTGTAGTTGAAAACTAGGGACTAGTGGGACTACACATGAAAGAGGGCTATCAGTTATGTGAATATGCTTCGAGAAGATTCATTTTCACTTGATGATGGTTATTTATTTGCCCGTAAGAGGACACAGCTATTGTCCCATACAGAAAAAGGTCACGATAAGTGGATGGAGCTCATGTTGAGAAAAGCTCTTACTATCTTTCCTTTGACCATTTGAAGCTTAATGTGGTATTTCAAGCTGAAGAACATTTTTATGGTCTGCCAGAGAGGTTGATTTTAACTCCAATTAATCCAAGTAATATCTCATTAGAGCTCTCTGTCACGGAATTAAGATTCACAAACCCTAACCCCTAAAATAAACACTGTCCAGGGCAAGGCCTGGAGACAGAAGGTTTTGTTCAGAAAATAATGGTTAATCGTTATTTACCTTGCACCTATCATTGTGACAACAAAAGGACGTACACTCTTTCAGATTCTACAGCTAATTTTTTTCAGACTGTGAGATGACAGTAGGGAGGGAGGGTGTCTTAGTCAGGGGTACTATGTTTCTCACCAGGCAAAGTAGAGGCAGGAATTAATCAACAACATGCCTGTTGACTCATTCACTTTCAAAAGCAGAAAAATAAACAATAAATGCTTAGCAACCAAAGTCATGCACAGTGACTCTGACTCATGAAAATATATACCACAGCTGTAGTCCTCACTATTTTCCTCCCACTATTAGTTTCAGTAACCCATTCCATGGTATTTTTCAGGAATGACTATATGACTCCAACATTACCATCAAAGATTAGTCTAGAGATACGCTTTATACGATTATAGTAACCTAGACGACAAATGGCAGGTTTAGTGATGTTTGTTAACATAAAACACCTTACAGTGACACTTAGCACCTCTTTATCTGTATTTCTTACTACCTTTTCTCCTAGCTTACCTGGTGAGCTAAAACCATCAAGCCTTCCAATAATTCAGATTGATAAGGCTAAGAAAGGACAAGGGAAAAGTAATCTTGGATTCAAAAAAGTCAGCCCAGATTTCATTTTCTGAAGTGAAGAGTTAAAGAAAAGCATTTGCCTGCCTGTGATACAGTTCCCTGTCTGGGTCTTTCCTGAGGCACGCACAAGCAGCTGAATCCATGATGATATTTAAGTTCTCTTTGAACTTGGCCTCAAGTCTGTAAATGCCATTTCTCTGCTGCAGTGCCTACTTTTACAACCTGTCAGCAATCCGCACCATCCCTAGGGAGTAGTGCGGTTGCCAAACTGACCCTGCAGGCACCAAGCTCCCAGATATGTTGTATGTCTGAGAGTATCCCTGGGCTTGCATTCCTCAAGCACAGTCAGCTCTCTGGTGGCGTTGTCCAGGGCCACAGGTCCTCCCTTGCCTTCCTCCCTGCTACTCCCTGGTAGATGGGAGACAGAGAACATGTCAAAAACTCCAAGGGACACAGTTGCCACAGCACAATGCTTGTACCATGACTGAAGAACACAACATGTTGTGGGAGTGCCATTTGAGTGGATTTCATGTTGCAGTGTAGGTGGGAGAAATGTTACTCCTGAATGCAGCAATGATCTCAAGAAATGAAATTTAAAATTTGAGCTCAGTCTATTTCCTCAGAAAATGATGGGTTTGTTGATACAGTTCATAAAGTAATAGGAGCACATTCTTTTTGAAGAATAGCAGGATTGATGCTGTGGGTCTGAAGGAGCCAATAAACCCTGATGTTACAAGAGGCCCTTTCTCCCAGTTCCCTTTGTTATCGAGGTTTAAGGAAAGGATATAACCATAATCTACTTCATCCACTTTAAATGAAGCTGAGCTCATGATAGCACTTTGTCCGCTGGACTCAGTACATAGAATATGGGTTTCTAATTTTTTTCTTCTGGAAAGTGTTTCTTTTTCCAAGAATGTGCTGTAGGGTCGGTCACTCATTTGGCTGAGGTTAATTCAGCTCTTTCTCTCAGTAGAATAGTTTGATTTCTTTAAAAGCCACAAAGAACTAGCTCTTTTATAAGTTAGATAAGCATGAATAAAGAAGAAACCACAGAAATCCTTGACTGAATAGAGAAGTATGTACAGTGTTTTAAGTTGTTACTACAAATAGATATGAGCTCAGTCATTCTGGTAGTTACTGTCCAGTGAGATAACTTTCAAAAAGAGCTACACTTCTTTATAGAAGTAGCCTTGTAATCCTTCTGTGAACAAAATATTAAAGAAAGGTTGCCTGAACAGTAGCTCCAGTATCTAATCTCTTATTTTAAATAGCAAAGTCAAATAAAGCACCACAAAGACACACAATACATAGTATTTCTTTAAACACATGACAGATAAATAAATAATCCAAAACCTATCTGAAGGCTTCTTATACACATATCTAGGGATTACAATTCAACCATGTCTACCATAAGTTATTTATTAAAACATGGAACAAATATATATATATTTTAGACAACAAGTTGCCAAGGAGATAAATATGGACAGAATAAACTTTTATTTTGCCAAGATACAATTCGTCATGAACTGAGGTCTTCAAAACCCAAATCAAATTCCTCTGAAGAAATAAAAAAATGTCACTAATACCTCATCCTGAATATAGTGTAAATATTTCATCTCATAGCACAGAAGTGTTCCTTTTTATAGTATACGGCACATTAAAAAAAAAAAATGAAAACAAACAAGCAAACCCACAAAATCAACTTCCACTTTTTTTTCTGGACAAATTAAGTCTTTCTTCTGTGGTTTCTTTATTTGTTTGCGTTTGCTTTTTAACTTGAGAGTGGAACTTCCGGACTCTAAGTGAAATGAAAGCCCATTAAAACAGGCTAATCCACTTTTAAGGATCAGTTCAGGCTTTCTGGAGTGCATTGCAAGAGCAGCAAACTGTGCAGCCTGCTAAAGGTAAGACATTTATTGAGAAAGCTTGGAAAAATGTGACTCTAAACCACATTTTTTTGCATCAACTGTACATAGTTACATTCAGTTAGTCAGTAATGAACTATCAGATGACGTCATGCAGGGGTGTAAGGGATTGCATGCCTTCCATTACACCCTTGTGGCTCTTTTCTGTGATGAGTAACTCCCATTTTTTGCAGATGACAAAATAGTTGCTCTCCCTTTGGTGTCCAGGGTTTGATTAACAAAAAACCTCTACAAAAATGCCAAAGCGAAAGAGCAATTTGCAGAACTAGAACTAGGCATTTTAAATTCTTACTTACACAGAGAAAGAATATGCCTTTACATCAATAGTTAAAGAAACTGGAGAGCCTGTAGTCAGGCCCAAGTACAGTTGCAATTTCCCCACTTACGGGACGCAGCCTGAGAGCTCATTCCTTGGGCTCATTTGCTTCTAGTGACTCAGAAAGAGCACAGGAAATTTGGAGTCCTCCTTTACCCCTAGTGTCCTAGTTAACCAAGTGTCTGCAGGTTGAAGAGTTTACTCTGCTCTGTGAAAGTGGCATGAGAGCATCAGCCCTGAGAGGGCCCAAGGATTCTTGTGACCTGTGTGAGAAACTCAAGTTTGGTTTGTTGCCACAAGTTTAAATCAACATCAGTCAAATCCCTAGTTTTTAGAAATCTTCTGTAATTTTGCTGTAATCCTAAAACACTCATTGGAGAATTTAGTAAGTGAAATGTAACAAAAATACAGTGCCAGTGCTTGAAATATAGTAAAGCAATTTTTGTTCGTAAAAAAGGTAACATAATCTTATGGATTCAAAAGTATGTTTGCCCTTAAGTAGACTTTCAAATACAGGAACTACGTAATGATGAATCCATGTTTAAAGTCATTGTGCAATATAAGTAACTTATTGTTTAAAATAAACATATATTTTAAAGTGATACTTTAAATCTGCATAGCAAATATGAACCACGGAAAGATATAAACTCCTACTACATTCACTGGCTCAAAAAAATATTTTCCTGCAAATGCATTAGCAGTGAAATAAGTAGTTGCTTAAATTGTGACATGGAAATACCAGTTAGTTTGAGAAATGATTGCTGTGGAAAAAAAATCCCCCTCTTAGATAAGATCTAAATTATTTCTGCCTACTATGTTTTAATCTCAAGTTAAGCAGCAAATCAGTAAAAAGCAGAGGAAAAACTATAACCTAAGACTAAAAGGAACAAAATAATTATTGAAACACTTGGTTTCTTGTTTCCTGAGATGTCATAATCTAAATTTTAAAATATCAGCACTTTCTATAAATATCAATTTTATCTTCATTCTTTTTTGTTATTCAAATATCAAGTAAATGTGGGTTTTGCACAATATTTTACTGGAGTAAAACACACATAATTGGTAGCTCAATCCTAAAATGCTGAAAGTAGATATCCCAAGTCTGTAGAGTGCATGACTTAAAACTCTGTAAGAAGCCATTATTCAAGTGCCTTTTTACCTCAGAAGAGTACAAACTGTGTCTAATAAATTGCAGTGCATCAAAATACCATTCTTCCTCAGACAATTACATTGATTTCTGACATTTCTATAATAATTTATTAATAAAAATTTGTACTATACATATATTAATCCTGATGCTGTCTAATTATGAGGATTCTGAGTACAATTTTCTGTCATTACTAGTTGATCCCTTTTTAGAGCATCCATAGGAGCTGAAATTTGCAGTGTTCACAGATCTGAAAATGACACAGGGTTCTCAAATTAGCTACGGTCACTTGGCACATCTTTAGAGGTGACTTGCTATTTTCAGTTCTCAGGTGCCTGGCAGGAAATGATGTTAAAAAGCAAGCGCTGCCTAAAACATTTATCATTATAAACCAATCCTGAGACAGCCTTTCCAAAGGTATACTTTTATCAGTGTATTAGGGCAATAAAAATAACCAAAAACAAAATCAGCAGATGCTAAAATAAAAACAGAAACTTGCAAATACATGTTTATTATTTATTACAATTTTTTTTTACGATCACTCTGTCAAAAACTGAATAAAAGGCACTTCAAGAAGGTATCCATTCAGTAATACTTGTTTTCTCTTAAAATCAGAGGTGAAATAGTGTTCCACTTTCTCAAAGTCACTGTTTTGCCTGTTTTTCATAAATAAAGCTGATGGCTTATTTCCAAGGAAACCTTTCAGGCATCAGACTAGCAAGGAAGATCATCCTCCTACACTTCTAGAGTTATGGAAATTTGGGGTATTCTTGTGAAGTTGTTCTCATGTTAGTAGTCATCCCTTCCTTCTCACTAGAATTGCTATCACCAGGAAATCCTATTGGGCATATTTCAGATGGGCAGAGTTCATGTAACATTCATGTTATCAACTTCCACCATAAAAGTAATAAGCATCAGCAGTAGAGAGGAATTAATTCAGATGCTCCACTCTCACTCCTGGTGAAGGATCAACCACAATAAATCCATCAGAAACATCTCTCGCTGTTTTTGGGATGGTGCCTGAGAGAATAACAAGGAATAGATTTCTTTTACATACAGCATAATCTGGACTTAAAAGCAAACAAAAAGGTGTCTATGGCATACACATCTATATATATGTATTTAATTTTTTTGTTTTAAATGTAGGTCTGATGTAGGGAACTAAGGGTAACTTTGGCAGGCCCTCAAGTGAAATATTCAAGTGCTATCTCTAGGTCTTCCACTGTTTTAAAATGTCAGTAACCTACTCTTGTGCTCAGTCCACACCGAACATTTTTCTATTTTGGTCCAAGTAAAATTTAATGCCCCAGCTGTACATACAAAGACAGTATATATGTAAGTATATTAAAATCATTGGTAGATTTTAAAATAAACACAAATTCTTTCTTTTTCTGTAACTGGGTGAGTGCTGTATTTTTTCAAAGAAGAAAGTAATTCCTTTGAATACCTGTTAAATGATAATGTCAACATTTTCGCCTCAAAAAAATGCTGTTGTATATTTTTTAAACATTTTTGCCTGAGCTGTCCTCTTCCTGCATACACTTTTAATAGGAAACAAAGAATGTAAAATATAAATTATGTAGTCAGCCATTAAATCATTTATTATAAATCTGTTTTTCAACTGAGAACAAAATAATTGCTTCATTATTGTTCTTATATAATTGCTTTTCTTTATTTTTAATATAACATATATAGGATGATAGCAGAAAGAAATTACTGTGACAGTATTTTTGTAGATCTTATTACTAATTTGGAGTAGATGAAGTGATCCAGGTCTTTTGCGTAGTCATAATAAATCCAGAATTTGAAGTAACACACCATAAAAACCCTGATTTTTATCTCTTTTCACTTAGTTCATCAGAGTTTTACTGCACAAACAGCAAAAACTAAAAACAATTATCTACGTATTATGCCCTGAAATTAAGCAATTATTTCCTAGAACAATAAAAATAACAGCCACCTCTACAGATATTTTTCTCAGTCATATAGTGTTAAATCTAGAAAAATCTACAAAGACAAGCCATATAAGTGGAAATTATTGCAAATAAGATTTGGTGCTTGAATTTCCTTTCATCAAACTTAGTCTTTGGCAAGGAGGAAATTATAAAACTTTCTTAGATTGGAATTGTCAAAATTGTAACAAATAGCACATTTTGTAACTGAAGATATTTTCAAAGATTCTATATAATATGGGAAGTGCTTTGGACTTTTATTCTGTTTGTGAGTAAATAAAGTGAGCAAATATATATGATTATATATAATTATAAATTATAGATATATAAAATGTGGTTGATTATAATTATTTTATTGCTTTCAGTTTAGGATAATGCATTTCTACCAGAAATTTTAAATTGCAAGTCAAACTTGTACATTTTTCAACCATATTCATTTGAAAATGAGTTAAAGATCAAAGTTACTGATGTTTAACCAACAAAATGTCCTTGGTCTTTCCAGCAATGTTCGTTTTCAAGACACCTTATTCTTTTCTAACTAAATAGCTAAAGTGTTTATATATCATGCTGAATGCTACACAGTTTTGGCTTGGAGTTTCAAATTGTGTAATTTAATAGAAATCATACAACGTTAATAATTGCAATGAATTCTACCGAAAGACTATTTCAAATTTTGTAAAAACAAAGTCAGTGAATGACCCAGGTTTTCTTATGGTGTCTGAGGTACCATGTCATACAGAAATACAGGGTAAAAATTTGAGTCCAGGAGAAACTGCTAAAAAAGTTCTAATAATCAGCACTAACACCAGAAGAACTGTTAAAATGTCACCTTATCAAAACAATCCAAACAGAGCTGTTACAAGAATCAAAGGTCTTCTGTCTCCTAGACCTGAGAAATGAGTGTTTGAAGATTGGTTATGATGTGTCCAGAGTGATGTTTTGTTAGTGTATGCCTCGATCACTAAACGTGTTGGTGACTAATGCTGGTTACACATGCTGAAAAAGGAACACAGTTCATACAGCACCAAGATATTACAATACATTCTGGATTGAAACAATCGTGATTTACAGAACAATTCTGAGAATATTTAATGTTTAAGTATTCAAAGTCTATGGATCAGCTATACTGAAATAATTGTTTAAAATGGAACTAAGATTGCTTATATGTGAGGATCAATTTGCTGCTTGTTTGCTAGTTTCAAAGTTACCATGAAAACCTTAGAAATAATGTGACCAAGTTAACAAAACTCATATGTTTGCTATAACTGTGAACACGCTCAGTGTGAAAGACATGGTGTTAGGGACCAAGGTCTAATTGGACACTGTACAATTTACAGCACTCTGCTAACATTTCATTTGGAAACCTAGCTATTTTGTTGTGCATATGAAAAATGATTTTTCTAGTTTCTGTTTGTTCATAAAACATCAGACAAGCTCGTGATTTGATAATGCTACTTTATTAAATTATTTTTCTCCTGTGTAATTTTTTGAGGGAGATGATTGGAGGAGTTGGAAATTGCCAGCCTGAGTTTGGTGTGTTCCCAGAGCTAACTGTCATTGTGATTTAAAACCAAAGTAAATCCTGCAAACTGACTTAAATCATGTATCCACAAAGTCTTAGCTGTACTCTGTTCATCGTAAAGTAAACAGTTTAACTTTATACTGAAATTATTTTAAATATGGACTGTTTGCAAAAAGCCTAAGAAGTACTGATAACATATTCATTTTCTTTCTCTGATTCTTACATGTCTATTTTTGGGAAAAGAATCTTTTAAACATATTTGCGTGAATACTCACTGGTATTTACCTGGTCTGTGCAACTTGAATGGTGGAACCACCCTGAGCAGGAATGGTGCCCGCAGGCAGTGTCTGTGCATGCTCCTCATGAGACATGAAACACTGTTCAAATTCAAAATTCTTATGACTACACACACATTCCTTTTCTGAAACTCACCACCACTTGAAGATCCTTTCTTTGGTCTCAGCTAAAGTGATAAATCCTCTCCCTTAGACTTAGAAGCCAGAAAATTTCATTTAAATTTAAATCATATTTTAGCACAATCTGAAATTGACTAGTGAACAAATGCTTGATTATTTCTATTTTTTTGACTGATTTTACATTTCCATTTTT
The DNA here is from genome assembly GCA_013397865.1 of Struthidea cinerea. NCBI lineage: Eukaryota > Metazoa > Chordata > Aves > Passeriformes > Corcoracidae > Struthidea > Struthidea cinerea. Next base: position 931,897 of record VZTI01002658.1, read on the forward strand.
AAGGATGATAAAGGGATTATATTTTGTCTAATTATTTCGTTTATTACACCAAGATTTTGTTGTTATGATTTTCACCTTCACATCTCTCCCTTTTGTATGTGTGTGTGTACGTGTGTGTGCAAACGAGTTCTTTCTCTCTCTAAGGGATTTGCATGAAATAATATACACATTACCTTCATCTTGCTGCCAATATTTGAACTCTACAGACTTCTCAAAAGACGGCAAGAGTTAACTTATAGCACCTTCTTAAACTTGCCATTTCTAGAGGCAAGCATTAGAAATACTCGTGACGTAAGATCATAATCAACATAGTGTTAATGTTTACCAAAAAATACCAGTGCAATTGTCAGGTATTGAAATATGTTTGAAAATGGTGTTCAAATGAAAAGCGACACACAAACAAGGCTGGCAAAATGTGTCCGCACAGTCAAAACTGGTTAAAGAAAAATGTGTAAGTTCTGCACGGATGTTAATAGCTATTCCCCCACTCTCCTTGATTATTTATATGACAAGCCATGTTGATAATACAGTATTATGGCACACTCATGGAAATGATCATACAAATAAGAGCATTTAATAAAGAAATTCCTCTTTTCTTTGATACCCGGCTCTTCTAGTCAGGACATGTTGTATCTGTTACTGTTTGTGTGGCATGAGGAGTGCACTCAGCTCTAAACAGAATTGATATAGATTACATACTGACTAACAAATAGAGCACCAAATTACCCTATTCTGTAAATGCAGTCCCAAATACCTTCTGTTACTTGCTTTGGTTGAGCATTATTTTGCTCACAGTGAAAAACTCGATTTTTTTTCCAAAGAAATACATAACAATTTGGGTTGGTTTTTTTTTAAATAATATTTAACATGACCTGGAACAAGAATTCATGCCAGTTCCACACAAAATTCTTGTATCCAAGTGGATAATGTTTCTTGGAATGAAGAAGTAAATTTGTTTTTAAAAAATATTTTAATATTTGCAGGGGTGAGTGTAAAGACTGAAAATGTGTTTGCATTCAGTTTTCTTAGAATTTCTTTCACAGAAAAGTTAGACCACTACTCATAAGTCAGATATAGAGGTTATTAATACTCAGCTAACATGTGTGGCTATTTCATTTGAATAGTCTCAAAATGTAGACTGTACTACAACTGCCAGTGCACACTCATCTGGAAGAAAATCCCAAGTTCACTTCCAAACTATGGGTCACCATTCAGGGTAAATGGTCGCTGCAAAAAAAGTTATAAAATTTTGTGCTAGGTCTGAATTAGAACTTATTCTACAGGCCCTACTTTTTTTTTTCATATTATATTTATAATGGTAAATTCCAGTTATCTTATTCACTCTGATACAACCCAGGTTATTGTAATGCTTCTAGTACAGTCTCCTGAAAGTTGTAAGTTTAACAATTGGATAGTCTATTTCTAGAGATTGCATGAAAGCACAAGTTTCAGTTACGTCTTAAAAAAACCTGAACTGTATTTTTGGTGGCTGAAGATATGTGAGGTAACAAAACCAAACACAGAACTTTAAATACATGGAAATACATTATTATGAATTGAATCATTCAGGTTATAAAAGAAGTGCTGAACCTGTATTGTCTTCAGAAATTTCAGGATAGTTCAAAAAATCAATGTGTTAAATGCTACTTCAGTTAATTTCTATGGTGTGAGTGTCCTGGTTCTGGCCATGACAGGGTTAATTTTTGCAGTAGCCAGGATGGGGGCATAGCTAGGACCCATAGATTGCTCTATGCCACCTCACATCATTGCTGGGGGTGGGGGGAAAGGGACTCTTTCATGGGGAGAAGGGGTTCCTTCTGGTCAAGTAAGCATGGTGCCAGTCCTGAGCTGCAGGGAGCAGTTGGATAACGCCAGTCCCAAGCTGGAGGGAGCGGTGGGGACATCGGTTCCAAGCTGGATGAAGCAGTAGGGATGGCATGGCTGCAGTTGGGTTGAGCTCCACAGCGAGTATTTTTGCATGTGACTCACACTCTCTTTTGTATGCTTTTATTATAATATTGTTTCTGTTCCTGTTTGTTTTCCTATTTCACTGTTGTTTCCAGTAAATTGTTCTTATCTCAACCCATGGTCTTTGCCGTTTGTGCCTCCAATTCTCCTGTCCAGCCAGCCAGAAGGTGGATAGGGAGAGAGGAAGGGGGCGTGCACAAGCAGTACCTGTTTAGGAGAATCTCAGTGGGAGCACTAAACTGGGGGGTACCATTCCTAAACCACAACACTGAGCTTACAGCAGCACAAGCTATTTCTGTCAAGCACTTGTGAAACCAGCAGCCCAAATGAAATAAAACAGTGATTTTTTTGCATTTCAAAAATTTACATCTGTGCATATACCTGCTACGCATCATGCAAGTTTACACACTTCAAGTCAAGAACTGATAGCTCATCTGACTTTTTTTAGCAAGAACCAGAGGGCACAATTCAGTAACTGTAGCTTTACTAAGTTGTACCACTGTGTACTTAGTGATATAGAGTAGTTCTGCCTGTACCACAAACTGCTAAAATTTTGTAACTGAATTTCTAGTTATTGAGGCAAGGGCCTCAGTTAGAAAAGAAACACAGAGAGATATTGCTGATGTGGAAACTAACAGCCTTTGCAAGCTGCCCATACTGGTGCGTCCATTGCTTTTTCAGAAAGAAACCAAGACATATCTTCAGCAAAGGACTCCTTAAAACCCTATATATTTACATGAAAGGTATTGAGTTTGGAGAACTATTGTTCCTTGACGTGCTTCTCTTTCCATCCTTCAAAAAACTAATACAAATACAGCACTGGAAATAGTGGTGGAATATTCCTGTAATACTGGTATACTAGCTCCAGATGACAATGACTTTATTAGCATGACAAGAAAATAAATCTGCTTGTAGGTGGTAAAATTTGTTTCGTTTTATCTTGCTTATCTATTCTAACATGAAAAGTAAACAAGTGAGGTAGCAAGTCAACCTCACATATCACTTATAATAAATTTCCCCTTTAACTTTTTGAGAAAGATATTCAAAAATATTGAGGAACCTGTAGTTGCCAAAACACACATTATACATGTTATTGTATTATATACATTAAATAAATAATCTCCTGTAAGATGTTCTGTTGCTTCAAGAAGTTATGAAGTGTTTCTGCTATGATGAATATTACATAGGATCCCTAACTCACTCACTAACTCAAGCATATTGAACATTGCTAATTACTTAACAGGTTTCCTGTCCTGGGACTTTTTGCTGACAACCAGGTCCTACTGACTGCTACTGACAGTCCAAGTTGTTGAAGATGTAACTGCTCAATCATTGATGATAAATAGCCGCTGGAAAATCTGTGTCATTCACACCTTTTCAGGTACCAGAGTTATTCAAATTTATTCAGCTATATAAACTAACCTGACACTGGATTTATCACATTTCTTTACTTGAGATGGCTGTAGGGAGCAAGTGTAAGAAGCATGGGTGATCTAACAGCAAACAGTTCTAAAGGTGGAGTAGTTCAAGTGAAAAAAATTATTTGTTTAGGTTTCAATAAGGTATTTAGTGCCCACAGTAAGTTATTCATTATACTGAAGGAAATATGGATTCATTCAAATGGAAAGAAATGAAATGCCTTAAAAACTAACAGGACAATTTATTTGATAGCTTTTGAGTGACTGTTATTAGCTCATAGGGAGGTTTCTAGAGATGTTCCTTCAAACCGATTTTAGGATTAGTTTTGCGTAGTATCCATGACCTTTTCATAGTGATAGAAGGTGTTGAATAATCAAAAAATGTAAAAAACCCAAACCCCCTAGATCATCTAAGAACTAGGATAAAAAAAGAAAATTATTAGTCACATAACAAGATATTTGACTATGAGCACATAGATTAAAATGATCCTGTCATTGTAAGAAATGATAGTTCTATGTTCCCATAAATAGTGCCTGTTACATCTATTCATGTGATACCAGTGAATCTCATGTGCTGTTTGCATATACATACACCCTCCCCTCCTCCCGTCCCCACCTCCCTCCCCAATTTTGATTAGGTGCTCTGGCTGAAAGTTTTTAAAGGCATTTTCCTTACAGCTTGGAGAGTTTTAAACATCTCTCCATTCAAGAGGAAAAAACATCTGCTGAAGAGCATCCTATCTCTTGATCTTCAGCTCATTCAATAGCAACAGTGCCCTTTTCTCCTCACAGATCACTGCCAGCCTTTTTTCTCAGTCATACACATTTTTTGACCTGTGACAAAATCTGGTTTGACATATTACCCTGAGAATGACAGTTCTTCAAACTACATTTTATATGGCTATGGGGAAAAGGAGAATACACTGTCCAATTCTATATCCATGAACATTTTTGCTTCATTCATTGTTTCTTTTACATTTCTATATACTGTTGTAAAAAAGGAGGGCATTCTTCCATGTGAATTATTTTTCTGAGAAGAGTTTTCATTACTTTTATTTGAAGTCTTTTCTTATTTGTCTGCTGGAATTACTTTCATTTTTCTGCAACAGTCTGTGCTTTTTTTGCTTATTGTTAATGTGATACTATTTTTCTAACCTAAATCTGATTAATTTGACCCATCTCTAGGCATTTGGGATGTTTCACATTTTCATAATAGCATGGCGCTTTACAAAATAAATAATTCAGTATTATTTTTTTTTCCAAAAACAGTGGGAAGATAAACTTCCCTTTTTCAACTATGGAATTAGAAGCATGAAGTCTAGTTGGAGGCCAGTAACTGCCTCGCAGTGTAGCCAGGCATCATGGTAACCCAGAGTTCAATCCTGTTCAACATCTTCATTAACAAACTGGATGACAGAGCAGAACATAGTCTCATCAAGTTTGCAGATGTCACAAAACTGGGAGGAGGGATAGACCAGAGGATTATGCTGCTATCCAGAACCTCAACAAGATGAAGAAATGGGCTGACAGGAACCTCATGAAGTTCAACAAAGGACAGACACAGAGTCCTGCATCTGGAGACGAACAACGCACTGTACCAGTATACACAGGGGCTGCTTATCCCCTGTTTCCCAAGTGGCTTGGTAAAAAAGGACCTGGCAGTCCTGGCTCCCATGGCTCCCAGTCAAGCGTGAGCCAGCTAAGTGCCCCTGTGGCAAAGAGTATCCGTGTGCACCATATTGGAGTACTAGGTCCAATTCCAGGCTCCATCATATAAGAATTATGGGCATACTGGAGAGAGTCCAAAAGAGGCCCATGAAGATTTTACGGGGCCTAGAGCATTTTTCCTACCAGGAAAAGCTGGGAGCAGGCATGCTGGGTGCATTGGCTGAAGGGCAGAGCTCAAAGTGCTGTGGCAAGTGGGGGTACATCTGGATGGTGTTCTTCATTATTCAGTTCTAGGACCAATTCTGCTCAATACTTTTGTCAGTGATCTGAATGCAAGAGCGGAAAGAAACATTAGCAAGTTTGGTGATGATACCAAACCGGGAAGTGCTGTTGACTCTTTTGAGGGATAGGACGCCTTGCAGATTGATGTAGGTAGATTGGAGTTTTGGACAATGACTAATGGGACGAAAATTAACAAGTCAGGCGCTGGATTCTGCATAGGACAATATTTATCATGTCTGCCCTGCACACATTATAAATTGGAAGAGAAGTATGGATGCTACAAAGTTAGAAGCAGAGAAATTCTTCAGCTTTTTCTAAATATGCTGTGAGAACATTGCTTTCTCATGCAGACTAGCTGAGAAACAGTTTGTTATTTTGTAAACTATTTCACAGCTGCACGTAGTTGTGGAGATGTTTTGGTTCAGTGAGAAAACATATTTTGAAGTAGGGTAATACCATTCGGCCAATCACTTAGGTGGGTGGCTGAGCCATGAACCAATTGTGTCATTCCTCTATTGTGAACCAAGTTATAAAAGGACTGATTTACTTATTAATACAAGGCTATTTTCTCCTGGACTCATTCTCTCTAATGTCGTTCTTCTTGCCACTCTCGGTGCATCACAGTGGGAAAGAAGTGGCTGGAGGGCAGAAAGGGATCTGAGAGTGCTGATTGACAGCGGCCTCAGTGTAAGTCATCAGTAGGCCTTGGAGCCAAAAGGGCAAACTGCAGTTTGGGGTGCAGTGAACAAAGTATAACCAACTGGTCAAAAGAGATGATTATTCTGTTGCATTTAATGTTAATACGGCTTCACCTTGAGTACTGTGTGAACTTCTTGGCCCCACAATTTAAGAAGGATGTGATGGTTCTCGAATTCACCCAGAGAAGAGCAACAAATTTGGTGGAAGGGCTGGAAAGCCTATGCTGTGTGGAATGGCTGAGCACTTTGGGCTTGTCTAGTTCAGAGAAAAGAAGGCTGAGGGACAACTTCATTGCTCTCCACATCTTCCTGAGGAAGGAATGTGAAAATGGAGATGCTTGTCTCTTCTCCCTGGTATCCAGTGCTAGGAAGTGTGTGGGAATGGTTCAAAGTTGCACGTGGGGAGGTATAGCCTGGACATTAGGAAGTATTAGCTGAGGAGGTGGGCAAGCACTGAAACAGGCTTCTTAGAGAGGTAGTCAAAGACAAGCCTGTCAGTGTTTAAGAGGCATTTAGACAATGCCCTTGAATGACATGTTTAAGCTTTTGGTCAGACCTGAAGAGGTCAGGTAGTTAGACTAGAGGATCATTGTAGGTGATAATGTATTTTAAATGAATAATTCTATGATATCTATTTTATTCTTTAGTCATTTTACTCCTTTGGTTTTGGAGCCATAAGTGTGCTCACATGCTTCACACAGTCTCCTGATGCCACAAAGAGAAGACTTTTCTTTGTGCCCACTTTCACTGCAGACATGTACAGCTACAAGCTTGCTTTCATTTACAGAATTTCCTTTTGAAATTTCACTCCCTTGGTGCCTAGCCTTTTTCTTTGGCACACATTTTGCACCATATCCTATAGTCATAAAACCATCATTCTGTTAGTGTCACCCCAGGAGAAGGGAGCTCTGTCATATGATTCCGCTGACTATAAAGCCTAATTTTATTCCTTGATATCTCATGTATCCAGGCAAAGGTAATTGAGGTGATACAGGTATTGTGCAATGACTCCTCAGACTCTTATAAAATATCAGGACTTTTCTAAAGGTATTTAAATGCTAGTTCCAGTTCCTGGGCTTACACTTTAAAACATGTTGTTTCCTAATTTGTCCTTTGTTTGGCTTTATTCTTAGTTTAGTTTTTACCTGCCACTCAGTACTGGAAGAAGAAAACTTTTCATTCTGAGGGGTCACATCAACACTCCAGAAATATTAAATAGGTTAAACTCACACTCAGCTTAAATAGATGTAGCTTAGCAAAACAAGGTAAAATTCTGATTGCCTAGAAGCAGAGAATAAATTAGCCTTTAGAGGTTTAAGTATCCTAATTACAATAAACAGAAGTAGTTTTTGAAGGTTAATACAGCTAACAAAAGTGATTAAGAAAACTACCTGACCTTATAGAAAAGCGAGCACAGAACCATTTAAGAGCCTTTTATGTTTCAGTGTGTCAAAACCCTGTAAAACTACAGTATGTTTTATCATACATCACTAGTAATTAGGGGAAAGATTATACTCTTACCTTATACTCTTACCTGCAGAGAGTCTTGAAAGACAACAGAGGTCACTTGGTTACATGTAAGCTGCTAGGCTCATCAGGCGGATGAGGGAATGTAAAGCATCTGCTGAAAATAATTTTAAAAATAATTGGTTTAAAAAGTTATCTTCTCGCTGCAGTTCCTAGGAAGAAATCACATGGCACTTTGTAAACACAGGATCTGAGTTTCTGATGAGGATGGGAAATTTGTTTTTAATATATGTATATCCAAAAAGTAAACAGATTTTTTTTTGTCATTCCAAAAGAAAGAAATTCTTTCTTCTGGGAATATCAAACAGAAAAGGCAAGAAAATGCATTTGATAATTATGGTGATACAATGACAGCTGCGATTTTTCTACCTTTTTTTTTTTACCTATAAATACCTGCTGTTATTTTGCAAACTTAGGTGTAATTGCCTCTGATCAGGAAGGTCTAGAAGGCTTGATTGTATGTTCAGAGTAATTACTTACAGCTTCATCTAATATATTTGGATTACTTTACATCATCATCATCATCATTATTATTATTATTATTATTATTATTATTGTTAATACCTCAGTTGAGAAAGAGGTTCTGTACCTACCAATTGGAGACTTTGCCAGTTCTCAGGTGTTTCAAAGATGGCTGTGTACTGTATTCAGGTGCAAGAGGAGAGAAATGGACATGATGGTAACATTTCTACAAGGATACATTTGTGACAATAAAATTAAGAAATCGCTTAGGGCTTCTAACTAACCATCTAACCTGGAGAAGCTGTGAGGTACCCGTTGCCTGAGCTCAGACAGAATAAACGGCATGCAGATTTTCATGGACTTTCCTTGAAAATGTATATGATTATAAAAACCTTTTATGTTCCACTTTTCTTCATTTAATTTTTCAGCACTTTTCAATTTTTTAAATTAAGCACACTCTAGAACTTCTAGTAGGGAAACTATAATTTGCTGTACAAAGCGAATAAGATCGTGTTTGTTGTTTACATAGTTTAGTAAAGCAATAAAACTTTAAGCAAGTTTTACTTTGGCTTTCCATGGTCTGACTCTTCATTATGATACAGTGTTTTTATTTTTATTTTATTGTTACAAATAGCTTTAAAAAAGAAGTTTGGTTTTCTTCCTCAACATCCAAATTGTAGGGTCTAGGCTATTACCCATATCTGGACCTAAACTGAAATTAGGGACACTGTTAAATAAAAAACCTGTTAAATAAAAAACCATTGCAATGGTTTTGTTTCTCTCTGATTCCAGATTTTCTCCCTTATTTTCACCATCATTTGGAATTTAGAGCTAGAGTATAGGATGTCAGTGGAAGAAATGCACATTTTGAGCAATGACTTGTGTATTCATTAGGAAATAAGACTTCAGTAATTAGACTTAAATATCAAATCTTTTTGTGTATAAACATAATAGCTTAGTATGGCTCAACTCAGACTTGGAAGAAATTTTTGGGAGAGGGACCGTGTTTCTACAGCCGCGTGTTTTGTGATAATACTGCTACCTCAGCAAAAGTGCTACCTCAATGTAACACAGACATCTGTTTCTCTGATATCTATAACCCTTCTCTAACATTGAAAGAGAAAAATTGCAACTATGTGGTAATGGTGATGTTTCCTTTCCAAATCAACTCCTTCTGACAGTTTTTGCCATTCTGAAGGACATTCTGTAAGCAGAATATACACATCTGAGAGTGCAAATATATTTATTGACCGAGAGATACATTGAACCACAAGGACTAGCAAACTCCTCACCTAAGCATTAACACGTTCGCCATCCTTGATGAGTGTCTGCAAGCTAGGCAGCCAGAGTCAGGAGAAATTGCCAAGGGCTCTGACCTCCTGTCTCCTGATTCTTTGACCTTATCCTTGGGATTTTTGTAAACTTTCACATCAGTATTTCTTCTTGTGAATCGTTGCATTGCTAATACTGTCTCAGCAATTGTACTTTTGTCTGTGCTTTTACTTGTTTTATATGTCTTCCTTTCACAGACTTTCTCACAACTTAACAACTGCTAGTAAAACTGGGTCAAGGTCACAGAGCAATGTGGCACCAAACTAGGGCATAAATTACAGACATCAGAGCCCGAGGGAGCAGAAAAATGGGACAACTCTGAACCAATTTTCTGAAAAGAAACCTACTACCAACTCTGGGGTTGCTGTGCAAATCATGGATAATTACGAATAATATATTCTCCAACTGTAAAAAAATGAAAATATACTGACATAATTGTGTACAAAATTGAAAAAATATTTTTATGATATTCTTAGTAGGGCAACAGTTTAATTTAGAGGAAAAGATTGAATGTATATTTAACATAGTTTCAGAAAATGGTAAACACAAAGATTTAAAATTCTAGAAAACTAAAAATACTATTTTAAATACTCAACTAAGTCACAAAATAAATGCATAACCATCTTGATCGGGAAAAGATCAAAATTTATGGTGTTCCTGTGAGTTTCATTAAGATGTATCAACTCAGCCAATGGTGCATGAAATCACAAAGATTGACATAAACCTCCAAATGGAAGTAAATGGGAAGCCTGATTATTAAAGGAATGAGAAAAGGCAACCTTGGCCAGCAGTCCTGGAACCTACTGGCTGATGATGTTTTTTGGATCTTAATGACTGATCTAAAATCCTTAAAACCTACTGAGGAATTTTGTAATGAAGAAAAATGAGGCTCTACAACAACTATCAAATCTTTGACCAACTTAATTCCTCAGTTTGGAATAGAAAAATATACATTCTTACCTGTACTCTGGACACTACTATATTTTATCCTTGAAGAATACCAACACTATTGCTAAATACTAGTCCAGACAAATTACTTTGTTTGCTTGTCAATTTAACTCCAAACAAGTTGTTTTCCAGAATTAAAAAGGACAAAAAGAAGAAAGATTTTGGCCGTTCCCCAACTTATGTACAAAAGCGGAGAAAAGCATGGCAGTTCTGAAGGGTTTTTTTGGACACACTGTCCTGATAATGTGTTTTGGTTTGGTTTCGGTTTTTTTGTCTGTTTGTTTGGGTTTTTTTTAATATTTATTCCTAACCTCATTAAATTTACCCTTAAAAATCTCATTTTGTGTTCTTTGGATCAGATCATTCCTTATTTGTTAGTTGCCATATTTATAGGGAGAGGTAATACATTTTTACTCCAATAGGTATATAATGTCATAAATATATCATATTTACAGCCCAGTAATGAGTAAAACTCTAGCACTGATGAAAAAAGGCTTATTACAGCCTTCTGGAAAAAAAGATCTTTGACTTCATTTCTGAATTCGTTGTGTCATCTGACATATTTCCTGCTCTTTTGCAATATTTCCCTTATTTCTCTCCCCAAAACAGTGTTTAAATAATTATGTTAGACATATACAGTCCCATTGTATTTTAATAAGGATATAAAAGGAATTGAACTTATTTTTTACAGACACCCAAATACAGAGTGGATGTTCAGATCTCTGTTCCTCTGGGATGTGCTTTCTCCTTTTCGCAATCACACTGAATTGAGAATTATTATGCTAGCAGTACACTACCTAAATATTGCCATCCCACAGAAACTTGCCTGAGAACTATGCTCCACTTCTACTCAAGGTCATGCTATAAGTAGTTCATCTGAAAAACCTGAAACAGTCCTTTTAAGATGGGATGAGCCTTATCTAAGGTTTACCTGTTTCTATTGCCTATGCAGAGAGATTCACATGTATAAGGTAAAAGTACAAAAGCCAAGGTAAAAAATATTTATAAGAACTAAGATAATACATTTTTATATAAATCAATATAATGGTATACCTTTCAGATTCCTTTAATATATCTCTTTTCTAATCCTAGGTCCCTTTGTTAAAAATCTTTATTACAGCATTATTATTCAGATATTTACAAATACCTGTACTAGGTATACTGTAAGGTATATGATTTCTTCCCTCTTCCTGGTTTATAAAACTTTTTTTTAAAATTTATATACTCAGTAAGTGCACAGATCAGCAATGATTTATAAATGTTTTACTTAAGTGTAGTTGAACTTAATGCAATTAAAAATAATCTTGAATAAAAAAAATTTACTATATGACTATGCTTCCTGTTGATACCTGATATTATATCATCATAATTGACTGTTAAAAAGAAATCATTTAGGGATTTTAAGAATTTCTATTTCAGCAGTAAACCTTCTGGTTTGATTTTAGACTAATTAGTGCAATTTGTCTAAGCTTGTATAAAAAATACAAAATAGCAAAAAATAAAAAAATGTGTCACACAGGCATAAAATGTTGTGACTGAAACAAGAAAGTTAAACATTTTTCATTATACATCTGATTTTCCCAGAGTGTGCAGCATCAGATCTTAAGCTGGTGCCAATATATATCAGGAAATGAGCATATTATGGAGAAAAAGAACATAATTCAGAAGTAACTGAGTCTTGTAGAAAATTCAAATCCAACTGCCAGCTCAGAGCACTAGAAGTATAAAAATAAAATTTCATGTTCTCACAATTCTGCAAAGTGTGCTATTATTATAGCTCAAGAGGTTGAGATAATGACATCAGTGAAAAACTGGTAACTACAGGTGGGATTGAGCAATCTCTGCTTCCATTTTAAATTTATTCCTGTTTTTTATATTTACTGCAGCTTTCTGTCTGTGGACACATTGTACTTCTCCGGGTGTGGACAGCTCTAAACTGTCTAAAATCAGATTAATTTATGAAGAAGTCCACAGCCATATAAGAAATTAATGGTGTGAGATGATGATAAATGGAATTTCATTGACTAAACTTACTGTTCTGAAAGGCAATGATACAATGAGCAACTATCAGAAGTGGCAGGCACATGAAACTGCAGGTTCCTTAAAAAAAGCATTGTTCAAAAAAACCCCAAAATAAAAGAACCTTTTATGATGGTTGTAAGATACATTAGTTTTATTACTTGAACTAGAGGATATAGTAACTAAAAATGCACGTTATAAAAAGCATTTTCAGGACTAGGAAAACCCTAGTAGTGTTCCTTGTTGATGTGTCATTGCTTTCTCTCCAATCAACAAGTTCTTTTATACACCTTAGAATTTGCAATTTCACAAATTATCAGCAAGTAGATTTCCTCTGATGAGGTGGGAATTGATGGTGCTGCACTCTGGCAATTCCCATGACAATGTCACTGAGTACCTTTCACAGTGGTGAAGCACAAAGGTTATTAGATAAGAGCTGAGGAGCTGACAGCATGCTTTTCATGTTGTCACACAATAGTGAAGTAGCAACTAGAATATTGGCTGACCACTGCTTTGATGCACTTCCTCTCCTTTATAATTTTCCTCTTACCCTTGTTCTTCTTTTCTGTATTATTCCAATGCCACCACAGAGACTATAAACACATGCTAGAATCCCAACTCTGCCTTTGAACTGGTAGACAAACATATTCTTTCATTGAGATTTTTCCCTGATCAAGAGTCAGAAGGACACTTATCAAAATGTTGGACATTTTTTGTTCTATTCTGTTTAAAGTTTATAATGTAATAAGCTCTTGTTGGTAAGAAGAATACATTTAATTCCATAGCCTTCTGTGCTGTCCCCATAGTTTCCAGGTTCTGAGCTAAGTTCAGGTATCTGTGAGTAGATTCTAACGCAGAGCAAAGACATTTGCCATCCACCAGCTGTAGGTTCTGCAGTCTCTGTCTGCAGACACATAAGAAATCCTTTCCAAGCAAAATATAATTTTCTCACAAAAATTAATTTCCGAAAAAGTTACAACAACTTTAAACTTAATTTGATTTTTCCGGGTTACATGCTCTTCGATGAACCTCTGTAAGGCTGTATGAGGATCACTCTGCCACATTGCCATTAAGCTACTTACCATATACGTCTGTCTTGGGGTGATTTTGTGATGTGTATCCCCTGTCACTACTCTACGCCCACCAATCTTTTCTATGCCTTTAAACTGAGCCTGAGAGGGACAGAAGAAAAAAAAAACTCTCCAAAGCAGTTGTTTCAAGGACACCAAGATACACTCCTTGGCTTCTGTGGTACCCTTGGTTTTTTGTTCAGCCAACTTTTTTTTTTGGCTCCTCTTTTTTCCCGGCGGGATATGGAGAGTTGAACTTTGTTTTCCTAGGATTTTGGCGTTTTTTTCTCTTCTTCTCTTCTGGACTGTTTCAACAACATCTGAACACATCAGGAGAATTTTTTTCCCGGAGGCCCCAGGGGGTGGGCCCTCTCCAACCCAGCTCCGAGGAGGGGAGAGACCACACCTACACCCTGAGGAGTGGCACGTATCAAAGCAGCTATTTTAAGAAACCAACTAATATGTGGACGCACACATGCATGTGCACATGCACATACAACAAATATGCTTTTATTTTCTCCAAAGATATCTCAAAATTGTAATGCTATCTTCTCCTTGCAGGTGAAAATCAAAGTTTTATATGATTCTGTTTAGTATTCATTTATGTGTTTTGAGTTTTAAAAGTAAGATTTTGTATTTTGTGTTGGTCATTGAGTGAGTTAGGAAGGCTGTTCTCTAAAACTGAGCCTGACAGTGCATAAATTAAATAGCACCTCTGCTTCTCAGCTATTAAATCTTGTATCTAAACATAAATACTTGAACTGCCTCCTGAGTGCAAGTGCCATAGCTACCTACAGACAAGTATACACACATGCACTCCATCTGAGCACCTGGGCGCTTAGCAATTGACTAGACTCCACCACAATTCACAAATCAACTGGAAAAGGACTAAATGACGCCTAAAATCATGGTAACTACAATCCAGTAGTCATGCTCAGACCATGAATAAGCTTTGAGTTTTCTTTGAATCACAGCAGTTTCTTTGGTTTCATTCAAAAACTTCCTGGGGAAGATCAAATCTGAGGCCCAAACTCATTTTTCTTCTTAGTACCAGTGGATTCAAAAGCATAAAAGAATGCAATATGAGCTACAAATTAACTTGGAATGAAGACATGCTTCACTCAGCTCAGAAATACTCAACCAAAGTCATCTAAGGCGTATATAATCACATAATCACAAACCGTATAGCATTAACCATGGAAAATTTCTTTTTGCTGTGTTATACTGTAAAGAAGGAAGGCTACTGTGTACTTAGGAAAAGTAGGCAAAAAGATTCTTGTGCTTCAAAATCTTCTAAAGAGCAAAAGCGAATACATCTCTTACAGATTAGAATTTGTTGTTGGTCCCATTTATGTTTCGACAATTTAATAGTCCAGATTATTTAATGCAGAAAAACCTCATTAACAATACAACTAAAATTTTTATTAAAATAAAAGCACTTAGTCACTCCTAGTAGCTCTCCCTGTGCCCTGGTGTGGTAGTCACATCTAAGAAATATCCCTCAGTATCCGAAAGCCAACACTTAGTCCTTCCTTGAGAAGAAGAAGGATGCTAAAGGATATTGTGATGAGCTGATAGTGCTCTGCCCTCTCTGCTGCTCTCAAGGATGAGGAAAAATTGTTCAGACACACACCCAACAATAAGCATTCACTCCCATATACAAGCATCTAAACGCTTTACAGAAAACAGACTGCTCTTACCATCTGGGAGATGGGCAGGAAATATCAAAGTGTTCACGAATTGTGGTGTATCATGCATTTTGGGATATTTGAAAATGGAAATATATCTTCAACAAGGAAAGGGAAGGTGAAGGTTCCACAGTTTATACTGGACCGGGTGCTAGTAAGTTGAGAATAGGCTTAACTCTTTATTCAGGGTGTTGTTAGTGCAGACTACATTCAGAACTCTAATTTCTTGGTAAAAAATTTTGAAATTATGTGTTGAAAATATGTGTAGAAAATATGTGTCAAAAATATGCAAAAAATTTATTTAACCCTGCAGATTTTTGTAAGCTTTGAATCCAAGGTGTTGAAGGTAAAAAATATTGGAGACAACTCTCTACATTGAGCATAACATGATATTTGCTGTATTTAGATAGTCCATAAATACAGTTCCATTATATTGGTTTTTTGTGATAATCTGGAATAGCTCACAAGGTATTTGGATTTATGCTGAAACAGCCATAATTTCCCCTTTTTTATTATATGCTTTGTTTCAGTTTGGGATTTGGTGCTGCTTCTGATGTTCATAAAAAAGCTCTTCCATTCACAGAGTGATAATTCTCTGTTACTCTTTTGGTTGCTACTATAATTTTATGTTTATTCTAATTTATTTTCATTCATTTGCTTTATGTTAAGATAAATTAAAGCTTCATTTCTGATTCTGATTCTATCAAAGTAAAAGCAATAAAAAATAACTCCAGATCTCACTAAAATAAAAGTACCTTTTAGTAAACAGGATAATCCTCCCCGCCCTCTGCCCCCCATTTTTTTAGCTGCCAGTTATTTAGATCTGGAGTCCTTCCAAAACTGAGAGTCATAGATGCATTATGCTAAATTCAGCTGCAGCACACATTTCATCTTATTTTTCCCTATATCCTAAGCCCTCATTTGAGGAAGAACAAGAAGTTTAATTAAATATGTATTGAGATTTTCCTCCACAATGTCAGCCCAGGATGATGATAAATGTAAGTGGCTTGCCAGCAGTACAGCTACTCCTTTTATCTCTCCCTATTTTTCAGCTTCCAAGAGAAAAGTCCCTCAATCTAAAGTCTATAAGCAGAAAAAAGTACAATTAAACCACACGATGACCTTTCATGTATCTTTAAAATCACATATGTATATGTATATATAATTGTACACATAACTATTGAATTTTATGGGCATGTTCAAATATAAGTCTGTATGTGTTTATATGTATATATATAAAATCCTTAGGGAGATTGTTTCCCTTGAAAAGAATAAACAGCCTTGAATATACTGAAATATCTTTCCTGTACCAGGGAAATGGACAGCAAACTATAGTTTCAGCAGAGGAAAATTCTGTACAGTTCAGACACTGCAGAAAGGGGGTTGTTGAATGTATAAAATGAATAAAGAATTTCAAAAGATATCTTTTCCGTTCTTTTACTCTCCTACCTTTATGTTGTTTAAAAGTTTGAAATTTTTTTTGGTTTTGTTTTTTTTTTTTGAGAATCTTACCTACAACTAATCCATTAGAAAGTTCAAATTCAGCATTCTTGGCTTTCTTTATAATCACTGAAACAGTAATACTCTGCCATTAGACCAACTGCTGTTTTGAATATGAGTTTTCTAAGTCTCCCCCTTACAGAGTAAGAGAAAGAAGGCTTCAGGCTGGTGACTTTTCCATGCCTCTGTCTCCCATTTCTCACTCTTTCTTCGGCTATCAAAAAAGGAATGAATCAGTCCTTAGAAAGTATGAACTATTCATTTTCTTCTCTTATGTCTGAAAGGAACTTAGATTCCCGCTATAAATTATTTCTTTTTTTGAGATGATACAAGCAAGAACTAAATTAAGGTCTGTTTCAAGTGGGTCATTCCATCTAATTGCTGCTGGCAAAAACCTGGAAGTTTTTATTAATCCCCATTTAGATACTGAATAGGGTGCAGGAGTGTTTTCAAACTAAAATGTTTATTCTTCTGTAGAGCTGTATTATTAATGTTGCATGCATTATTTAACACCACTTTTACACACAAAAATAAATTAAATATGAATTTTTATTTCCTTTACTTGGTAAGTACACACATCCTAAAAACACCAGAGGAAACAATCATTTAAATGATCATAATATGTATTCCTTTGTTTCAAAATCCTACATATTACATAGTTAGTCTTTACAACAGTGTTATAAAAAACCAGTGTTCCTATCAGTGTAATGGTATATCATAGCTGTGTGTTGGCAATTTTATAAGAATACACTGATGATATAAAACCATGGAAGTCCTAAAACCATATTCGCATACATTCTTTCTCAGCCCACCACAAATTTTTCATTCTAGTTTGTGCAAGAGGAATGTATGCCTCAATATTTCTGCTGCTTTTGTGGTGATTCAAATTGCAATTCAGGCATATTGAGGAAAAGCGAGAATTAAAAAAATATGAATACCTGAGAAAAAGGAAAGATATCAGTTGTACAGTCTGAGCCTTTAATCAATAATATCATAAGTTATTTGTGAGATGTGAGAAAAGTTTATGTTGCTCTAGTGTACCTCAGGGCTCAACCACTCAAGATGCCAATATTTATGACTAAGGTTGTTCTGAACTTCAGTCAAGCCTAGTTCAAAAGTAATTATGACTCAACAGCACAAACTGCAAGAACCTTGGACACAAGGTAAGGAAGCTTGTGACAAAGTGCATGAAAAACAAGCTGTATTATTACTTCAACTTCACAAAAACTACCATAAGATTTTACTGAAAGAAGAATTTTGGGTTAGTTAAGCTTCCTCAGTTGCTACACAACAACCCAAACCTGAGCCCCTGGAAAGCAGCAAACTTCTGTACAACAGGTCAGGGACCTATGGTCCCTGCAGCAGGGAGTCATTCACTACAATCAGCTGTTGCTTTCTCCTGCTGCTCCTTTGTGTTCCAGGGTTCAGATGCACTGCATGAAAACACAGTCAGCTTCTCCTCAACTTGAGGGCGGTGAACCTATTCAGTAGCTGCAAATGTCCAGGTGTAGCAGGAGCCTTCTTCCTGGTACTGGGAGGCACCTGCTTCCAGCCTTCACCTGCCTTCCTCTTCCTCCTTCAAGTTTCCTCTTGCCATTCTTCTCGAGACAGGTTCCATACCTGAGCTCATGGAATGAACTGTGTGGCACCAACTACACAAATTTTACCGTGCATAGGTCTCCTCAGACATTTTGCACACCAGTGGCTATGTTGCCGTCCCTTACTGACTAATGAGAATCACTGTGCAAGTCTAACTCATGTTAGGTAATAGACCAGTAGACCATATTGTTCTAACTACTCCCTCAGCTCTGTAATTTAAGTGTCATTGAGGGTAAAAAAACCAAGAGGCCTGTTTTTAAGCTCACAAGGTTTCTAGGTAGCTCCATTTGCATGTAGGAACAACTAAAATAATACCTAAAGCCTCAGGTCACAAAATTTGAAAAGTAAAAAACTAATGAAATTAACAATTCTTCTAAAATTTCCAAATCAGTTAAGTCTCCACTACTAGTCTGTAGAAAAAACTAGGTATTAAGTTATCTTAAGTAATGTATTTTCAGACTAACTGTTTAACAGAAGGACACTAAAATATTTATTGGCAAGTACTTCTTGTACTTATGTATTTGAACTGAAGCAAGTACAAAACTAATGGCTGCAGTATATCCCTCGAGCTGAAGTGAACTGATGTCTTCCCACTATATGAAATACTTTCCAAACAGTTCCCTACTTTCCATGGTTAAAAAATCTCTGTATTTATACCAAGTGGAATATGAATGAAGAAACAAAGAAAAAATTCCAGCATCAATGTGTTTATTATTTCAGCTCCCTTGACATCCTCTTTGCTGATCTTCCAGGCAGCGGTGTCTTTTTCCATTCTAAATATGCAGACAAATCCTCATGGACACACTTGCGTTCAAGTTTCAGAAAAAATAAAGATCACACATCTTGATGCTCTATATATGGAAATATTTCTTGTCACACAAAATGGATCTTTTCACTGTCTGACTGTCAACCCCTTCCTGATCAAACCAGACAACACCAGCTTCTGCTGCTTTTCCAGACTCTTGGCAGCCTCTCCTGACATCTGCACATCTTGCATTTACAAGTACACAGATTCCACAGCTGTCAGTGGATGGAAATAATTTTGAAATCCAGAGTGAATACAAATGGATTCCCTGTAAAAGGCTTTTATTTCTGTGTCAAGCAGTAGAGTTGCTAGAACAGAAGCTTCCATTTTACACTTCACCATTTCCAACAACATCACAGAAGACTGGAAATGTCCCAACAGCAAATGGATGTAAGATTTTTTTTAAAGTTCTTTGTGTATCAAATAAACAAGAGAAAAAAAATCAATTTTTTGTCTCTGGATTTTTTACTACATACAAATAAATATAAGGAAGGGATCTCTTGTACTGCTCTTTCTTCTTTATCAAAGAAAAATTTCAAATGAAAAAAAATGGTTTCTGGTTTGTTTATAACACAGTGTCATATAGGAGTTCTTTGAGTAGCTACAGATTACAGTATACAGTATTGGCAAGGAATGTAATCCATCCATTCCCTATTATATCTCACTTAAAAAAAAAAAAAGTTATAGCATTAAAGACCATTATTAGCTTGTTTTGGAACTCATTAGCCTGAACTAGTTGTTTATTTTGGATGCTGCAAAACTGTGATCTCACATTTGTGACGTGAGATTGACATCTTGAAAACTGAGCAGAACTTCATAACTTTTCCACCACAACTGAGATTTTAAATGAAACCAGATTCCTCCTAGAACAGATTTATTTGGTGTAAAATCTAACAACTTCCAAATTTTTGCACAGAAAAACAAACAAAATTGCCAGACTTTTAACTGCTACTTAAAAAAATTACAACAACCAAATAAACCAAAAGAGCTAGAAAGAGATAAACAATTTCTGGTTTTGTCAACACTAGGAAACACACAATATTATTGCTGTCCTTCAGTACTTAAAGAGGGCATATAAGAAAGATGGGAACAGACATTTTAGCAGGGATTTTTGTGATAGGACAAGGGGTAATGGTTTCAGACTGAGAGAGGGCTGATTTAGATTAGATATAGGGAAGAAAACTTTTACAGTAAGGGTGGTGAAACACTGAAACCATTGCTCAGAGACGTGGTAGATACACCATCCCCGGAAACATTCAGGTTTACGTTGGACAGGGCTCTGAGCAACCTGGTCTAGCTGAAGATGTCCTACTCAGTGAAGGGGGGTTGGAGTAGGTGGCAAAGTTCTCTTCTACCCCAAACCATTCTATGACTCTCAGATTCTGCCTTTATTTTATTTCTCAGCAGCTGGACAAAAAGCATTGTCAGAGAGGAAAAAGCCATTGCTGCTGGATCCTTTTGAATGCAACCCTACTAACAGCTGAATGCAGGATTGGGGTCTTCTAAAGCTGTGCCTGGCCAAAAGCAGCCGTTCAGGGAGTCAGATGCAAGGGAGCCCTTTAAATGATCAGCAAGCAGTCTGGTAGTACACTGATCCTGACCTCAGTGACAAAACTTGAGCACTTTGTTCAGCTGTGAGGCAGCCTGGAATGAAATGCCAAACTGTTTTATACCTCGAGTATGCAAATCCCTTGGAACATTATCATAGAGATAGATACGTCAGCAGAGAGCTTTTCTAGATTATGCATTTTGCTGCAGGAAGAGCAAGTGCATTCATTAATGAGAAGGCATTGCAGGACTGTGAGGAAAACAGTGTCAACAAAACTCAACTGGCTTTTGCTTAAAGCCTTGAGAGTGGCAAGTGTCAGCCAAACTCTAACCCCAGTCTGAACTACTGAATGTTGTCTGCATGAAAAAAGGCTGCTTGACCTACTTTTATCCTCTGGATGAAAAATAGAGGTTTCTGTCTGCTGACAGCTGTTGCACTTCCAAAATAGCGGTAATCAAGTGACTTTTTTTCCTTCTAAAAATAGCTGTGCCTAATCTGTCTTGGATGACGAAGGCTGAATTAGAATTTATCCTGAGGAAATTACAAGTTATCCATTGACCACTGATTAGGAAAAGGAAGAAGTTACTTAGCCACCATGTGGCATAAGGTGACCATGAGAAATAAGAACAACAAATATGTTCTCTAGGACACCCATGTCTACAATTAGAAGAACATATTTGTAAAACTTTATAGAAACTGCATTTTATGACATTTTCTTGTTTTAGTTAGAATGCAGTAATGACTGGCAGTGCATGCTGGGAGCATCCTGTGCATAGGGCAGGTAGCCTCCAAAAGGAGTTCAGTTCTAAAATATTTCCATTATGACTTGGCCACCATAGCTATTATTAATTGTCTTAATCACCCTTTACATACTGTATATTTATTTCTTTTCTTCATGATAAATGAGGTTTTTTTCTTTAAAGCAAAATTTCATGGTACATAACACATAGTTTACATTCTTAAGAGCAGAATATCATTTACATGTCTTTTCAACGACTAATCATGATCCATTCAAGCATCAATAAAAAGTATGAAGTTTCAAGATTCTTCTTTAAGGATCTCTGACATGTCACGATGTTTGTTGATGGAGATGATACTACTCAAAGCTCCAGGTCTCTCTGGGAAGCTCGGTGGAGTGTGATAACCTGACACAGATATTGACTGCAGATAAACTTCTGTAAGCATTGAAAGTAAAACTTGCAATGTCAGATTTAATTTCAGCTTCTAGTGCAAACCAGAAAAAGTTCATCTGGAAATCATATTTTCGTTTGCATTGTTTAATATACCATATTGTTTAATAATTACAGCAATAGTACTCTAACAATGAGCTGGTACAATTTTAAAGAAAAAGATAGTTTATTCCTCTAAATACCTTTCTGTCTTCAGAGCACAATTAGTTGTAGTGTGAAACAAAATCAAAACACAGAGGAGAAGCTGGAAAAAAAGAAATGAGAAGAACACAGTCAAAATAATAGCAGCATTCTTTTATTCAGGAGATAATAACTTATCACATGTACAGCTTTGGACGAAAAAACAATTTCCACTAAGTTAAAAACAAAAAAAGAAACAAACCCAAAACTGGCAACAGAAATTAAACTGTAGAATATCATAGATATGGCAATGACTTTTGACCTACTTTTTCTGACTCTGCATCCTTGTAGGTGCAGGGGAGGAGTAGAATTATTATTAGATTCACCATTTATTGAGGCTAAGCACCAAATATTTTAGGTGGCTAAGAAAGAAAAGTGTATAAAGGTAAATGCACTGGGCAGTGTATACTCTACTTTATTACCTTTATTAACACGGCAAAATGAGCATGTGACATGGGAATGGTTTAAGGAAAAATGAACTGTTACACAACTGCAGATGTCTATACACTGATAGACATCCAAGAACAGTATTGTTGAATTTAATCATCATTACAGATAAAAATAATGAGTTTATAATTAGTTCAACCCAATCTCTGGATTTGAGTCTATTCCTTTACTTCATTCATTGCCAGGCAATTCCAAAGTATCACAGGTCAAGCAGATGAGGCAGAAGGCTGGCTTGGCTGAATAGGGATCTTCTCTTGGAAGGAAGATGAAAAAGGAAGGTCTGTGCCCAGTGGAAGCAAGTTCAGGCAACATGGGAAGAGTACAGAGATGTTGCTTACCACTGTAGGGAGAAAATTCATGCAGCCAAATTTCAACTGGAGTTGAGGTTGGCCAGAAATGTGGGAGATAATAAAGAGTTTTTTCAAATATATTAATGTCAAAGGACAGTGTAAAAATAACATTGGCGTGTTACATGTTGAGGATGGTCCCCTCACTAACAGGGACAGGGACAAGGCAGAGGTGTTTAATGCATTCTTTGCCTCTCTCTTCAGCACAGATGACTGATCAAGGGAGTTTCACTGCCCTGAGCTGGATGATCAGGGCTGTGAGAATGATCAGCTCCTGGTCAACCCTGAAATTGTGAGGGATTTGCTGCTCCAGCTGATTCCCAACAAAGCTATGGGGCATGATGGGATTCATCTAAGAATCCTCAAGGAGATGGCTAATGTCATTGCAAAACCTCTCAATGATTTTTGAATGCCCTTGGGAATCCATAGAAGTCCCAGATGACTGGAAGCTGGTGAAGGTTTTCCCAGTTTTCAAGAAGGGCAAGGAGAAACACAGAAACTATAGTCCTGTCAGGCTTACTTTAGCGCCCAGTTAAATAACGGAAAAGATTATTCTGGGAAATATTGAAAAGCACCTGAAGGACAGCACAGTCATCAGTCACAGCCAGCATGGCTTCGTGAGGGAAAAGTTTGGCTTATCAAACCTGATTTCCTTTTGTGACAAGTAACCCAGCAGTTGATTGAGGGAAGGCAGTTGATGTAATCTTTTTGGACTTCAGCAAAGCTTTCGATGTGATCGCACACAGTGTACGTCTGGAACAAAATATCCAGCATACAGCTGGGTAGCTGTGCTACGTGGTGGGTGAGCAACTGGCCCACAGGTCAGACACAGGACATCAGGCTGGTGTCCAGCCACTAATCAGGTCCTGCAAGGCTTCATCCTTTGCCCAGTTCTCTTCAGCATCTTCATTAATGGCTTGGACACAGGACTCAAAGGATACTACGCTTGGTGACAACACTAAACTGGGAGGAGCTCTCAGCTTTCTCAAGGGCGGAGAGGCCCTTCAGAGACACCTCCACAAATTAGAGAGATGGGCAGTCACTAACCATACAAAGTTTAACATAGTCAAGTGCTGGATTCTGGGACAGGGTAGCCCTGGTTGTATACAGGGGTATATCCCCAGTGTATACACTGGGGAACAAGAGGCTGAAGAGCAGAGCTGCAGAAAGGGATCTGGAGTCCTGGTCAATGGCAAGTTGAACTTCAGTCAATAGTAGGAAGCCCGGAGGGCCAACTGTGTCCTGGAGTGCATCAGGCACGGCATCACCAACCAGGCAAGGGAGGGGATTGTCCAACTCTGCTCTGCACTGGGGCAGCCTCACCTCGAGTGCTGGGGGCAGTTTTGGGGACCACAATATAAGAAGGATATAAAGCCATTAGAGTGTCCAAAGGAGGGCCACTGGATGGTGAAGGATGATGAAGGCCTTTAAGGGGAAGCTGTAGGAGAAGTGACTGAGGTCACTTGGTCTGTTCAGCCTGCAGAAGAGGAGACTGAGGGGAGATATCATTGCAGGGTTCACCATCCTCATGAGGGCAAGCAGAGGGGCAGGTACAGATGTCTTCACTCTGGTGACCAGTGACAGGACTCAAGGAAGTGGCATGAAGTTGAGTTGGGGGAGGTTTATATTGGATATCTGGGAAGTTTTTCACCTGGAGGGTGGTTGGGCACTGGAACAGGATCCCCAGGGAATTGGTCACAGCACCAAACCTGACAGAGTTCAAAAGAAGCATTTGGTCAACACTCTCGGTCATATGGTGTGACTCTTGGGACTGTCTTGTGAGGGGCCAGGAGTTGAACTCAATGGTCCTGATGGCTCCTTCCAGCTCAGCATATTCTGTGATTTTATGATTCTGTGATTCATAGAGAGAGGCTATGCTTTCTCTGGAAATTCAAGATTTTATCAAGATCTTAGTCACAACCTTTTTGTGCGGCGTCTCCTAACTTTAAAAGTGCAGCATGGAAAATCAGAGAAGCACATCTGAGCTATCTGCAGCAATTACAAAAGATACGGCAAAGACTATGTGTCTATTCCTACAGCTCTTTGTGTGAGAGCATTTTCTGAATCACAACAAAGACTCCCTTCCATGTACAACTTAAGAGATTGCTGTTTATAAAAGTAAAGCTTTAATTGTAGACTGTCCCAATTCAGAAGAAAAAAGAGATGTTCAGATGGAAATGTTGAATTCAGATTCCTCAGTCTTATGTTGCTGAACCAAATAGGTCACCAGTTTTTACCCTGAGGCATAGACTTTCTTTCCTGCTAGACTTTGCTCCTCAAAAAAAATCCATTATAAAACTATAATATAGTTCCTGCTTGCCAAAGGATTTGGCACTTTATATCACAATTAAAAAATGCAATAAACCCATGAGGCAATAAAAGTGCTGTAGAATCTTCTATAAACTAAGCTAACAAGCAATAAAACAAATCAAGTTTAAGTGTAAGAAAGGGTTTTTGCTGCCAATAGAGGAAGAATTTTATTGAAAAGTATGCATAGTCATCTGCACATTCATACTGTTGAAATAGTGAATGTTCTTTAACGGGCAGTACTGCTGTTTAATTCGGTGTTTGAGATCAGCACATATGCTGGAAGGAGTTTTGAACTGCAGGTAACCAATATAGCTGCCTTTGGGCAGCAAAAATATCCCCAGATAAGTGCAAAGATTTGATTAGAAGCTGAACTGATTCTTTTCCTTAACACCCAGGAAGCTGCTGTAGTAGAGAAAAGAGATAAGGATACTTAAACAAATCCTTTAGAAGTCCCATTTTAAAAAGAAAGCAGGCACACAAGAAAGGCACCCTTCTATGATCCTTTAAGCCTGAAAAAAATCCTCCCATTTAGAGCATTTGTACCAAAGCTAATACTTCTGCTTCTTCACCTTTCTCTTTGCTGGAGGAAACAGGGAGATACATGTTGGCTCCCTTTTGTGGTGCTAGCATTACATGCTAGGGGTAAACTGGAGCCAATGTCTGGATTTAGAAGTGCTTGTCACCAGCTTGAGGGTGGCATTGGGCAGGGCTGAGCTGGCAGAGCCTCTGAACTTGAATCTGGTCCCTGACATGTTTCCAGTTTGCCAACCTCAAGCTGACTGCTGGCACCAACAACCTGAGAATAGGCTACTGTGCACAAAGAGATGGAAAGGGACAAACCATTTATTTTTTGTTTTTGGTTCATACTGCCCTTTCAGCCTAGATAAAGATTTATGTAACTATTTTGGAATAGAGTAGAAATAGTGTGCAATTTTCTCCTCAGGTCTTTCTTTTGAACTTACTTCTATATTAAAGGCTAATGGTTACTCAAAGATACACAAGCAATACCTAAGATTCAAATAAGGTTCACTACTAATATACTCTATCAATTTTATTAGAAGAAATATTTTAAAAACACTGTCATTAATAAGACGGAATAAGACCTGAAAGCACTTAACGTTACATGAAAAGAAGGGAAACAAACACTTAAACTGGAAAACATCTGTTTGATTCAGATTATTCAATTTTATCATCCTAATATCAAAGCTATACAATTTATGCTCCTTTTATGCTTTTTGAGCTGAGAGGACTTTGAAATGGCTGTGTTTACCCCAGCTTAATTGGGTAGATGCCCAGTTCTTTAATGAGGGCACTGAGTACTGTTTCTGCTGTCAGTTCTTTACGTCTAGAACAGCCCTGTGCAGCTCACTTTGCCTTCAGAGACACAAAACTTCATTGTAAGTCAGCAACTGTCTAAACTGGAATATGAAATGCTCTTACTTTTAAGAGCTGAAAACTTCTGCAAGTAAACTACTAACCACCACCTAATAACAAAGGGAATCAATTTTGCTTTTTCTTTCTCACTTCTGTTGACAATGAAAATGTGCTGAGAATACATGCTTTGCCAGAAATACCATAAAAACTCCTACTGGGACAAGGGTCTGAGCAAGGCCCTGCTCTCCTCACTGTCAGTGAGCCCATAATTGGATGAAAACTAAGCTTTGAGCAAACAACCTCCAAATCGGCAGAGATAGCTCCGAGATGCTTTGAATTTTATTGCAGATTATGAAGGAGAAGTTCTTCTATGCATCCATCACCATTCTGTCAAGCAAAACCAGCCTCACTCCCAACAGCATGACACTGTACTGTTATTTTTGTGACTCTGCATGTGTGTTTGGCAAAGTATTCACAGGCATAGTTATGTATATCTCACCTTACAATCAATCATATTTCTAAAATATTCATGACCATGAACAGCTATGAGCTTGAGATGAGCTCATCTAGCTAAGCTGGCAGATGCCAATACCTAAAGAATTACATGGTCATGATGGTAATCTTGTATTTTCAATCACAGAGCTGCTTGTTACATCCTGTGCTGTCTGTGGCAGTCAGCCTACTTTCTGAAGTAGGCTTACAATCATGATGAGGAAAAGAGTAGAGTGTTGAATCTGAGTGGTCTTGATGAAAAGCATTAATTACTTTTTCCGCTTTTTAAAATTCTGTGTCTTCAGCAGTTTGGTATGTAATCCTAAAATAAAAGACTGGGAAGAATATTGAAAGATAGCCTTGGTTCTGTGTCTTCAGGAACTCAAGGACTTTTTTCTGGTATGATTAAGGAGTAGGTAGACTAGCAAATTACCCCCAGGTACAGGACTGTGGATGTTGACTCATGCCAGCTACTGTCATTTCTGTGTATGTATTCCTACCCATATATAAATATAAAATGCTCCCAGGTAAGAGACCAGGTAATAACAGAGAACTAAGAATCTCTATATTTGTCATACAGGCTGAGTGAAAGAAGCTGGCTCCAAAACTGGTCTCATTCATCTTCTTATGCACCTTTGATGCTTTTTTGAGATCTGTGAATGCTCTCAATCTAAGTTCTTGAAAAGCCAAATACAGATGCCTGAAGGCTATCTGAGTTTGAAATTTGACTGATAAATCAGGGCCCTGGATCTGTTTTGAGCAGACATTAATTGTTTCTGATTTTATTTTTTATTTAAGTTTTAAGAAATTACACTAACTGCACTCTTGGCTGTTGAAGACCTCTGTCATAATTTAACCACAGCTAGAAACAAAGTACCGCATAGCTGCTCCATCGCCAGCCCCTCCAGCCCCACAAAATCTGGGATGGGAATGAGAATCAGAAAAAGGTCAAATCCATGGGTTCAGATAAAAACAGTTTAATAACTGAAATAAAGTAAATTACTACTACTACTACTATTTCTACTACTACTACTAATAATAATAATTGTAGCAACAAAGAAGATAACATAAAAAGAGAGACCCAAAACTCAAGTTAAAAAAAAAAAGTAATGCACAACACAATTGCTCACCACTTGCTGAGAAACTACCCTGCTCCCATTTATATACTGGGCATGATGTTCCAAGGTATGGAATATCCCTTTGGCCAGTTTGGGTCACCTGTCGTGGTCATGTTCCCCCCAGCTTCTTGTGCACTTTCTGGCTGGCAGAGCATGGGAGACTGAAAAGTCCTTTATGTAGGGCAAGCACTACTAGGCAACAAGTAAAACATCAACATGTTATTAAAAATAGCCTCATACTAAATCCAAAACACAGAACTATACCAGCTACTAGGAGGAAAATCAACTCTATCCCAGGCAAAATCAGGACAATCACAAACGAAATCATATCACCAGCACTGTTTGGCAATTCACTAGGTGTATTCAAGGCTGTTTGGTTGGCTTTGCTAAGTATACAAAGTTTATTAATAATGGTTATGATACAAGTCTGAAGATTTTTGCCAAAAGAACACTATAAAATTCAGCCAAATATAAAATGTTTCAGCCAGAAATTTGGGAAGTTTTCATAACTTCCTGAATGGGATGATAAGAGAGCATGTTACTGGACTGTAAATTGTTTTTATTACTCATTTTTTTCCTGCTTGTAGTGTGTGCATTTTAATTTTACCTCGCCATTTGGAAGAAGGTTGACAAAGTTAGAAGTGAATCTGACCTGAAAAACTCTGAGATAGAGCTTCGAAATATACCATTTCCATTGAACAGAAAAGATAATAAAACAACTTTTCATATTCATAGACTTGCATTTCAAACCATTTGGCAGATTTAAGCTATTATATCTAAGCAATTGTAGAGCAAATGCATCAGATTTTCTACCTTCCCTTTTCTTGATTCCATTCTAAGGATTTTGTACTTATTTTAAATAGAAATGTCATGTCAACTGGGTTATGAGAAGATAATACCATAGCCTTAATACATGGGTTAGAGCAATTTTAATTTAACATGACACATTTAACATTACTGAGTGTCAAAACTGGCTGAAAAATAGAGTATTCTGAAAGCATCTTCCCTCCTCTCCTCCCCCCTGCCGCCCCAGAAAAGGCCAAAAATTATTTGATTCTGGACAATTTTTTGTTTATGCTGCAGTCTTTCTGCAAAAAGACACAGCTTCTGGTTTACAGAGAATCGCACATCATCTTGAGCTGAGATTTATTGAGTTTGGGAGATTATAATGGGAACAAACACTGTATATTTAAAATGTCCTCTGTTCAGCACTAATTTAAGTGGATCTTTATCATCATCTAGTACAGCTATTCTTACATTGTTGAGAGTGACAGACAGAACAAGCACCAGGAGATGTACAAAAAGAAAAGAAAAAAAGTGTTCAGAAAAATAAAAGCTATAGCAATTACCATGAAGAGAATGGAGAAGGGAAAGTAACAGGAGAAGCACATTAGTGAGTCAGATACTGAAAGAAAAATCTGAAGCATGAATAGATGTATTCATCGTACTCTTGAAGGAAGCATAGGTAAAGATAAGGAGTTAGATTTAGTAGTAAGAATATTGGAAGATGAAGGGATTGCAGGACATTGGGGAAAGGAAGGACAAGTCAGAGAAGCTTTGTCAGCACAAGAAAGGGAGATCAGAAGAATGCGCATTATGAAACTGCTCACATCAAAGCACCTAAGATTTTAGTCTCAGGAGACCAATAAAGACTTGTGCTGGAATTAAGACATTAATAGCTAGGACTTTAAATTGTGTTCTTTCTCTATTCTGATATTTTGAGCAACCTTTCATGCTAAAAAAGAAATTATAGACTTCACTTTTGAATAGAGGCCATTGTGATTTGCTGATCCACACTTTTAGGGAAAGGAATGAAATTCTAACATAAGACCAATAAAATCTGTTGCTTTTGCAACTTGTTTTCTAACCCAGTGGGATTAATAAAATGCAAATCTTTTTCTCTTCGAAAGTATTATAACTAAGGGAAGTGGAATAAATTTTCTTTTTCCCGGTATCCCAATTTCTTTCAGGAACTGTCAAAATTAAGAAATGACAGCCCAAAACAAAGTGATTAAACTACATCTTGTTTTTCTAAGCAGTCTCTGCCGAGATGGATGATGGTAATATGCGGAACATTCTAGTACAAGATCTCAGATCTAGAAATAGAACTTTATTGTGCATACTGCTTCTTGGTCATATTATCTAAAATACTTGAAAACATTCAACAACATTTTTTATGCCTTTATATTCTTGAAGCTGTTGCATGGGAGTATTCGGTGTCTGATACCACCATGGTCTTTATTAATAATTCTCTTAATTTCTTCTTAGTTGTGTGTCATTTGGATTTTCTTCTTTTTGTTGGTGTTGGTGTTGTTATTGGTTGGTTTAGGTTTGAGTTTTTTTAGGTTTTGTTTGTTTGTTTATTTCACTAAGGCCGATAGGAGCTCTGTTGAGGAGTTTAGGTTTGAGTTTTTTTAGGTTTTGTTTGTTTGTTTATTTCACTAAGGCCGATAGGAGCTCTGTTGAGGAGTTCTGGTATTATTCAGCCGGCATTTTTTCCTGAGATTTAAACTCTCGTAAGCTTCAACTTGGTGAGAGACAAGTCTGCCTGGATTTTGAGTACAGGAGTATTTAATTGTGCTAAAATCATCTTTGGCATTTTTACAGTCTATATAGAAATATCTTCAATCTTTAACTGATCATGAAAAATAAGTCCTTATCCAAGTTTGTTTTCATTTTTTCCATGGGCTTTGATGCTTCCAAATCTCCATTAATTGCAGGGTGCACTTTTAGATTTCTAAAAAATTGCCTGCAAGTAATAGTATCAAATTCACGTGGTTTTCCTTTAGCTGTATGTCAAGGTTTTTTGGGTTTTTTCCCCTAGTGGATCACCTCTCTATTCTTATTTATTTAGTAGACTAGTATAAAAATGGAAATTTAATTATTTTTCCACATAAGGGTACTCTTCTTTCTTGTTTCTACTTTACTCTAAATCTGCTCAAGCTGTTTTAGAGAATATGCTCCCAAGGGAGTTTCCAAATATCACTATTTTACTTTGCAAAATCAGTACCAAAAGTCCCTAGAAGTATCTCATGACCTTTTGAAATAATCTCTCTGTAGCTAGCTGACTGAAATGCAGGTCAATCAGTCTTAGCTTTCTAACCAGATATGCTAAATATAGAACCAGCTATCTGTTTATCTTTTGGTCATGAAGGAGCTTGCTATAGCAGTCCTGGTCTAAAGACATATTATATATTCCAGTGCCTGTAAGTGCTTGTGTTTTACATATTTTGCACATTACTACGTGTAGTGCTATGTGTATGCTGCATTTTACTACCACGCATAACTACAGTAGCTACAAGGGTCACGTACCACACCTACTGTGGCATCCTTAGTATCTTCATTTTACCAAGGCACATTTGTCTCCTGAACGACACCTTAGCCTTTCCGAGAATTCCCTTGACTCCTGTCTGACATGCTTCCACATTTTGTGTTACAGTGAAAGATCTACTAGGCCTTTTGCAGCACTCCTGTATAGAGGACAGTCAACATGTTTGAAAAGCTTGAAAAGCCCATGTAACATAAATGGCTTGGTTAATTGTTCCAATTCACTTTTTATCATTGTATAGCCTTGCACATTGAACTACATGTTACACTTAAACATATTTACCAGATGTGACATTTACTAGGAAAACCCAGGACAAAAAAAAGAGGTCTCTGTTTATATTCTAAAGCTTTGAGACTTGAAAAATTGATTAACATTGCACAAGAAAGAAAAGCAATTGGGGCAATATCTTGACAGAACAGAAAACTGCATGGAGATAGAATAAAACTATCACGCCTCTTTCTTATCCCATTGTTTTAGAGAGAACACAAGCACAGAACGTAAGACTTGGAGTGAAGTCTTGACAGGCAGGAGGCATTTTCCATCATTTGTCTCTGGAAGCTAAACTACGTCTGTTTGCTTTTCAGCGTCAGTAATGCACTTGAAGTGAATGTCCCAATGTCATGGTTTCACCCCAGCCAGCAGCCAAGCCCAGTGCAGCTTCTTAGTCAGTCCCCCACCAGCAGGACTAGGGAGAGGAGTGGTAAAAGATGGAAAACTCATGGGTTGAGATAAAGACAGTTTAATAGGGAAGGCAAAAGTCACACAAGCAAAGCAGAACAAGGAATTAATTCACTGCTTCCCATGGGCAGGCAGGTTTGCAGCCATTTCCAGCAGAGCAGGGCCCCATAATATGTAATGGTGACTTGGGAATACAAAAACCATCCCTCCAAACATCCCCCCCTGCTTCCTCCTTCTTCCCCCTACTTTACATACTGAGCATGATGCCACATCCAATATCCCTTTGGGCAGTTGAGGTCATGTGTCCTGGCTGTGTCTCCTCCCAGCCTCCCATGCACCCCCAGTCTCCTCTCCAGTGTCCAGTACAAAAAGCAGAAAAGGCCTTGGCTCTAAGTCCTGCTCAGTAATAACAAACACGTCTCTCTATTATCAACCTTGTGTTCAGCACAAATCTAAAACATAACCCCATTCTAGTAACTGAAGAAAATTAACTCCAGCCAAAATCAGACAACCAGTTACATCTTCTTCTGTTCTTTGACTCCGTGGTGCACTCTTGAAACAGTCTGGAAAGAGACAGACTGGATTTCTTACAGATGACATAAAACTAAAAGATGGAGTTCACGAGCACAAATTACACTCTTTACCTGGTCTTTTAGGCCATGGAACCAAACCAAGACTAATCTGAAATAAATTCTCCTCAAAACATGGACAATATAGACATCAGGCAAAAACTGTTTCGTTATGTAAATTCACGCTGGTAGCTTCACACTACTTCTTGAACTAGACAAAACCTCAGTCTTGATTATTCATGTGGGAATAAAAAAATGCTTTGTCCTTGCTCAGAACTAAATGATGGGGCAAACATATCCTTGTGCCTCACTTAGGTTTTTTTTTTCTGCACACATTGAATAAACAAAAATATGTCTTAATCAAGAAGATATACAGGGTTAAAAATTGAAAATTAGAAGGCTTAGCAGAAACAAAAGAAAGACACTCTTTTAGAATACATCTCTATGATAAATACCGACAATTCCTGACAAATCTCAGATTTCATTTACAGGCAGAGAACATTTAGAGTTGGAATGCCACTTAAAAGTTGAAAAGAATAATTCAAAGTTCAGATACTAAATCAGCCTGCTGTATGAGTAGGACCATGATAATCACTCACACAAAACTTCTTTATAATTTTGGTAAATATATCTGATTCTTTTTACTTTATATGATTCTCCTTTCGTTTTTCAGACTTATCTTAAAACTCTGATTTAAGATTTAATCTTAGTTATTTTGCAGCTTTTCCTCTTAGTATGCCTGGATTTGACTGTTACCTACTCTATGATCACATAAACAGGGATTCAGATGCTCAAATGTCTAACTATACCTCAAAAAGAACATTGAAACAGGTATCCTTCACGGTTTCTGAAAACAGCATTCAGCCCATACCCTGTCCTGATTTTTACAGCAATATCTTCAGTCCCTGAGGAATAATCAGGTCCCTTCAGAATGGATAATATTCAATACCAGAAAGTTTGAAGCCAAAAAATGAAAAATTAATAAGGTGAAAAAAGAATAAAACAAATAAGCAAGAACCTTGCAGCACAATGATACTTTTCTCATGAGACTAAAACACGTCTTTCAGTATGTCTGCAGTAATGCCTTAAAAAATTCAGTCTATTGTATCATAACTTGCACAAATTAGTCCTTGAGAAAGGAAAAAATTTATCTTGAAGCTAAATACCATATACAGGACATTATCAGACACTGCAAATACTAATTGCATGTGGAAGCCTCAATAAAATAGTCTAGGAAAGTATTATATAAATGCAGAACATTACTGTATTAATGTAGTATTTATTTTTCTCTGAAAACTAGAAAATCTGCATCAGTCACAGATAATTTGCAATACAGCTTTTCTTTCTGTAAGAGACAGAAAGCTAGTCCATTAAGCCACCAAGAATGTAGCCCCTGTGATTAACTGGAATAATTAAAATTTAGAAGAAAAATAGTTATTGATACAAGTATGTTCAAGATCTGACTATGTCTTGAAATGTAAATTAAAAAAAACCCAAGCATATATGCATGTTCAGAATGGGACTGAGTGTCACAGGTCTGTGGATATACAAGGAGTCTCAGAGAAGGAGGTTGTGGAGGCCAAAAATGTTTTCGGATCCATACTTCACCATCAGCCAAAGGACATATTGAGCACATAATTTTAGGACATTTATTTCATAGGACCAAATTGATGTAAACCATAGAGACACATTTCAGGCCTTCATTTTCCACGTCGAAGTCACCTTCTCCCTCTAAAGTTTTTAAACGTTTCTAAAAGTTTGCAGAAGCTGAGATTAAGGAAGCTAGATATGTGTAGCTTAGAAAGGTCTGCACTCATTTTATCAGGTCTGTGTTCCTATACTGCAAACATGCCTAACAGAATTAGACTCTGGGCACCCAAGCAGTTCAAAAATAATACTCCTGAGCAATGTGAACTACCTCTTTCATATAAATCAGATGCTAACTCCAAGAACATGCTGCCAGCAGGTTCTACATGACAGAAGAGGTTGGTTAGCTATTTCCAAATATAAAGGTCCATATGCATTGTCCTCTGTGTGTCAAGGATATTTTCCAGATTCATAAAACTTGAAGCGGAAACAGCAAATATTTTGTGTAGAGCAACTATTTTTGTTGATAGAAGAATTGGACATTTTTTATTCCCTATTTTGGAAGTTAACCTTCACTTACCAACCAACAGGGAACCCTGCTAAAAAGTCTGGGAGTAAGAAACACATTTAGGTAAGATTTTGTTCTGTATTAACCCACCATTGAAGTGAAATCCTGATCATACACTTCTGGTACGGATAAAACAGCTGAAGTTGAGAGGTGTAAGGTACCCCTTCTGGACAGTATTGTACGATAATGTGGTTAAGACCTCCTCACCCCAACACATTCATAAAACAGATCCATAGTGTGCCAAGCAGGTCATGTCTTACTAAATGATACCTGAAAGAAACAGCATGCACAGAAATTAACTTTCAACACTAGGATGACAGCAGTGCTGTTCTCACACATACTGTTTAATTAGATATCATACACTCACCAAAGTATTTTCTCTTTCTTAGGTCTGATGTATTAATCAATCCTTAAGGCTAGATTAATTCAAATGGCTATGATATAACATTCTCTCTCTGGCCTGTGCTGATACTCCCCCATGAATGGGAGGGGTCTGTTGGTTTTGCAGGAAGCTGCTGCAATTATTTTCGTAATTTATTGCTTTGACCATTTTATTAGTGTGTGAACATCTCTCCACTGGCTCCTGCTCTTTTATCACTTTGAGCATAAAACTACTCAATTTCAGTCTCAGTGATTCTCATAGCTATGTTAACTATTTCATCTCATTCAACATATAAAGGCTGACTTGTTTCTGACTGACTTGAGATTTCAACCATTCTCAAACATTTCACAGATTTTCAAAGAGATTTTTTGCTTTGTTATGCTGATCCCCATGGAGATGCAGTATATAAACATGTGCAAACCTTTATCTCCTTCCCTTTTTTCAAATCCGTTCTTAAAATCACAACATATTTAATAAATTTGACAGCTGTGCACCTTCTGCTAATCATGTAAACAATATTCTTAAATGATTTCCCTCATTCTTGATAGTCTGCCCACATAAAATCTTGTGTTCAAACCATACACTTGTTCAGGCAGAAACTGTCATATTTTCCTATGTTTATAAATTTTGGGCTGTCTTGAACTCACACATACATTAGTAAATGCTGAAGAATTTACAAACAAAACCTTTGCTATTACAGAGTTAGTCTGTAAGACGGGGTGGTGAAAGGTGATGTAAGACAAGGAAAATTTCTTGGAATTATTTCTCTTTCTAAAAAAGTTATGAATACTCTGTCATTCTAGAGGTTAACTCTATCAGCAGCACTGACATTAAACAGTCCCAAACAAAAGATATTAAAATAAAAAAAGTCTTATAGGAGCTAAAATTCAAACTCGGTTGAAATAACCACTCCCGGGAATTTAATGTCAATGTCACTTGAGTCAGGTCTTACCTTCTAAATCAGTAGAAACATAATAAGGTCTAAAATACTTAGAAAGTAATGAAGCATTTAAACTGATCAAGCAGTCATTCTGTAATGATGGGGGTTTGCTCACAAAACCAGATCATTGCAGACTACAAGTACTTGAAAGTAAGAGCAGGACCAGAGATCCTAATTTAGGAAGCATTGTGTTTTACAACAATTATTTAAATTGTATTTTTAATTGTATTTTAGGTGCATATACGTACATGCATGTTAATTTAGATTATAGAAATTTTGAGGCTTGCAGGTGTAAGAACACATTGTAAAACTAAAAGAGTTTAAAATAATCTAACGTATATCTTTTCAACCAGCTGAGGAAGGATACCAAACATATTTGTCTCATCTAGACCATTTTTCTCCTCCCTTTCTTTCCACCTGGTTCTGCATCTTTTCAGACTGCATCCTTGCTTGTATGTATTACATCTAGCTGCAAAGTACTGGTGTATCTTATTATAATTGCATACTAAGGTTGGTCAGATGTTGAATAGTTGCATCTCTATGCTAAAGTAAGAAGGTAAAGTTTCTATTCTTTATTTTTGTCTGGGTTTTTTTTTATTTTTCCTGTGATTGAAAAGTAAAAAACAAACAAATATAGAAACAATATGAGAAATTACTTTTATAGAATGATTTATTTGTAGAACATTCCTTGTTCTCACAAGAAATGACCAAGGTAAGCAATGACAGTTGTTCAGAGATTCCTTTAAATATTAAATTTCTAGTCTGTTTCTTTGTTAAAGTACAGGCATAGCCACAGATTCATTTTGATTTGAGAAAGTGTGGAGTTTTGGATTCAGCAACTGATCAAATTCAGAAGCAAGCCAGAAAGTGGGCGACTGAATCCTCTAAGATCCTTACAGTTCTAGCTGTAACCCCCTTACAGTTAAGACATTTCAGTTTAAACAGCTATCTAATGTCTTCACATTTACTTCTGTGTTTAGGTGCTTGTCACTTACTGATGTGCTTCAGCACTCCTTAGGTGCTTTTCTGAAGCTGAGCCCAAATGAATCCTATGCTCTGGAAAACCCCTTCAGGAGCAGGGAGTTCAGCCCCACAAGCACACCTGAAACGCCAGCTGAAAATCAGTACCTTATTGCAGCAAACTTCTTTTTTGAGTTATTTTCATGGAGGCAGAGTTAAGTCAGTTTCATGAGTGATTTTTGAAGATTTATTTCAAGGATAGCTGGCTTACAGTCTGCCATTTTCCACTTATTGACATTCTAATATGAAAAGTGGAAAAAATAAAATTGCTAGGTGACAGCAGCATACTTGCTAGAGCTCTGCACAAACTGGCAACACTGCACAAAATTTCTATTTCCTCTCTTACTTGTAAGTGGTGTTTTCAGAAAGACAAAAGGTGAAGAAAGTACAATTGCATGCACATTTTCTAATGAAGTTTTTTTTCAGGGGAATAAAATGGAGAATTGTTTACTTTTCTAGGAGGAGAGGCAGGGATGCCAAAAAGTTGGCTATGTGTGTTACCACCAGAAGCAAAGAGTTGGTGAAAAGCAACCTGGTGCAAGGAGAAAGTGACCAGGCTAGATATTTGCTTGCTGAAGAGCCCATTCAGTGGAGAGAGAGTAAGATAAATTCTTTGCAGTTATCTAACTAAGGAACTAGCGATGTCAGAGAACTGAATGGTTTCTCCTGAGATAAATTTTCCTGGAACTTAAAAGGACTTCTTTGGAAAGCTATCATTACCACATTGCCTGAAGAAAGCAAGCATTTATACTGCCTAGTTAAAATCAAAGAATGCTTTCAAACATTTTTCTTGAAAAATGATGAGTGTGGTAATATTTGGGTCAGTCTAATTTTTATTGTGAAAAACTGGAAGGATTATTACCAATTGGGTTGGTTCATAACTTAGATATTAGTTTGTAAACTAGGTCAGGACATTGTCTAAAGAAAAGGTCAGTAGCCTCAATACTAACCGATTGCTGTGATTAATTAAAAAAAACATATACTAATCTTATCAAAATCAGAGGAAAGTCCACATAGCTTTTTATTCAGTCTGAGAGTTTAATGTTTTCCAAAAGGAAAAAGGATAAAATATGAAATGAAATGAAAATGAAGTATTCTTTGTGTAGCACTAGTCCTTTGCCTTAATGGACATTTCTTTATTTGCCTGCAAATGTAACAATTATCAAACTCAAAAAAGCAGAATAGAAGTAGTTACATATTGCATTTAAGCAAGAACACAGAGAGCTAGACAGAAGCAATTTACAGAAAAGAACACTGTTTGCCTTTTTTATTGCTTGCAAAATGCCAGGAGAATTTCAAAGTAATAGCATTTATTAAAAAAAAAATGAGAGAATGAGAGAGAGAGAGAGAGAGAGAAAATGGGAAAAAAAATATTGCATGAGAAAAGGCCCAATTTAAATGTCTTCACCTTTTCATCCTGATGCATAAACCTTTGGTCTGCTTTAACCCTGCAAAAGTTGTATTTGTTTATTTGTTTATGAGACCTGGGGAGTTTTTTTGTGCTTCTGAAAGCTTCATGTGAAGGTTTTTATCTTCCTTTTTAAAAAAATTCTTAGAGTTTTTACATCCAGGGAAGACACACTTTGTCTTGTGTACATTTGATGTTGTTTTTAATGGAAATTTCTGAAATGCTTAAATATTTTTTCCATGATTCAGTGTTATTTTTTTTATTCCTTTGACCAAAATCTCATTTCTCTTTCAAATGCTCACTGTTGTTGTGAAAAGGTGTAAACAGGGTTTCTACAAAGGTAGAAAGTTTTCTAAAAAGGTAAAAATAGAGAAAAAATTTCCAGTCAAGCCATCGTTTTTAGAAAAAGCTTTAATTCCACATTTTGAAAGTTCCAGTACATTCATTATTTTTCTTTGAAAGCTGTGTGTTTTGGAGAAACTGGAGTTTCAAAAGATTGCAAAATCCATTTCTTCTGTTGACAGCAAATACTGAACTCTCTTACCTGAAAAAAGATAAAACTTTCTGAGATTTACCTTACTTTTAACACAAGAGTAGCTTATGTTTACCGGAAACAGAGGCTAAATAAATGTTGGCAGTATGTTCCAGCAAGGAAACAGCAGCAGTAATTTGTGTTCCATTCAGGATGATAAAGCCTCATTCAAGTAGCGATCACGTATTTGGCTCAGGTTTCTAAAACTCTTTTGAGCATTTCCCATCTCCAATACCTAGATCGGCTGGATAGCCAAATCCAGTGAGTTTCATGCCACCTTGCAGTGGAGAAATGCAGGGCTGCAGCTTCTCAGGTCTTCCTGCGACACTGTCCACCTCCCAAG
The DNA here is from genome assembly GCA_013397865.1 of Struthidea cinerea. Lineage (NCBI taxonomy): Eukaryota > Metazoa > Chordata > Aves > Passeriformes > Corcoracidae > Struthidea > Struthidea cinerea. The sequence continues at coordinate 971,243 of VZTI01002658.1, forward strand.
TCTACACCTCTTGTCCTTACATTGCGTCCTTTCTATTCCCGGTCCTTTACCCGGGTGTGTAGGGGATCCCAAGTGCAGGGACACTGAAGACTCCTGTTTTCCCCAAAGCAAACACGGCTCTGATCTGCCCAGCCCGTTTTGCCTCGTGGCAGCCGGCAGCTGCAGCAGACAAGGCTCGGAGCCAGGAGCGGCCGCCGCACCTTGCATCCTTTGATCTCGCAGCCTTTCCCCCGTCTCCGGTACCAGACGCAGCTTGTCGGCGGGGCTCGCAGGCGGCTGCCAGCTGCACCTGGCGCAGCACCGCGCTGCTGCAGGTAGGGAAGGGGCCTCACTGCCAGGCGGAGCCTCCCCGTTGGAAGAGGCTGGATGAGCCTGTTTCATGGGCTGCTGCTTTGAACTCCCATCACCTTGCTGCCTCCCACATCTGGAGCCTGAGGTGAAGGAAGATGAAAGCGTGCTGGGGAGTGCAGAGGCTTGTGAGGCACGCTGGGAATGCTCCCAGCCTGTGAGCAGGGCTCCCGACTTGGCCATTCCCCAACCTGGGCTGTTATACATCTCACGGTTAGAGCAGCTATTTCTGTGTGTGCAAATCACCGGGGGTGCACTTTATGTGTGCTGGACTGTTTGTACATGAACCAGGGCGTGTTAGTAGGTGCTTGCGTTTATAGTTACAAACAGTGGCTCTGATCAGACATCGTGCCTGTATCAATCTTAACACTTTTCAGAGATACTGATGATGACCAAGCACTGCAAGAGTTGAAGGCATTAAACATCCACAAACCTTGCTTGATAACTTATCCACTGTATGCTCCCATTGACTTGCACAAGTTTTAAATCAAGTCTTTAAAACATTGAAAGGACGAAAAAAGGAGAAAAATTTCCAACAAATACTGCTTTCCAATTCTGCTAGACTTTGTTGTTAATCTATTAAAAGAAAGGGCAAGTCAATATGAAAGGCACCTGGCCTGTTACATTGAACCTCAGCACTGTTTCCAGCTCAGGCAACCCTATTAGCATGAGCATTAGCCTCATGGTTTTCTCCAAAACTAAGGTACTTGCTGGACTAGCTTTTCTAAATATGGGTGTTTTTCCGAAGGGAAAATTTCAGGGCCACATTTTACATTAGTAGCAAAGTATAGATTGTAAAGTGTATTTTTTCTGACCTGTAAATTTTATTGTGTTTGTGGTTTGTGACATCATAACATTCACTGAATCTTAGTGTAAGAGGAGGCAGAGAAAACTACCATTACAAATATATAGTTCTGTAAATCTTAGTCTCCCTGGCCTTTTTAGAATAACAAACAATGATACATAATTAATTGTAATTTTGCTGGAAGTTACATTATCACCATATTCATAAATACCCACAAGGCAAGGACTGTCCCAGGGGAGATAAGTTTCTTTCAATGTGTGATAAAATGTTCTCATCACAGACAGTATTTATTGCCTATTGTCTCTTGAGAGATGATTAAAACAGGAGAAGAGCAAATAAGCAGACACAAAGCATCCCCACTATGCTCATTTCATAGGCTTGCTTCTACTTGTTTAAAATACAGTGTATTAATATGGGATCTGAGAATGATAATTTTTCCTCCTTCTACTTTCTTACTGAGTTTTTATCATTGTTTTGGAGAAAAATGACTAGTGAAATATATGAAACTTTAATATCTTTTAAAAACTCCTACACTAAGCTACAATCCCTGCTGCAGTAAGCTACAGTCACTTATCACTTAGTTTCCTCTAGCTAGCTTTCATGCCCCATTGTGAGCACAAACAGAAAGGCATTTCATCGCATTTCCTTTTCTTACAAGGTAACTCAGCAGTAATGAAACTAAATTAATTACATTAAAATGATACATTATTTACTTTGCTTACATAAAGAATGAGCTACGGTAAAGTCATGTTTTGGGGGTTTTTAGATGAGCAAAATACCCTTTTTGATAGATTGCTAGTCTTTCAGAAAGGCAGGTGACATTTCCTGCAACACTAGCTGCAGCTCACTATCCCCTTTTGGAAAAGCTAGGGAGACTTACAGTTTGATAAAATTTTCAAAGTTACACTCTCAGCTAGGATGAAACATTGTGGATAGATTCACTTCAGCCAAGCTGGTGAAAACGACTCATTGTCAACTTTTCCTTTGTTTTTGCAGTTGCTCTCTTCAGCGTAGGTTTGATTCATACCACCTAAAAATAAATCTGCAAAGCAGAAACCTTGTCTGTGCTGTCATGCTGTCAATATTTCTCTCTTTTTGTTCAGACATAACTTAAGATCCTAAAATGAGTTTCAGTTTCTTGCTTATTTTTAAAAGTCCTTTCTTTTTGCTTTTCTTTTTATGTAGACATCTTTTTGTAATAACGATGTAGTAATTTTTCAATATCTCTTTTTATGACATAGTTTAAACCTTCCATGAGTAGCATCAGCTACTTGCTTTAGAAAATATGATGCAAAGTTTTATAGAAGGGTCAAAATGCCACTGGCCGTGAATACCTGACAGTGCATTCAAGATTCATTAAGGCTCAGTTTCAGCATGAATTAAATGCACCCCTAAATCAAATAAATAATCTGTATTATTCCTTAGACTATTAGAGTATTTTAGAAACTAATATTTAGTCATATGATGCCAAAAATTTGAAATTTTGCCTTTAATTTACTGAAGCTGGAACTTCTTATTTTGCTGTACCATCCAGTATCTTTTACACTAAATTTTTGCCTAAAGTTTTAGCTAATTTTTGTCTACAAGGAAAGCCATTTTAATAGTAGTGAAGTGTATGAACTAGAAAATGAAATATTAAAAGACAAAATTTATTTTCCCATAAATTTCAGTAATGGAGGAAAACACTTTTAAGAATCGAACACATTCAGGTTTGCTTCCTATTAATTCTCCAAGGTTCAGGTGGGTGTCTTATTAGATCTAGATAACGATTTTGGGCTGCAAATATGATATATCAGAACCCTTTGTTCTTCACAAGTATTAACCATTGATGATGAGAAGAAAAGACATTGAGACAAAGACAACAAATGTGTTCTTCAGAACGGCAAGATGCGTGTTTGCTTGTTTGACAATTTTGCTTACCTTGAAGGTCTTACATTTAATAATACATATTTCAGCACCATAAATAATGCACTAACAGACATAATGCAATTTTCAGTGTGTATTGCCTGTTCTTCTCAAGATTTGAAAAGAATAAACAAGAAACATCTCCATATAAACGAGTTAAATGGAATTTATTTTTAATAGCAATTTCCTTTGTTCCTGCAGTCTTCAAAACACATGGCAAAAACCATTTTCCCCTGGTTTCACACAAGACAACTACACATTGCTGTTTTTCCACATCGTGACTGTGCTGCAGTACACATTACATGGCATGATTAGAAACATTATGGCTCATGATACTATTGAATTTGAACAATACATTGAAATTTTTATTTTAATTTAAACCTTTGTGGAACTCACCAACAAGCAAAGTAGCGGTGGTGCAATTACTGCTGCCATATAAGAAAGAATTTAATTTCCTGTAATCTGTGAAATATGAATAGTTCTGTAAATACTCAATGCTAGCTTACCTCCAAAATGAGCTAACATCTGCTCAGTTTTAGGTGAATAAAGTACTAGAGATGATTTATGTTGTTTTTCTTCATTGTTAATTTTCTTCTTTTTTCTCACCGTAAATAATGGCATTCTTTCATAATAAAGTCTTTCTTTTCTCTTAACTTCAGCAACACTTTCACTACTCACTCGTCTAACTATTTGATAGGAAAAATATTACAAGTTTGTGCAACTGATTCTGATTTTTTCATTAGTATTTGATTATAAACTGTGATAGACACTAACATGATACCAGTGCAATTTTATAATGAAATCAGTCATCCAGGTAGCTTGACATGAGATTTAATCTACCAGATGTTGCTAAAAGAAAAAGAATAAATTTTATTTGTTATTGGAAGAAACAATTACCACTTCTCTTCAAATTCAAAAGTCCCATATTCGAAATAAGTGATTTTAATAGGCTGGTAGTTGTTTTGGTTCAGTGTCACTAAACGGGAAAGATATGTAGAACAAAGTTAAATTTTAAAAAAGTCAATAGGTCAAATAATTACCTACTGTCTGTGCCTGGGAGATGGCAAAGCTATAAGCATAACAGGACTCAAGTCAGGAAAGCGATAAAGGTTTTTTGACTTATGAGAGAGGATTCCTACTTATGAAGAAAAAGAATTGCCACAAATGAAAAAAAAAGCATGAAAATCACAATCCTTATTATTAGAATTATTAGAAATGCACCTAGACTATGACATATAATTCTTATTTAAGCTTGGGTTTAAGCACAGGTTTCTAACCTAATATGCAAGCTTCAAGGATCTTGGATTCTAGGTGTCTCATCATACAACACAAGAGTCATCATCAAAAGGATGCAGTTACAGTCATGCAAAGGTGGAAGTTGTTTCAGCTTCTCCTGTGATCATATCAAACAAGGCAAGAAAATATTGCTGAATCACAGAATGGGTGAAGTTCAAAGGGATCACAGTGGGTCATCTGGTCCTGACACATTCTGTGCCTTAATTAATGTCTCCCCTAATGGGGGAGAGGTTTAGCGTCTTTGCCAGGAATTCAGGAGGCGAACGGAAACTTCTTCAATCTCTGCTTTCAGATAGTTGTTTATTAAGTCTTATCAGAGAAAGAGAGTCACTTGTGTGGCTCAGACAGCACAGGGCAGAGAATGCAGGAAGAAGTCCGCATTATCAAGATTGGACAGTCTTTTTAAAGGTAAATTATCCAATTAAAACGTAAAACTAAAGATATTTTCACATTTCCACCAGTGTTCAATAAATCACTTTGTCACGTACATCGGAACTGCGGAATTTTCTATCCAATTATCTTAAACTACTTCTACTGCAGAATATGGAGGAATAGAAGGAGGAACAAGAAGCCTAGAGAACAACAACAATCCTCCATTTTGAAGTTTCTTACTTTTATCTATTTACTATATTAACAAGCCCAAAGACCCTAAATTTTCACCTTGTGGTAATCTTACATAACATTCTATCATCTAGTTCACACCAGTGTAGACTCCAACTCTTCCCAAAGGTTAGGTAATTTTCTCCATGGGCGAAGGTCAAAGACAGTGTTGTCCAGGGGGGTAGAATCCTTCAAAACAGGCAGAGAGATATTCTCTGCATTCTGGATTCCAACATGGTCCAACCTCCCTGCCCAAGCAGGGTCATCCTAGAGTACATGGCACAGGATTGTGTCCAGGTGGTTCTTGATTATCTCCAGTGGCAGACACTCCACAAAATCTCTGGGGAGCTTATTCCAGTGTTTGGATACCCACACAGTAAAGAAGATCTTCCTCATGCTCAGGTGGTATTTCCTGTGCATCAGTTTCTGCCCGTTGGCTCTTGCCGGCTGCTTAGCATCACTGAGAATAGCCTGGCTCCATCCTCTTGACACCTTCCTTTCAGATAGTTATTATAATTAATCATGAGGTTGCCTCTCAGTCATCTCTTCTCAAGGCCTGCTCCCTCAGTCTTCCCTTATAAGGACAATTATCTTTGCTATCCCCTCTGCTCCAGGAGCTCCCTGTCTCTCTTGTACTGAGGAGCCCAGAAGCTGGGCACTTCACTCCAGATGTGGCCTCATCAGGGCTGGATAGAGGGGCAGGATCACCTCCCTTGACCTGCTGGCCATGCTCTTCCTAATGCACCCCAGGACACCATTGGACTTCTTGGCTTGTTGCTCACCAGGACCACCAGATCCTTCTCTGCAGAGCTGCTTCCCAGCAGGTTGGCCCCCAGCCTGTGCTGGTGCATGGGTTTATTCCTCCCCAGCTGCAGGATCCTGCTTTTACCTTTGTTGAATTTCAGATGGTTCTTCTCTGCCCAACTCTCCAGCCTGCTGAGGTCCTTCTGAAGGGGTACACCTCTGGGGTATTGGCTGCTCCTCCCAGCTGTGTGTCATCAGTGAACTTGCTGATGAGGCATCTGCCCCTTCATCCAAGTCATTGATGAACAATGGACCCAGTATTGAGCCTTGGGGGACAGCTTTAGTGACAGGCCTCCAACTAGACCCTGTGCTGCTGATTGTGACCCTTTGGGATCTGCCGTTCAGCCAGTTCCCAATCCACCTAACTACCCACTCATCCAGTCCACACTTCCTGACTTTATCAAATGTTGTGAGAGACAGTGTCAAAAGCCTTGATGAAGTCAAGTTAGACAATATCCACTCCACTCATCCATCCGGGTAGTTTCATCATCCACTCCACTCATCCATCTGAGTAGTTGTTTCATCATAGAAGGCCAACATGTGGGTCATGCATGATTTCCCTTTAGTGTACCCATGCTGCCTAGTCCTGATCACCTTCCTGTCATCCATGTGGACAAAGACGGCCTCCAGAATGAGATACTCTATCACCTTTTCAGGGATTGAAGTGAGAAAAACTGGCTTGGTAGTTCCCTGGGTCCTCCTTCTTGCCTTCAGGGTGACATTTTCTATCTTCCAGTCCTCAGGCACTGCCCTATCTTCATGACCCTCCAAAGAGGATTGTGAACCACCTCCTATGGTGTCCACCAGCTCTCTTGGCGCTCTTCAATGAATTATGTCAGGGCCCTTGGACTTGTGAATGTCAAGTCTCTCTAGGGGTTCTCTAACCCAAACCTCCTTGACCAAGGGAAAGTCTTCCTTCCAATATTCTTTTACCCTGGTATCTTGGGTCCAAGATTCATGAGGACTGATCTTGGCTGTGAAGAAGCTCTTCGAACAAACCCTGAAGGAAACTTTTCAAACAAGGCTGCTTCTTTCCTGTCTTCCCTTCTTTCAGTTTTCAATCCTCTCTCTCAGATTCACATTCCTAACCACTGCTTTGCTCTAAAGTGAATGCTAGACACTGTCATTTTTGAGTTACAAGACATCAAGACAACACATTAAAAGTTTTGCTCCTTCTTACACAGTTACAGAATTGCTGCACAAACAGAGTTTTCTGTTTTAGAAGGTTTAGAGCTTTCACATCTTCCCTTCTGTAAACACTGTTCCTAATTTAATTTTCAAGTATTTTTAAGGTTTTGGGGTGTAGTTTCTACCCTGCTAGACTGGCCTTAACTTTATGGAGGAGAAGTCTCACAATTTTTTTAGTACCTTGCAATTTCTCTTTGAAGTATTTTTCCTGTGTAAGTATGCTAAAAATATAACACCTGATTGTGAGAATTTTTATGCTGAATTCCAGTCTGGAGTGAAAATTACAGCCAGGTTATAAATCCTGAAGAGCAGAAGTTTATATCGGAAATGCTTCTATGTCTGCCCACTGATCTGCTGCTGGAATGATTTTCTGCACAGCAGCGTAAAGGCCACTTGAAAGTTTTCTATTTTCCCTCTGTAAAGACAAATAGATCTATTTCAGAAGGTGGAACTTTTAAATAAAACCATAGTTGTTCTTATAGCATACTATCATGAAACTAAATTCAGTTTATTCAGCTGTTAATTTTCTCCTAAAAATCCTGTTGCCCTTCTGAGCATTACATTTTGCCTATTGAAACTGACAACAGGCAAAGCAAAGGCTTTGCATGATGGGACAGAGCACCATGAATAATCAAGAGTATCTATGCATTTCCTTAGATTTAAACATACTGTGTGATCTCAAACTGTTCCTTCCACAACTGGTCTGATAAAACCATCTTAAAAACCAGATGGTTTTCTTTTCTTTTTAATTTGTTTGAGCACAGAGACAAGCAGCTTCATATCAGAACTCGTTACGTATCCTGCCCTTTTTCTTAGGGAAAGAAGCATGCATAAAGAGTTGGGGAATCTATTCTAGTAAAAGTAATGACACTTCAGTAACAACAAATTTGATTTATTTCAAGAACATTCATCAAATTTCTGTTGGTTTAGGTGTTTAAGTTTTATTCAGTGTGTAAAATATTTGTTAAGGGCATAGGCCTGTATATTTCTGCTAATCTAAGAATTTGTTTAATGCTTACAATTCATAGCTGGTTCCTGACTACAGGTTTTATCAATTTTAGTCTTCTGGAGAATTTATATGCTACATAAACGAGCATCAAAGATAATAAATCAAAGTAGAATACATGGGAATGTATTTTTGCCAACCACTTATTAAAATCTGCTTTATGGACTATATAGGAAATACAATTTCTGTAGAAACAGATTGAAATTGTAATAAGTAATTCTAGCCTTTCCTGTTTATCCACAGATTAATCTTCACATTTTTACATGTGATGGCTACAAATATTTTAGATTTTATACGGCAGATACACATTTAAGCAATCCCTTTCATCAGCATGAGAGACAAGGAGAGATTTTTATTATCAGTCATACTTCTAAAATTATAATAATCATACACCTCGCTTGTAAATACTAACCAGCACAATCTATTAGGGTGTTAATTTACAATTTTTTTACTTAGATGACAAAAAGCTTTCTGTACACATCTGTTGTCACCCAATATATTTAGAAGTTTGCAAATCAGACTTGTAAAAGTCATTCACGTGGAATGAATATCCTGTAATCCACCAGGAAATGTGTAAACAGTGATGAAAACACATGACATTTTCAGAAGAGCTCACCACTGGTCTGCTGTTACAGTTGAAATCAATATGTATTAATCATATTAATAAACTCTTTAATGATTATTTGATAGAAGTAATGTACATAGAAGATACATAGCTGTTGCTACAGACAATTTCTTGGGTTACTAACAGGTGGGAAAGTCATTTCACTATGATACAAAACACATCCTATTATATGAGGATGATGTAAACAATAGCATGTGACAGATAGATGCACGGTGCTAATCATCTAAAAGTTTAGTCATTATATAGCCTGGGTTTTTTTGCTATTTCTGTGATGTAAAATTTTACTTGTTTTCCAGCTGACATAGGTTCTCTTAATGTCATTGTAACTTGATTTCAGAATAGACCTGCAGTTTTTGCACATTCTACGCTTCTATTTCTCTTTGAATATGTTGAAAACTAAAATATTCTAAAGCATTACTGTACTAAGAGTTTTTGAAGGGTATGTTTTGACTAATCCATATGCATTAAATATGGGAAAAGAAAAAGTTACCTGATTGTTCAACTACAAACACCTATTGATATGGGTTTCCTTCCGGTTGCCTTTGTTACATGAAAAAATCGTAATATTTGTGACTTAAATTTTTCACATTTGCAACTTCTATGAAGTCATTCTAGCAGGAAAAAACAGTAGAAATTCTAAAATATCTAATGTACTAAGGATAGAAAACAACTCTTTAGAATTTTTAATCCTCACCATCACTTTTACAAATTTAATCCAAGAAATAAGAGATTGGATTTTTGTTTGCTCGTTTGCTTAAAACTGCTAAGCTGAAGAGCATTCTCCAAAATTCTCAAGTTTGTCATCAAGAGAAAATAGTAGTTCAACATGACAGGTAGACAAATGAAAGAGAGACTTTCATTAAATCTTTCTTAATTCATCGCCAAAGGAGTACATTTGAAGTCATCATTCTTACTCTCAAATCTTCCCTACATATATGTCTGAGCACCAAACTCCATTAAGAGAAACAGTGACAGAGAACTTGATTTTAAGCATATCTTTCTATGCCATTTGACAAGCATGGCAAGAAGAGCGAAGAATTTAAGAAATTTACATTTAAATATAGAACTTAATGCTGTGCTTATATTTGATCCAGATATTAGAAAAAAATATGGACTGTCATTATAAAGCCTGTTGGCATGCAGGTACTATGTGCACTGTATACTTAATTTAAATTATGATTCACAAGAACACAAAAGGTAATACATCATTTTCTCAACCTTTAACAAATGCTGGAATAAAAGGCAATATTATCAGACTATGACACAAGAAACTTACTTTTTCTAGCTAACTGCTGCTTGAATTTCAACATTCTGAAACCAGCTACCTGTGCAAAGCAAACCAGGAAAGCTGTTAGAGTGTTTGAGTACTATGTTCAGCACATTAGAATGCCAGTAAGGTTTTCCACCATTTCTGTCCACCATTCATCATTATTTATTGGATTTAAGTGAAATCTAGCCACTCCCTTAAAAAAACAAAAACAGTTAAAAAACTCAAATCAACAAAAAAACCCACAAACTACAACCCAAGGTAAAAAAGCAAATCAACACAAAAAATCACAAGCAATCAAAAAGCAAAACCAGAAAACACTGATAGATAGGTGTAGTTCCGGGGAACTGAAGTCACAGTTCAATTTGTAGTGGCGAGACAGGTGTCAGCATTGAAAAAAAATTATACAAAATCTTTTGGCCTTTCAGTCTTGAGACTGAGAAAGGGAACATCAGTTTAGTGTAAAGACTATGCTCAAGTGAAGCACATAACTTAAACAAAAGCACAAAACTTAAACCCTTAAAAAAGGGTTTTTACTAACAAGTAGCACTTTACAACCTATTTTTTTATTTCAATTGATGTACATATTTGTTGGCTTTGTTGATTAGAGACAGAAGAGTGTGACTAGATTTTGGCTATGTGGTTCTTTGTCAATGCTGTTGAAAAAAATTATATTTTACATTGGATATTTATGAAAATGTCAACAGTCGCAGAATGCTCATAGGTGTATAAATATAGCTAAAATACCCTACTTCATTTTGTAGTCAATATTCCAGTCATCTGGAAAGAGCAAGCAGCACTGCTACTGAGGTGGTTATCATAGATGAAGTATTGAGGTAACAGATACAACCAAATTACTTTTTCTATGAAAATAGTTTACTGATATCCACAAATAATGTATACAGTCAAACAAGGTAAGCTAAGAAACTCAACAATTTATCAGCACAAATGAACTTTTTATAAAACTATTTATATCTCTGTAAACAGCAACACATATAATTTTGGGGTTTTTTTGGTAGAACATATCATTTTGGTTCTTTTATTTTTATTCAACTATTATGAGTGAAACTTGGCCATTCTGTGATTCTGCAAGGGAAAACAGTAATTTTTTGCATTGTGTGACAAGATGTGGCAAACTAGCTTGAGATGGTTTGGGATGATTTTTAGTTGAGTGATGGTTTGGACATAAGAAAATGTGGAAACTGGAAAATAAAAAAGGAATTCAAAGAGAAGAAATAGTTTCTGCATATCTTCAAAGACCAGAATAATCCACTGCTGCAGAGAGATATTACGGAGTTGATTTATTCTGAGTAAATACGAATTTTACAGAAATGTACAAGAATACAATGCTATCGTATTTGCTATTTCTGTACGCAAGGCAGAGCATCTAAAGGTTTTTAAATGTTTTAAAAATGTTTTTAAAAATAATTAAAAATTATTAAGTTATTATTATTTAAAAAGTGAAAACTATTCAGCCTCTCATACTTTTGTTTGCCTGATACCGTGCAGAAAGCCAGAGAAATAAGTGCAAACTACGTGTGACAAAGAATGAGATGAATATAAGACGGCATGAATATTCTCTTAAGTTTTCCATTGGTTTTCTAAATAATTCTGAACACACAAGAATGATACATTCGCCCCAAGAAACACAAGGAAAGTATTTTTTGTTTTGAGAGGAAGAAAGAACATTGCAAGCTCTTTGCCATGACCTGATCATATGAAATAAGAGACATGTGTCAGTTTATTGAATTCAGCATACCTAAGCTGAAGTGTTTAATAATCTCAAGAAAGTGATTACAGGATGGTTTTTGCTGCTCCTTCAATTACTATCTCTTCTAACTTTCTTTCATGGTGTCCTGACAAGGAGTCCCAGGGCGGTTTTCTTAGAACCATTATTTCTGATTACTTCTTTTGGCAGAGGGGTAGGATGAAAGAAAGTGTGAAAAAAGAAATTTGAAATAGGCAGAATACAGAAACAGTGTTTGGCAACTGTTTGCTGTATGTCTCAATTGCTGAGAACTATTTATTTCTAATAGTCTATTTATTACTATTATTCATCTGATAATGTCTTTGTTACTTTAAATTTAATAATCACTTTTGATGGACAGAAATCCTTGCAGGTTATGTAACTCTAAGCTGTGGGAGCACTTCCAAAATTCCAGCTCCACGTTCATACCTTGACTGCACATGGTGTCCATACCCCTTTTCTCTTGTCTTCTGAACTAACAGGTGTGCTCACACATTCACACACATTGCTGTCTATCCTGTCTTTTTTTTTTCAATGTGTAAATCTTGAGGACATAAGTGTTTTCCTTGATCTTCCTCCTCCAGACATACAGATAGTTGTGATTGTACCCTAATTTATCAAGATTTCTTAATTAATTAGGAATAAATCAAATGTCAGTATAATTCCTAAGGATGTAGATTTTTACATTATGCAATAGTTTTCTTAGATTTAAAAAAATACCCAACCAAACACAACATTCTGTATTTGTGTATTATGTTTCTTGATGTAGAGTTTGTTATCCACATTGCATCTAATGTGTCTATATATTCAGCTGACATACCAGGCTGTGTTAGTATAATATGTATCAAAACAAAATGGTGTGCTTGGTACAAAATGAAAAAAGACGTTACCAACTATATCCCTTATATAACACAAAGTGAGCAGCAAAGCATGACAGTGCAGAACGAGGAATCTCAATAATTAATAATGAGTTTAGTAGTTCAGAGTTTAGTAGTTCAAAGTTTAGTATTTAAAAGCAGAAATAGAAAATACTATTTTTGAATGTTCCTGTTTATTTTATACTTTTCACATGCTTGCATTTTTTAAGTATAAGTCACTGAATAACTTTACAAAATCATATCTTGAACTTTTTTCTTAAAGAAACCATCTTAAAGAAACCAAGAGTAGCATGTACTAGCTATTTTAAAATCCATTGAACACAATAAGTGATCTTTAATTTTCAGGAGAAAAAAAAAGGAGTAAATGGAAATCCTCCTTCAAAGTTATTCCTGAGAAGGGTGCAGTACAAAACAGGCAGATTTTGCCCAGTGAGGCACTTGCAATGCACTTGAAGACAAGACCGTCATTAACTCATATTAGCCTAAATGTCTGGGTGGCAAAGACCATGGAAATGAGAAAACCTCTGTGAAAATAAAAATAAAATCCACTCGTGTCTTGAGTTGAATTTCTCAGCTGCATGAGTAATGCTACATAACTCTGTTCTGTAGTAGAAAATGAAAACAACTTCTCAGGCTGAAGCTCCAAGACAATTTTTTTGTTTTGTTTTGTTGTTACTGTGTGGCCCTGGAAAGCATTAAGTGCTAAACTACAAAGGAGGATTAGATCATCTGTTTCCTGGATCTGAATTAAAACCCCAAGTGCCTAGAACTGCAATGCACTAGTTTGACAGACTCCATACAGCCAGACAGACTTTTTAGATGGACATTATTCATCCAGTAAGAAAATGTAAAAGATTGCGAAATTTCTTATCCTCCACCTCAACATTACAAACGTTTACATACATTGCTAAGAATTGCAGGTCATGATCTTATCATATAAGTAAATGTCTCCACCTACTTTAAGAAAAATTTCATCACGTGGTTCTCACTTTTTCCCTGAAAAATTTTAAGCAAAAAAAATGCATTTACAGAAAAGTAGCTTGATCTTTTCTTTTAGGGTGGCAGTGTTCTTAAAATTATGCAAGTCATTCAGTGCAGGCCCTTGCTTGGAAAGTGAAGCTTTATGTTTAGTTCCTTCTTCTGCTTCAGGACAGCTCAGCCTATTGTCTTTTACTTGTGAGCTGCCATAATTGCTTGTAGGTATTTTGAGTTGTACTGGCCTCATGACTCTCCCTTTTGAAGTTGCACAATTCAAAATCCAACCAACCAAACAGACAAGCAAGAGCTTCTTCCAAGAGGGAAGGAAAGGAACATAACATCAAAGTGCAGTGATTAGGGTTCTCATCAGGATGGGAGGGGTGAAGCATCTATCTATGCTTTTTCATCACACGAGGGACTAGACTGAAAGCTCCCCCTTCTCCCATTATTTCCGATTCCAGCTGGGTATCGGTCTGCTTTTCCTTGATGTCCAATGTCAGATTTCTGTAGCCTGCTCAGTAGCAGGTTTAATATATAAAAATCAGGTACATATGAAGTTTTTACATATGGGCTAAGTGCCTAGTGCTGTTTTAAAGCCTAAAGTTTTAATAGTATAGGCCTCAGTACTGGTTAAATACTGCCAAAGAACCTAACTCATTTTAGAGGAGCCAGATCTTGTTCTACTGCATGCCTGAGGCTGGCACCCCTCCCCCTGCCTTCGCTACAGTTCTGTGCTTGGAAGCCGATACAGGTGATTACATGAAGAACTACATTCAGCAGAAGACTTCTTAGGATACAGGTATTTTGTTCAGAACTCCTCCATGTGGTCTGTGTTTTTACCTCCTTAGCTGTGTCTAATGCTGTAGGAGACATCAACTTTGAGCAGCACCTTGGCTTCTTTGACTGAAAAATGTCTTTTTGATCCATCAAAATGGAGCAGGATTTGTACCTAAATCATTGAATTTTATATACTGGAGAAAGCGGCTGGGGAGGAGGCAGGGCAGAGGCCTTAAAAATCTTGTGGTCCTAGTATCAATTCTTGGTTTTGTCTTAAGTAAAAAGGTTAAAGTCAATGCTCTTACCTGAAGAACTACTTTTTGGTTTAGCATTTAATAACAGAATTTAAAATGTGCATATGCTGAACATTATTTGATAGCAAAAATGACATTCCCAGACAGTGCAATGAAGTATAAAGGATGAGGCTCAGTAGTAGTTTGTGTCTGTCCTGTGAGGAGCAGATAAAATATCCTTTTCTTGCAAGTGTTCTCATCTTTTCCTCCTTCCAAGCCCTTCAGCTATAAAGCTGCAGTCTGATTTAACAGCTTTCCTTTCAACTTAAAACAAGTGTTTTAAGTATTTAATACGTCTTAGAACTGCTGTTTTGTTTCTGTCATTTAGTCAAGTTCTTCACATTCTGACAGGAAAACCAAACAGGGAATGAAGAAAAACAATGCAGTTATATTCTTTAGACCACAAAAAAAAGAAAACCCAAAAACCAAAAAAAACCACCCCAAAATAAAAACAAAACAAAAAAACAAGAAACCACCCAAACCCCTACAT
This sequence comes from Struthidea cinerea, assembly GCA_013397865.1. NCBI lineage: Eukaryota > Metazoa > Chordata > Aves > Passeriformes > Corcoracidae > Struthidea > Struthidea cinerea. The sequence goes on from VZTI01002658.1 coordinate 986,250, forward strand.
CAAATCCATCTCTGTAGAGAAATACAATGTCCCAAATGCTGACAAAGAAAGAATGAATTTATTAATTCCTCTGGTGTAAAATAGCTAAACAAAAATTCTTGAAAGAACTAGGAAATAATTTTTCCCCAAAAACATCTTTCCATTGTCCTTTATTAACACCATTTTCATGCACAGCATCCTACTTAACATGCAGAGTAAAATGTTCACCCTTTCTGCCAGAGAAGCAGAAAAGTACTTCCCATTAGAATAGATAGCAATAGCTGAATTTGTTGCCAGGGTCTAAATATTCTGCAGAGTATTTCCTTGGTCCTCAGAAACACTGTCCATAGAGAAAATGTGTGGATCACATCTCACTCCTTTTCTCACCTGAACTAGTAGTTACATGTGTACAACGCTGATTTACAATATTTCCTTTCAATTTTATTGGTTTATAAATAAGTTTCACAAATGAGAGTCTGCTTATAAAACATTCTAATCATAGAGCATAAATAACTGCAGTTCTTGAAGCTAGCTCTTTTTTTGAAGTCAGTATTTATTTAAACTTGTATATATTAGTATTTCTCAACTTCTATTTTGGATAGAACATTTTGGAAACAAGAGAGGTCATGGAACTGCTATTAAGAAACAGAGACTAAAGAACAATTTTTATTTGCATAGGATTCTTCATTCACGGTTCAGTGACACTCTAGAATCAGATTTCCTCAGGTTAGTTGGTATAATGCCTAATATACCGTATATGCACAAAACAATGTAATGTATGTAAAAAAAATCCAAACCAAACAAAACCAAAACCACTTAAAAGTAGAAACAAATGAAAATAAAATACAGAAATATGTGCATGTGGATTTATAGCTAATTAGCTTCCCTGAGAACATTTGACTTTGTGACTGATGATGAAAAGGAATTTGTATGTTAATATTTTAAATATTTCAGAACTTTATAAAAAGTTGTAACAATAAATGAAGAAATTGCAAATATTGAAAAGAGAAAAGGATTGAGAAGAATGCATATTTTTCAAAGGATGATTTTTAGAATTAAATTGGGATTTGCAATTTTGTACTTCACTGCATTTGACCTCCTAATGACATCTATGGTAGTTCTTATGACATTAGTACACACAAAAAAATCGTGTATACTCATATGCAGTTTGAACATGTATGTCAGAAGACTAGATTCAACCAACAGGAAGGGATAGTGTAGTGAATTCACTCAGGAATATAAATCCAGATAATTGCATTTTCTTTGTTATACTGCTTTTTAATTTGTCTATTTAAATTGTTGCAGAAATTACATGGGCGTAGAATTCTTATGACATAACACTGGAACTCAGTCTTCTGTAGCCAATATTCTTTATCATAGAATATTTTTCCTTTTGGTCCTTGCATCAAAAGATAAGCTAATATATGAAATCATATTAGTATATCAGAATTTTAATATTTTACCTTCCTGAGAGCAAAATTCTAAACTTAAATTTATGAAAGAACTTGATCCCATGAGTTTTAAGGGAAGAAAAGCAGAAAGGAAATTAAAAGAGTTGTATTATATTTCTTAAAATATATACTTTTAATTAAGTCTTTAGTGTTGGGGTTTTTTATTATTTTTATCTAATATTGCATTGATTTAATTATTATTTTATTTAGCTAATTCATGCACATTTCTTCAGTGCAGCTGTGTGAGATTATTTTAATAATTCCAGATACAGATAAATTTGTATAGTCAAGATTTACCTGCCCTTAATTAAAACCGAACTGGCTATGGGATAGAATACATTGATGTATAACATTAATGATAATGATAAAGAGTTACTTAGACTAAAAATGTCAGGAGACTTTCCTGAAACAAATCCAGTCAGAAATAAAACAACTTTTGGAAAAAAACCCCACTTTGCCTTGAAATAAAGATTTGAAGAAGCACTGGAAGTCCTTTCTAATTTTTTTCTTCTTATTCTTTGAAAAAGAAGAAAAGAAAAACAAAGAAAAGAAGAAAGCCTTATTTTGAAACAAACTTTTTGATCCTGTCAGCCTTATTATAATTTGTTACACAGGCAAAGACCTGTTTCTGTTCTCTATGCCAGTATTCCCAATCTGTGACAAAATTACCCAACCCCCATTTATTCCTCTGAGAAGCCTGCATTGTTCACTAAAGGCATATTTAATTAAGCATAATTTGCAATCCTTTGATCACTTTCATGGTTCTTCTTTGAGTTAGAAAATTATTTCAATACCCTTCTTAGCTGCAGAAATCTGAACACCAAGATCCAGCAATAAAAAGCAGTGCCAAATGCATACCATCTGCTATATGATATTATCATTTGAATTCACCCAGCAATTAATTTGTCAGTATTTTATGCACAAGATTTCACATCTCCCTTTAAAAGGATGCATGCTTCCTTCTTGTATCCCAAAATATTCTAATAATTCTTTATTAGAGGTTATCTGCTTCCTTATTTTCTACTTTCTCTTTTTGTCATCTGTAGATATGTTCAATAATGATTTTGTGTTTTTATTTTCTTTTTTTTTTTCTTCAGACCCCTTTTTGATAGAAATGTTGAATGGCACACAATGAAGATCTGATCTCAGAGACATACTAGAAGCACCAAATTGCAGTTGATGAAAATTTCCTGTTTATGTTTCTCCTGGTTTCAGCCGGGTTTCAGAGATTGTTTTCTTCTTATTAGCTGGTGCAGCACTGTGTTTTGGATTCAGTATGAGAATGATGTTGGTAACACACTGATGTTTGGTTGTTGCTAAGCAGTGCTTACCCCAAGTCAAGGACTTTTCAGTGTCCCAGGCTCTGCTGGTGAGGAAGTGCACAAGAAGCTGTGAGGGAGCATGGCCAGGACAGCTGGCCTGAACTGACTGAAGGAGCATTCGATGTCACATTCCATATCATAGGACAGCACACCCAGTACATAAAGGGAGGACAGCTGGCCAGGAGCCCCTGGTGGCTGCTCAAGGATGAGCTGGATATCGATCAGCAACGGGTGACCAACAGTATTTTGCATCACTTGTTTCTCTCGGGTCTTACTCCCCCCTCTTTCTGATTTTCATTTATCATTAGAAATAGCAATATATTATTATATTTTGTTTAAATTATTAAGCTGTTTTTATCGTTATCTCAATATTACTTTTTTTTTCTGATTCTCATCCCCACAGGGGTGGGGCAGGGTGTGAGTGAGCAGCTATGTGGTACTTCATTGCCAGCTGGAGTTAAACCATGACAAATATTCTCAGATCTAACTTATAATTATGAATCTTTTAAATACACACTGAATTAAAATATCATGTGATATGAAGCTGCATGAAAATCCAAGTGCATTAAAACACTCTTATTTTTATCAACAAAACCTCAAACTTCAAGTTGATTCTAACAAGTTCCATTTTCCTCAAAGTAATGCCAATTGGCTTTGATTCTGTGGCCTCAAGCCTGTTCTCACCAATTTCTCACATCGCTTAGAATGGGCATCACATAGCAGATGTGTAGTCTATGATAATCCTCCCTTCCCAGAATGCCTCTAGAAACCAGAGCTATCTCATCACTACAATATGCCTGAGATCAAACAGGTGAGAATTTTCTATGTGTTACCCTCTCCCACATTTACATTTATAAAACAAATGTAAAAAGAATAAACTAAAACACTTCTTATAGTAAGCTGAAGACAGATATTCTAAACTGCATACTTTGCTCAGTGGGGAAAAGATGAAGGCATGAAGAGTATGCCACAGATCTCTGTAATTTTGCTTAATCAGCTGTGCAATGAATGCAGCTGAGAATATACGGAGACTGCTACTGTCAGAATCACATAGTTTTTAGTACTGTCAAATATTAACTTTACCCCTGTTCTGTAGTCTTCCAAGATTAACAGAAAATCAGCACTCCTGATCTATAAAATTCCTTGCTTAGCTAAGACCATTATCTGCTTGCATTTGCCAGTTAAAATGTCCAAAATTTCCACGGTTTTTGGATTTAGTCTCTTTACAAAGTTAAATTTTAAATCACTTAAGCTACATTTATTTCCCCCTCAGCTGACTTATTTTTCAGAACTGAAATAGCATTTTAGGCAGGATGCCTTTCTAAATTTAAAAACATGCTAAAATATTTCTTAAATCTCCTCAGCCTAAATTCTTTTGCCCACATAATACAACTGCAAACCTGCCCCTTAAAAATAGTATGCATTTCTGATTGAGACATTTTTGAAAATACATCCTTGCTGAGTTTTTTGGAGTTCATTTACCCATTATTGAAGCTAGTATGATAGAGACAATGAACACATGGATGCAGTGACACTACATAATTTGTACCTTGATAAGGTACTTCCCCGACAGTTCAATGTACAGCTGTGCACAGTAAAAATATAAACTGTAATACCAAAGTTTAACTACAATTATTACTACTGAGTCTTGTGTATGAAACCACAGATGTTCAAAAGCAGAAGTTTGTTTTCCAAAGAACTGCGGCAAGAGAACTGCAACGCAACTCAAAACAAAAGTGTCACTCACAGAGAGGGCATACAAAGACAAGATTCTGGTGTTGCTGGATGCCCTAAAAATATTTCACTGTACATGGAAAAAAAATTAAGGAATTTCTTTTAACAGAAATATATCCTCATTTTGAGAAAAAATTAAGAAAGTGACAAGTGGAGAGGTGCCTGCCCAAACTGAGATTATCTTTTTATTCAGTCATTTGTTTTCAAATATGTGCCCATTTCCTCCTCCTCTTCATCCAAGTTCCAGATTGATTAGGGTAAAGACAGAATTTTCTCTCAAAACCCAGAACATCAGACAGTTATTTCAAAGTACTTCTAATTATACCCTTTATTTTTTCTGTGGTGAGAAGGGTAACAGTTTGGAAGTTTTCTTCCTTCCCATGGTTATGTTGCCAGACTAGGATTTACTATCCACAATTTCCATCAGGCAGCAATTTGGATGCCAAGTCACTGCCCACTCCAGGCCTTTTAGGTTAATGCGGAGTGTGACTTCCAGTGAGTGAAAAATTATGGCAAAGTTTTTGCATGGCACTGGTAAATAGAGAGTGAGGAGGTAACATTTTCACGGCATGACATTTAAAGTTAAGCTCTCTCACTCTGCTGGTGGGAAGAACCACTACCCTCCTTAAGAGTATTCTTGTTAAGAATTGTTCACTGATCTTATATTATACATATATACATTTAACAACTTTGGATATAGAGAGGTATTACTGAGGAACTACTCTTTGGGCTAAGGAACTAAGCCCAGCAGCAACGGGAGTGTTAGTTTTCCCTTCAACAGCTCAGAAACACAAGGGGCAGGCATGCCCTTCTGTCTTTTGAGACATATGATAGTTCTGTGACATGGCACTTTTATAAAAATCCTTTCATCTTTTTTCTCTTATTTGGTTATATCATAACAAATGATTTTCACACCTATAATTACGAAAAGCATATGCACTCCCTTTGGAGTTATTTGTTCCAGCGTACCAACCTAATGTGCTGATTAGTAGTCCTGTACCTGCTGTGGGTAAAAGCAAGGGGAGAAAAGGGCAATACTCTGGCCCTAATATCAATAATATCCCATGAGTATTAGAACTTATTTACCCATACATTGCTGCTTCACCAGACACCAAATTAATGCCAAACTATCTGTCTACTCCACAATTTCTTAAGCAGCCAGACTGTGGATAGGATTGGCTATAAATAGAGCATTAACTAAACACAAGCATGGAATGTTTCTTCTCGGACTATGCATGAAGATAAGCAAATCTGTGTAGCCCTATATTGAACGTGGTATTTGTATGTTTCTTAGCGTTTTACCAGGAAAATAACAACAGTACTTGCCTCTTGTTTACTCTCAGTGAGGAGAAGCAACTGTGTCCTGTCTCACACATGATTTTGTTGCATCATTAATTAAAGCGCAGTTCAAAAAAGAGGTCTAGCTTTCAGCTATTTAATAGAAAGCATGCAAAAAATAACTGGTCCATCTGAGAGCTGTCAATTATTTGAACCCGGAAGTGGAAATAGGAAAATGCTTTCAGATTTCAAAGAATAGAACTCGCTATCATATATTAGCCCATGTGTGAATCTGGGATTGGTAAAGCAGGAATGTTTATATCCAAATGAGTTTATCAATATGAGTAAGATTGATTAAAAGTTAATAATGTTTTAAAGAAAACAGAATTGAAGTAAAGGTTGATTTTAGAGCATGTATCTAGAACCCATACGCAATGCAAATCTACACAGATTTTCATTAAGCATGTTAGCTCAAACAAAACCATCATATGTGTGTCATCCTAAAAGTTCGAAAGACTGATATAGCTTGCAGCTTTTCTGTAAGACAAAGTAGAACACGCTGAGTTCCATAACGCTAGATTTCTTCTGCTGCTTAAGCTTTCATTTGTTGCAGCACATTATTCCAACACTGCAAATTGCATTGTAGTAATTTTACTAATCACTGAAAAAGTGGCCAAACTTATCCCTTTCGATTCAAAAGGTAGGGAGCTTCCGTAAATATAAACAAAATATTTATTTCTACAACTTCTATTATTGCAAAGGCAATGCTTGCACGAAGTAAGCCAGAATTTTTCATGGTTTATTCATCCCTCTGAGAACTAAGTTTTGTTGTCAAAATTCATACAGCTGGTTCTTATTTCAGAAGACTAGTGGTTTGCCTTAACGTTTAGCTTCCATATTTTATCTGCAGTGGCTCAGAGTCACAGAAAAAATTTATAAAAAAAATATATGTTTTACTTATGAGTTAACAAATTTCAGCTAATTTTAAACATATTGAGTTTCTCCATTGTGGGTATGTCAATTTTCAATGAAACTACTTACATAATGCTTGTATAAAATATCTTTTATTCATTTGCATTTGTTCATGAATAGTCCAATACTTATACAGTAAATTGTTTCATCATTTAGCATTATTCAGCATAACCACTTGCAAGGTTTTTTGCTGGTAGTGTGTGCTTGTTTTAACTCCCCTATACACAGCCTTTGTTGTATATAATCTTTGAAAGACCTGTTCAAAGGAAACCAAATAGCAATCGATGTGTTCAAGTCCAGTCTAGAGTCCAATAGAGTCAAGGCACAAAACAATTTGAGGTGTTTCTATGGTATACTGTAGTTTTCCCTTGAGAAATGTGCATTAATAAAGTAGCAGTAGCCTTGACTTTATTAAGTCATATTATTCAAGCCAATTTTGACATTACTTCCTCATGTTGCTGTTTATTTTTTTATTTTAGCCCTTAGTGAAGGAAACAAATCCCTTAAAGTCACATGAACTTCAGAGAGGTGCCTAAGGTTTCTGAATATGCGTTGTACAGGGGATACCTCTTCTGCAGTGCCTGAAGGGTATCTTCTAAGACATGCTAACCTCCCAAATCAGGGGTTGCTAGGACAATAAACACACTGGAATAGAACAGTACTTAGGACACCAGTAACTTTTGCAGCCTATACTGTGTTCAGCGCTGACATGATTTTGCTGTTAGCAGAGAACTGCCCTGGGGAGTTTTAAATAGTTCAGATAAGTCTACAAGAACTGAAGATACCCCAGCAGCTGTGGCGTAGTTTCTTCTCCCAAGAAGAAAGAATAGTGGTGCCTTTTAAAATTATTTCATTATTTTATGTGAATACAGTATGAAACAGGTTCAGTTAAGTACCTTTTATATTCAAGTGATCAAAAGGAACTTTTCCCTATTTGCACAGACAGAGAAATCAGAGAAAAAGTAGATTTCTGTGAGGGAGACTTTTTATGAAATTATGAAGAGATCGTTAACACATAAAGTGAGATTATGGGTCCAGTGTAAAGCTGGAATGAAATTATGAGTATGATTTATAAACCACTGAAGTAGGGGTTCATCACAGAAGTGCTGACGCAACAGTAGCAAGGGTTAACTGAGTGTGATATTCATGAGGCAAAACCCCTGGAGGTGCCATATGAAGTTAAAGAACAATACTAGCAACATATTCCTTGGTGCATCTAAATCCCTCCACTTCTAAAATCATCCCCTATATATGTCTTCTGTACATAGTGGAAAATACCTATGTTTTGTGATACTTTTGCAGGTATCAGGAGAGTATCTTCAGCTGCTGACTTAATCCTACACTCATTAGCAAAGTCCATCAAAGGAGTTTTTGCAGTCTTTGTCTGGCTAATAATATTTTTTGAGAACTCAGGCTATGCTTCTATATGTTCTTCTATATTTTAGCACTATGGTCTGAAATCAAAGAAACTGAAATTATGGAGATAGCTAGATTTTAAAGGTCAGCACTCCACAAAATTTCATGTCTGAAACAAAGTCATGTACATTGCAAAAATGACAGATTTGTTTCAAAGTGTTTATCACCTTTTAAACTTTCATCATAATGAAATTATTTTTACTCTTTGATATAAATTTTTAGAATTTTAACTGCTCTGTTTCTTCCTTTGCAATTATACGGAAAGCAATCCTTTGTTATATATTTGTACCCAACAACAGGCCTTTGAGAGCTCAGTATTGGTGCAACCTGACACAGAACATGGGAGATCAAACATCATCATCAAAGGTCTTTTTTTAATTATGGCAAGGATGATGAAGTGAGCTGTATCTGACAGACGCCTTGGAACCCATCACTGTGCTGTACAGCAGCTCATGCTTGCACCACTGAGGCTCAAAAAGTTCAGACACTAACGAAGACCTTTAAAAAGCACTGAAGACCATGTTCTAGTTGCCTATTGGGATACTTAATACCATCTTATTTCCATGATAACATTTAAAATATAATGAGTTTCGATATAATCAAGAAATTTCAAACAGTATAGACAGTACAGCACCCAAAATAAGTTGTTCAAGAGGTGATTTACATTGTCTCAGGTAAAAAGCTGCTCAAGACAGCCTAGTTAAATGAACAGGTTCTTAAATGTGTGACCATTGGAAAAGAGTCCAGTTTTACAAGCACAGTTAAACTCTCTCTGAAATGAGTGAAAATCCAAGCTTCACTTTATGGGCCAAGATACATGTGTAAGCATTCATTAATGGAACAAAAGGATCTTTATAAACTATACCTAAAATTTCATGAGTACTGAGGAAAAAATATATTTATTCCATATACATGATTTCAAAAAAGGTGATTTGGGGAATATGAATGACTTGCATATGGTCATTGAAAAGACCAAATTAGGGCGAGATATTCCAATGCAGAGCCTAAATTCTGCTTCATTTTCCTCACTCATTGGTAATGTAATCCAAAACCAAGAAAGAAGTAAAAAATACTGCTTGGAGACATTGAGACATGCTAAAAGCAAGAATGTCCTACATGGAGACTTATAGTGAACAATCCACAGTTTTGTAATCCATAATAGCAATCCAAGACTTTGTTTATAGTGCTTTATATTTCAGTATCTATCAATAAAAAAGGAAATTAACATGGAAAATGTCACTTTCATACTTATCTGACTGTTATATGTCACAGTACTATCTATTGCAGAGCTAGTCTAAATTTCCCTTTGAAATTACTGGCCTAAAATTGCTTTGCAAAAATCTGGGGTTTCTCAAAATGCAGAATTTCAGTTAGGTGTCTTCAAAAATTGTAATTTCAGCAATGAATTTTGATGTATTTTACAGTGCTTAAAATCCAGTGTTTAAATTTTGTTTTATAACTTTCTACCATGACCCTCACTCTAATCTGCTTGACATCTATCATTTTGCTTTAAAAAGAGTTACACTGTCTATAATCTGTCCACATTAAAACTTGAAATAGGCATGGTTTTATTTTATGCTCCCTTCATGAAATAAAGAGAGAAATTGCATTAAATAACCTCATTCCCGCTGAACTAAATTTAAAAACTTTTTTATGAAGTCTCTTGGGTCAGACTTCTAGAGCATCTCTTTAATTTATAAATATTATCTATTTTTATACATAAAAGCTGGCCATTGTTTATTGGTATGAATATAAAAATAAGAAAATATGTCCACAACTCCTCAACTGCCCCTTACAGGTTTGGTTTTTAGCCCTAAGGGATGAACACTTTCACAAAGATTTCCAGACCCGGGGAAAAATATTCTGTGAAAATATTGTTTGAATACAGGGCTTTCTGAGGGCTTTACATCCACAGTAAAAGAAACAAAAACTAGAAAAAAAAAAGAGATTTAAAATATTTGCATTCCTACCTTGATAGCATTACACAGCAAGAGAGAAAGGTAGAGAAAATAATGATAGAAACAAGAAATCATATCAGATGGAAAGTATTTTTAAGATTACAAAGTCCAACCATATGTTAGCATATATATGAGTCAGCAGTGCCCTGGCAGCCAGGAGGGCCAGCTGTGTCCTGGGATGCATCAGGCACAGCATCACCAGCCAGGCAAGGGAGGGGATTGTCCTGCTCTGCTCTGCACTGGGGCGGCCGCACCTCGAGTGCTGGGGGCAGTTTTGGGCAACACAATACAAGGAAAACATTAAACTATTAGAGAGTGTCCAAAGGAGGGCAACGAGGATGGAGAAGGGCCTTGAGGGGAAGCCGTGTGAGGAGTGGCTGAGGTCACTTGGTCTGTTCAGCCTAGCAGAGACTGAGGGGAGACATCATTGCAGTGTGCAATTTCCTCATGAGGGGAAGAGGAAGGGTAGACATTGATCTCTTCTCTGTGGTGACCAGTGACAGGACCAAGGGAATGGCCTGAGGTTGTGTCAGGGGAGGTTAAGGTTGAATTTAGGAAAAAGTTCTTCACCCAGAGGGTGGCTGGGCACTGGAACAGGCTGCCCAGGGAAGTGGTCACAGCACCAGCCTGACAGAGCTCAAGAACGACTTGCACAATACTCTCGGGCACATTGTGTGACTCTTGGGGATGGTTCTGTGCAGGCCCAGGCTTTGGATTCAGTTATTCTTGTAAGTCCCTTCCAACTCAGCATATCCTATGATTCTGTGGTTCTGTGAACCATTGACCCAGCACAGTAAAGCCCACCATGAAACCATATATCCAGGGGCCACATCTACATGTCTTTTAAATCCTTTTAAACTGGTGACTCACCCACTTCTCTGGGCAGCCTGTTCCAATGCTTGACAGCTCTTTCCATGGAGAAATTTTTCCATATCCAACCTAAATCCCACCTGGTGTAACCTGAGGCCATTTTCATTTGTTCCATCACTAGTTGCCTGGGAGAAAAGGTCAACCCCCACCTCACCACAACCTCCTTTCAGGTAGCTGTAGAATGATAAAATCCCCTGGGCCGCCTCTTCTCCAAGCTAAACCACCCAGGTTTTGCCAGATGTTCCTCACAGGACAATTCACCAGGACCATTGTTCTTCTGGACATGTGCCAGTGCCTCAGTGTCTTTCTTGTAGTGAGGGGCCCAGAACTGGATTTACATGTGCACACACAATGTGAAAAAGGTCTTACAAAATTCTCAGTGTAATAACATCATTAAAAAAAAGAAGAATCATCCAGTTATTAATAATCCAAATGCCTCCCAGCAGATTAAATATATTTGCCACCTAAAATGTCTCTTGATTAAATAGTATATGATTTCATATGCATTAACTCTTTCTAACATTAATGCTTCTCTGACCCTCTTACTGTATTGCTATTAAAATCTAAGTGTCTAATCCAGTTTATACTTTCTATATACCTTCGATTCTGCTGTTCTTTACTCAGTCTCTGTGCCAGGTGATTGTAAGATTAATGTGCCTTCTTCATAACCACAGAAAATTATAGAGCTGTTAAAGCAAAGTGGTTGATCTAAACTCCTGAAATCATTGCCTCAAATAGTAAAATTCTTTACAGACATGGGAAGGACTCATATTCAAAATTGTTTAATCTCTTACCATTGCTGGGAATGGTTTTAGTGTACAGAAGGAGGTTAACTACTAAATTTTAAATATATTGATTTTAAAAGATCTATTGATTAAAATAAAGATATTTATTTTGAATATATCCTGTAGGTGATATATTCTATCTACTCTGAGCCTTGTGTAAAGGGAGCTGATAGTATTGGTTGACTCCTTGGTAAGAAAGGGCTACATAACATCCATTGAAATCGCAGCCGATAATAATTATGGCAGTCTCAGTAGGGAAGCCAAAGATGGATTTATCATGACAAGATGAACTATTTTTAGCAGAGTTTGATTTCTTTAGAAGAAGACCACACAAAAAAACTTGAAGGCTTTTGAAATGATGCATTTGTATGAGCTAAACTTTAAATTTGTGATCTGCCTGTCATGAGGAGTGGCACATAGCTGTGCCACCTGAAGAGCAGAGAATGACTCAGAGCACCACTGTTTTCTCCTGTCCCATGGGAGATATAAATTACTTTGAACTTTCTCTTGTGTAGCAGTAACTTGCCTTGCATGTCTGTCCAGATGCCCTAGGAACCCTCAGAGGAGAAGAAGACTGCCTGCTTCAAACTCAATTCCTAACTGCTTACTTGGAGGCTTCAGTACAGGCCTTTGTGAATGAAGTCAGGCAGCCAATGAAGACAGGGTTATTAATGTCATTCCTTTCACAAACACTGAAGGACTAGGTCTGAAATGCTTCCTCTTGTTGAGTAGCACTTCATTTCAGGAATAATTCTGGACTCATTACAAACAGGAAAATTCATGTCTGCTGGTGTTTTCATTTCTCCTTCTGTTCTGGGAGTTTCGTGTATTTTGTCCACTTATAGTTGGTCTTGCAAACTGCTGAAATTCTCTTGTATTGTATTACTTTCGTTATGTATAACTAGTTTTAGTTCATGATCAATTTAACTTTGAGGATCAAGAAATATGTAAGTATCTTTTCAAATTCTGTCCTTGTTTGGTTCTTTATAGAGGTAGGAAATGGAATTTGTGTTAGTTCTGTAACCCTCTACAGCTAGTGAATAGCAAGAACTTCCTTGACTTTGACAGTCTTCTGTGTTGAATTGGTTAGCTGTGTTAAATTGTTAAATTGCTATACCCAAAGAACAACAACAACAACAACAAAAACCCCAAAAACAACAACAACCAAAAACAACCTACAAAAAATAAAGCAAACCAAAAAGGCACAGTTATTTCTGGCCGAAAGTATATCTGAGCTGAGAATATTAATGAATAGGTATGAAGAATTGTAGTAAAAACCTCTAGGAAAACCTATTACATGTGACTGTAATCAAGTATTTATTCTCATGGCTTTTGGGTATAAGAACAAAAAAAAGAAATTCCATTTGCTAAAATGATAGCATCAAGTTTTCTGAACAAAAGAGAAAGGAAAGGAGATTAACTGAATGATTGAACAATCCCCTGCAAACTGTTTATATTGTACCCCAGGTGTTAAAGCAAGTTCTGAAAAGACAGAGGCAGTAGCAGGTTTAATATCAGATGTGTCACCTGTTCTCATGCTGCAATAACCGAATAAGCCACAGGCCTTACCTGTCCCATTTATGGTGTGCAGGAAGGATATCCTAAACTTTGTTTTTGCTTCTCTTTGCTGATGACATCATAAAGGTCATTGCATAAGGATACCTATAATGACTTTGGGCTCATGGAGGAAACCCAATTTTAAAGAATGAAACACATAACTTATGTTACCTATTCAAGTCATACTTTTCAGGGATAATTCTTTTTTTTAACCATAATATCTGACTTGAATAATGAAGCTGGAAATCCTTAAAGCATAAAAGAAAAACAAGATGCTGTTACCAATTTGAAAATTCTAAATATACAAATGGTGGTCTGGCATATACAAAGTTTGTTTGAAGTAACAAAACTCAAACATTGCCAACTATACACTCATGTTGTCAGAACCGGAAACACTAGAGAATGGGATTATGTAGGGCTGAGGTGTCAAGGAGGAGAAAAAAGCTATCTACATCATAAAGCATCAAAGAGTCATTTAGAGAGATGGGAGAGAAAAATAAAAGTATCTCCAATAGTGAAACTAAAACCTATGTCCTGAGCTGCCAATAAACTTAGCGGTGGCAATCACCGCTAAGAAATTTTATGAATACAAATGGCTCAGAAGGCATCCCAAGCAGTGCTCACAAATGTGTGACTGTAAATGTAAGAAATATTAATAAATCTAAATATTTACAAAATAAATGTCTTTTAAGGTAGACTCAAATAAATGAGTGTATTAGCCAAAGTTTTGAGAGTATTAAACATGATTTAAAATTAAAATAAGTGAAATGAAATGAAAAAATCTCCTTTCATAACTTTTCATTTTAAGACAAAAGGAATTTCTCCTTTTCTAAAGTTCATCTGTTATGAGATATTTTTCCTTGTCTTGTCTTTCTTTCAGAAAGGATTTGCTTTTTTCTTTTTTAGTCAACTGATGTGATCATTAACCACAGTCTTGTGCACACCCAGTTCCTTTGTATGATCATGTCTGTGATTAGACCTATGTGAAACTGCATCCATCATTATTAATTTTCCAAATATGAGAAAGTGTAAGAAAATGTCAGTGTATGAAAATGTTGGTCTTAAAGACTAGTTACATAGTTTACAAGCTGGAAAAGATACCTACAATAGATAGTATATATCTGTTGAGGAGTGAGGTTGGCCCAAGGAATGAATCACAGTGTACAAAAAATGCAAAACTGAGCACCTGCACAGTAAGGCCCAGGAAGAACCACTGATGTAGTAGCTACTGACATGTGAACCAGACATGTACTTTGCAAGATCAGTCCTTCTTTTTTTGCCCTTATTTTCTTTCCTCATTTACTACGTTTTTCTAAATGTGTTCCTGATTATTGCCACCGGCTAGCTTGTGTCATTTCCTATTTGAACTCATAGCCTAGACATTCATGGTTTCGCCCAGGAAAAAGCCTGTTTTAACCTCACCTCCTTTGTGCTGGTACTGCAGGCCAGTGGACAAATGGTTATAGTGGAATTCGCCAAGGACATACCAAACTGCACCTTTCCTGACAGAGGTAAGGAGATCTACAATATTTAGCAGTAAGTGAACTTTCCAATATAGTCTTAGGTACGTACCAGGGCCCTGAGCTCTCCCTCCTTAACCAAATCCCAGCGTTTGGAGACTTTTCTTTTTAAAATAACAGTCAGTTTACATTCTGTAATTGGTTCCCAGTTTTTAATCATTCTAAACATAATTTCTTTTCAAGTTGCTGTGATACATTCAAGCTAGGGGTTTGAAAGCCCACTTTCTTAGGAGAAAAGTAGAGCGTTCCATTTTCTCAGCATAATAAAGAAGAACAAATGCCCTTTGCAAGTCCATAAAGCATTTTGAACTCCCCACTATTATTCATGTACTGCTTCCTTTTATATTTCTAGCCTTCCACCAATTTTTAAGAGAGCTGCATATGTGTGTATACTCAAGCAGCACACATAAGCCTCAGGATAGACAGCAAATTATCTAAATAACTCTTTAGATGTGTTTCAGAAAAACATGACTTTGCATTTTGCTGCCTACAATCACAGAATGTATGTGACTCACAGCATCTAGACTTTTGTGAAATACTGACAAAAAAGCCTAGTACATGAGAGAAAGAACATAAACAAATTGTGTTTTGCTTCTAAATAACAGCCTGACTTAACCAATATTGAGGGTAAATTGCTGGTATTTTTATTAACATGTATTTTAATCCTGTCTCAGCTTCCATTAGTCAGCCCTTATGAAGCTGCTGGTTTTTTATACACTGAAACTCTTTCAGCAATTATTTTAGCCATGAGTCTCCTGCATCACTCTCATTCAGGAGTTGAACCTTGCAGATGCATCTCCAAGGGCTGTGCAGGAAAAAAAACCCTTTTGCTCTGGTGTTTGACCATATATCTATGCAACCCTTACCCATTTGATAAGGAGGAAGCAAGGGAAGCTAGATTTTTTTTATTGCTGTGGAGTTGAAAAAGAATTATTTGTAAGCACTTTTTTTTAATAATAGGAGTAATTACAAACTTGTTAAGTAAGCCATGTAAGTCATTTGACTCCTTAGATTCCATTTTTGCTGCTATAAAATAGGAATTAAATACTGTTCTGACAACCAAAGGAATCATGCAGAGCTTTGGGATTTTCTTGTGAAGGGGGCTATGTAAAAGCCAACTCATTTTCTGTGATTATTCTCGTGGAAGAAAACCTGTTACTGGGACGTCAGTAGAAAGCAATCATAAAAGGGGCCCAGACATGGAGAAGAAAATTTTATTTCAAAACTCTGCTAATACTTGCAGAGAGACAGTTTGTTATTCACTATATCAAAGTTCTGGGTTTACAATATATTCTATACAAATTTATTAATATCAGTGGAATGCATACATGCCAGACTGGCCCCTGTGTAAAAATCCATTTTCCCTGGATTACAAAATTTTTCCACAGTAGTTAGCATTTGATTAACTGGAAATACTTTTTTTTGCTTGTGTGAAAGGGTTCTTTTCCTATTCTTTATAATGTTTAGTTTAATTCTAGAGTCTCATACTAAGTTTATTGTCATACAGGAAGTGCTCTTTTTGCACATATGTATTTTATATCCATTAAAGCTGTCTATGGTCATTATAAACTGCCCTTATAAAACACTGACAATGTCTTCACAGGATGTGATTATATTCTCTTCCTAATCTTCTGTAACACAGTTCTGCCTGGTTCTTTCTTAAGCAAGACTAATTGAGTTGCATGAATCAATTCAGTACATAACTAGGACTGAATTAAGTATTGACTAAGTCTGTGGTTCTGTGAGAGATTTGTATACTAATTTGAACAGAAAAAAAATAACATTAAGGATAAATATTTATAAAATATATGTATTTAATGAAGAAAAATATGTAGTAAAGGGCTTTTCCTATCTTTTTTTAATGTATTCAAGCATATATATCTATATATATATATATGAATATATATATATTCATAAAATAAGGCAATTTCCCTTTAAATCATGTGCTAGTCACCTGACCCCATTCTATTTTGGAACTTTTTTCACTAAAGAAAACAATGTATATAATAAATTAGTATTTTGTCCTGAAAAGAGCACTTCATTTCCCATTATTAAATGTGCAGGTTTTGATAATGAAAAATATTTTTATTTATTCAAAACAAAAGTGAATTTAAGACTTATTTTTGTACTCTGATATCTGAGATTATTACTTCAATTCAGTATGCTTGGAAAATTTTACCTTTTCAGATGCTAAAACCTGAAATTGATTTATGCCTTGGATGAGAAATCTTACTTCCAGATGGAATACAGTTTGTTTCCACAAAACATAATGTAACTTCTTATGTGATGAATAGACTTTCAGTATTCAAACTGATTACTCAATTTAGCAGAAAACTATAAGTTTAATGAGACATTGAATTAAAATGCTCAGGGAAAAAAAATCAGATTTTCTTCTACTTTATGACAAATGCTCTCCAAACACAGCATAAGCAACAATATCTTCAGATCTGCCATGCTGATGTGCTGATGAATTTTGCTGTACTATGAACACGGTTAGGAATTTTGCATTTGTTGCACATATGGAACAATGTCACTGGTGGTAATTTAGTTCTTGGTCTGGGAAATGCGGGAAATGGAGAAATAACAAAAAAGAGTAGTGTGCCTTTTTTTTTTCCATCAAGCGCAGAGCTAAAAAACTCTCAGACTCTCAGAATTGTCTCCTAACTGGGTATAGTGTTGCTGACAATAAACACAATTCTGTTTCCGGAGATGATGTTGTTTAATTCCCTGATCCTTATCATTCTTCATTTCCTATAGGTCAAACCTTGTTTCTGCTGGAGAAAAAAATACTGTTCATGTTGTACAGAAATTTTTTAAGAGAAATTATGGCCTTTTTATATGCACTACCCAGTAAACAGACAAAGTAACATACATCCATATGCCAAGAAGAGAACAGAGAGATAAAGCCAAATTCGTAGCAAATATTTTTTGCAATTACTAATTTGCCCTATGCCCCCTTTTCTTCACCTGTTATGTTCCTGCAATCATGTGGATCTCTGGAGGTATCAGTGTGATTAAACCTAGGCAGAACTCCTTCTCAAGGGGAGTTGTGACCTTCTCTCTTTTTGTACTTCACAGCCTGGCAGCAATGGTGGTGCTTAACAGAAATCTAAGATTAATTGCCTACCTCACATACTGGGAATGTCTGTCACCTTTTCCTACCCAAGAATAAATACATCTCTTCTCTTGTGCTTTGTGGTTTGATTGGTTTTTATTTTTTTTCCCCTGGCTATGGCCTCCTCAGAAGCTACTGACTAGTTAAGTTGCTCCTCATTCTTATCTCAATATATTTTCTGCTATAATGCTGTTTTAACATCTCGCAGCACCGTTTATCCTCCTGTTGTTTTATAACTGCTTCTGAGATACAGTTCTTCCCAACTTTCATCTACTTAGCACAGGCCGTGTGTCAGCTGCGCTAGCCTCATCAGAAGTACCTGATTATCCTCTCAGTGAGCTCAAGGTTAAGTATCTTGACCCCAGAGCTTGAAATCCGGAATTGCAGCATATCTCATTCACCTCTAAGTCAAAGATAAGAGTTTGAACCCCCTTGTGGAAGATGAAGATGGAAGATTGTTGTTTAAACTCAGAAAGATACACATTTTTCTTATCTTATTCAGATCAATTTGATTTCTGGCTGCTGCAATTTCTGTCGGCTTTTGTAGCAGATTGTCTCTCTGTTTAGTTCTCACCCAGCAACATTTCTGACTCAAGTGCTGTGAAAAGCAAATAGATTTCATCACACAGACCAGAAGAAAACAGTGATAACAAGTAGGGAATGCATAATATGTGATGGATCTGACTTTCAATTTAAAAGAATTTTTATGAAAGCCACTTTATAAGATGCAGCCAGCTCTAAATTAATTCCTTTATAAAAACATTATAAAACCTCAACCAAAAATGTGAAAACATCTTCACTATAACAGGTAATAGAAATGGGAATTAAAAAACCCAATTTATGGGAAATATATCTTTAATCTTGCTCTTTATTATGGACACTTTTGGTGCAATTATCCATGCAAAAATTCAGCCATATTAGGAGGGCATTTTGTGAACACCAGTGATTTAGTGTGATTTTACAGCTTAAAAAAACCCCATGAAACAATCACATACTTTGATGTATAAACAATCAATATTCATCTTGAAAATCAATCATTAGTGTCTGTTTGAGTAAGTAACAGTTGCAAGGCAAAGTATCAGGATGAAAGTGTAATTTGTCCATGTTGTTGCCCTGAGTGCCATCATCTATGTAAATACAAAAGCAAAACTGTTTTGCTTTAAAATTCAGATATTTATTTTAGGCTTAACATTTTACAAGTATTGAATTTTCTTTTATTCTTTTCCCCAACACACTTTCAAAAAAATCTATATAAATTTTAAGATTCCGTGATTTCCCAAAGTAGTTGACAGTTCAGACGATTAAAAGCAATTTTCAAAAATAATAATATTCTTTTTATATTATCTTTCACCTTGTAGGATTTATGTGCTGTGTTTCTCTTCACTAGAGATCAGGGAATGGTCTAGAATGAGACGTCCCTGCCCATGGCAGGGGGGGTTGGAAGCATATGATCTTTAAAGTCCAAACCAAACCAAACCAAACCATTCAATGAGTCTATGAACATCACAAGATATTTTCCATTACTATGTCCTGTGCATGATTTTCTGATTTGTTATACTTTCCACATGAATCTAATTATGAAGAATAATCAGATGATTAAAAAAAAAATCTAAAATTGTCCTCACTAAAGATTAATTTCAGTGTGGCCTGCTTGGACATCATAGGAGACACATTCAAAGTAGTCTTTTTGATTATTTGCAGCATCCACTTTTAAAAGTTCTTGCAGCCAAAAAGGGGAGTGAAACCCAAAAAAAGTCCAGATTTCCTCAGTTTCATTACTTTTCCTTAATATCTTCATTTTCTTAAAATAACACCGTTATTAAAATTTTTATCTTAGTTGCTCTTAAAAGAATTAAAACCGGACATGTGAGAATATAAAGATTTGAACTTCATCCTTCAGTCTTTAAACCAACTAATTTTCCATACTTTTGTTTTCATTTGGCAACTTTTCCAGGGGTGGTGTTTTATTTTAGCAGTGGAATGGAAGTTGCTACACTGCAGTGGAGGGTACCTTGATGGTATGAAGTCATCAAATCAAGAATTGCAGCAATATTTTCAGTGCTGCACAAAAGGAGGCAGTGACACTTTCAGCAAAGAGCTGAGAGTCTTAGGACTTGTTTAGGCAAAACCAAACTCCAGTTCATACTGGATGACTTTCAAGCTTCTCTCTCTAAGCTCTCTTTAATGGTCCTTAATATTAAGTGTTTTATATTATGTACTGCATGTAACAATCTTTCAAAACCCGATTTTACAGAACAAAAATATACACTAATAAACTACTATGTTAAGCTGTGTAGAAAAACATGGCTTCCTTTAAGAAATCAGGACTGGTTTTCAAGGGAAGGTCCACATTTGCTTTGCATCATCCTTCAGGTCATACTGAAAAGATCACAATGTAGCCAAGTCTTTGGCTTCTTCTCAGCCATTTCCAAAGAGAAATAATAACTGATGTCAAAATGCTCATTTGGCCACCACATTATGTCTTTCTTCTTGAGAACCTTCCAAAAAGCTTCTCTGAGCTATTTCAGAGGAGCAATTATCACCTGTCCTGGTGATTTCATGAAGGTACAAATGTCAAAATTTCACCTGAGAGAAAACATCCATGCAATACAAGTAGCATAACATGCTATACCCTTTAAGAACAGAAAACTGCAGCTGTTTCACGCAGATTTTCTTTGCCTTAAATAAGGCACAAATAGATATGCCTATATGTGACAGATATCCATAGTTTAGTCAAGTGGGTTCTTGTGATGACGTGATAGAATAGAATGGAGATTGTATATGTGTAGCTATATTACTATACTAACCATAGAATCTGCTACTTAATCTGCATTTATATTATTAAAAGTATACTTATGTATATTTATAAATACACATGTATCTATATGTATTAATATCTCAAGGTATGTGTAATTAGTGAAAAAATAATATGAACCAGACTGACTGACAATGCTTTCTCTCTTCTTATCAGGTATCACAATTCTCACCAGAAAATTCAGGTCTCAGGTTCACTTTCCTTGACCAGTTTTTGGCAGTCTAAGGGTTATTTTTTCAGACAGTAATAGTAAAAGTTGGAATTTGGAATACAATGATGAGTACAGAAAGAGATGACATATATATGTTTGAGATATAACACAATCCTCAACAGGATAACATCTTAATTTTTTGTTCTTTTCTCTTCCAGCTTTTCTACATCTACCTTATGTTCAAAATTTGTAAATAGAACCTGTGGAAAATACTCCTGTATCCGTGGTAACCCAAAAATAGACAAGGAATAAAATTACTGCAGACAATTAAACAGGGAAACATGAATTTAAGTTACTTCAGCTTTTCTGAAATGTTACAAAAATAAATATGAACTTCTTTTAGACATCAAAATTTTTAACTAGAAATTTATATTTTACATTGAATTTGCTGTTGTTAATTTGTGACTTTTTCTCTTGTTATATATTTAATTTTTCCTTCTTTTGTTCAGAATAAGAAAACTAGATTAATAGCTCCAGGACTCTGGAGTTTTGGAAACCCCCTATATTTTCAGTAATGAAACTTCCAAGTTCATTGCTCCAGGCCCTAGGCAAAGGACTCTGTTCCAATGGTCTTTCTTTTTCTTCATGTAGAGTTTAACAGGTCTGAAGAGCTATTTCTTCAACTAATATAAGCTTTGTTTTACTTTCTTGAGCATACGTGAAACTATCAACATGGAATGTTTATAAGCCTCAGGCCTGTAAGGATTAGGCAAATAAGATTTTTTTCTTTCTGCTCTGCTTCAAAAGCAGCTAAGGGTTATGCATTCCGGTTTCACAAAGCACCTCATTCAGACCTAGTTTTAGGTGCTTAAGTCCAAGAGAGAGGGAAAATTTCCTGAGTACCTCTCAGAGTTTTCTGTTGCCTGTTTAGCCTGAGGTGGTGTAAACCTCATGCCCAGATCTGTTGATGGAGTGTACCAGTCTCCTAGAGATATCTAGCTTATCAATTACAGTTCTGAAAATAGGTACTATGCTGTAGTTGTCAAATTTCTGTCTTGAGCACTTCGCTCATCATCCCCACCAAAACTAAATGCAATATTGCTATTACAGTAGAAGCAGGCATAAGAAACAGGACAAAGTTACAGTTTTTCTTCGCTTAGATCTGTGTCATTCTTTATGCACCTTTTCCAGAACTCAGATTACTTGGAATCCAGTTTTGAAATAGAACCTCATCTGGAAGCAATTGGCATTGCTGTTGATGTTAACCTCGAATGAATTTAGGGAAAGTGATTCAATTTTGATGTCACCTGACCCAAATCTCAATAGAATCCATAAAACACGAAAAATACTTAACATGTCCTAAATACCCAGGAAAAAATGTTAAAATTTATTTAGACTCTTATAATCCCCCAGTTGTTTAGCTTTTTCTGTGATCTCAATAAAACATTTTCATTACTAAATGGAAAAATTACGTGCAAAACATGTACTGATATGGTTTCTAGAAGCAAGCAAAATGAAGCTAGAATTCAAACACTTTATATGTAGCTGCTTCTAGTCAGTAGATGGGAGACGACCATTATGATGTGTCTTTTTGAAAATGTTTGTTAATTCTGATAAAAAAATAGTTTTAATTGTGTAGGTTCAAAATCATCACCATAAAGTTAAACATAAGTCAAAAGCATAGACGTCTGAAAAACACATTCTCAGGGAAAATATTTCTATGGTTCCATCAACCCTTTAAAAACATAAATATAAGGCCCAGAAGAGTCACATTACTTTTTTTTTTTTTTACTGAGGACTGGGAAAACTCCATTTTTAGATTATTTATTAATTTTAATTATTTTCCATTTCCCAAAATGTCATCTAACATTTTATCATCAAATCAATTGTGTCTGCGAAAAACCCCAAATTTTTATTATTTAAACTATTCCCATCCAATAGCAAAAAATTAGTTGTGAAACACTTGATGCATTCTAGTAAAACTAGGAATTACATAAATTTAATGAGTTTTTTAATGATGTTGTTTGCTACAACTGACAATACCTTCTCACATCTAAATTTCACAGTTTTCTAGCTCAGATGAAAAGCTTCTGTTAAATTTGCCTCATAGTCATTTCCACTTCAACTTAACTTTTGTTTGTTTGCAATGATCACATTCTTATTGGGAAGGAAAACAAGGTGTAGGAAAAAAAATCTACCATCAAATTTTATACGGTATAGCTTTTTGGCTGATTGCTCCTGGCCTCCTGAATGCAAATCAGAAAATTACAAATTGATAATGTAAATGTCAATATGAATAGTAGAAGAAACTCTTTGACAATGACCAAAATAGTCTTCTTCAATGTTAGAAATGGGAAGATAATGAACCAACACAACTATCTGTCGGTCTTTCACCTTCACAAATCACCTGAGGGGATTTCTTCTACGAAAAGGTGAACATGTAAAACAAAAATCTGTGGAAATTCTTGGAAACTCTTTCCTGAGGATTTTGAATGAATGACATAGACTAACAAAAAGGATTTTCCAAACACTGCACTCTCTCACAAAGGAGGTCTCTGTGAGTAATATATTTCTTGGCCAAGTCCATGTTCTTCTCTTCCCTGACATATCCTCTTATGGGAGTATTACATGAAAAAATCCCTGAATGCCAAGACAGAGGGGAAATTCATACTATTTAAACAATTGGTGTAGCTAGAGAAGGTTGGAGAAGCTAGTGAGACCCAAGCCTGATGGAAGAGCACAAGAGAAAAAGAAGGAGCCTAAGAATTTTTTTGCTATCACAGATCTCCATCAAACAAAACTGTCTTGTAAGGAAAGGTCCCTTACATTATAAGTGGGACTGATATTTCTCAAATTTACCAAATGACTAGACAGCCTTCATAAGAACTTCCACTCCCTCTCTCACGTGTCCTATTGCCTTCTCCAGTAAGCAAACAATGGACTTATAGATCTTGCATTTGCATCCATTGTTGCATGCAGTCTTAACAGATTTGTGTCTGTGTATTTAATAGTTACCTTAAAACACTTGATCACGGCATTTTCAGCTATGTATTTGCTGTTTCTTATGAATCCTACCTCAGCAGCCATTACAGCTTTTGAAATTAATACAGTGAAAGTTTTCTGCTTTGAAATATTTATGGTTAATTACTGACTTTACTCTTTGAAGCTGCTTCCACCTGATATATCCTGCGCCACCAGGAGTATCCAAAAGTGGTGTAATCATAACTTACGAAGATAGCTTCTGAATTGTCATGCAACATTCAAACACAATCCAAAATCATTAAGCTAATAGAGCAAGAATATGATATTTATACAATCCTGGCATTTCTCTCAATGCAGAGCTCTTGATCACTGATGAATCTTTGTTTCACCAGGCAAAAGAAATAATAATGTAGAGATTTAATTTTAGAAACAAGAAGAAAAGGACAAGATTTATTAGAGTTTTTGTCTGAAGGTTCTGTATTGCCCAAGCACTTTTCATACTGCCATTTCCAATGTATTGCTCTGACAGAAAAGGTCACAAAGTTTTATGCTGCAAAATAAAGAATAGAATAGAAAAAGAGAAATATAATTGTTCTGGTTGGAAAGTTCAGCAAGGTCTACACATGTTGGACAGTTGGACACTGATTTTATTTTACTACAGGGCCACAGATTTCAATGACAGCAAAGTCAATTCAGTACTGCAGCTGATTCAATTTCCTATGCCTCGCATGGGAAGAAAAGCATCTTTATAAAAAGACAGTATATTTTCAATAATCTTTCAAATCATTTGTCTGTAGCAACTGCTTAGAAGGCTGACATTGAAATCCATTTGCTTATCAAAATGTTTTCTTCTCCATAGTGTGTAAAGCTTCATGCTGGTTATTGTAAACTTGCCATTGATTTTCCAAACAGTTGCAGAGAGCTGGGGTAAAAGGAAGGTCATGTTTTGAAGAAATATGGATAGCTGAAAGGTCTAATAAGTAAAATAGATGACAGATAGTATTTTTGTAAATTGCAAGCTTTTCGTTTTCAAGGCATGTTGAACAGTGTTCATTTCACTTCATCACAGTCGGCAGTGATACAACAAATGTCTTTAATTCAAAGTAGAGGAGTAATACAAGAGTTTTCAGTCTTGGAAAGATGACCATTCATTTCAACAGCTGCTGCACAAGACTTTTTCCCCCTTGAACAAAAGTACTTTCAATGCTATTTTTGAAAAAACAAAAGATAATATGATGCTTATTTCTGAGTACCAAGGAGAATACCTGTTTTCCTTATATAATTTTATTTTCATTCCAAATAGATGAAAGTAATATCCAGATATGGAATTTCAGCACGAGTAGACCTTGGAGATGAGAGCTAGGTAACTATGTTCTCCAAATGTCCTCAGCAAAATAAAAAATCTAGTATCTTGAAATAATCATACAGTAGAAGTTTTCAGAGTTGAATCAAAGAGGTAAAGCTTAATTCTAGAATAAAAGACTTGTTCTAGAGGAGTAAAGTTACCTGTAACTTCAAGTGAAATTATCAGTTGGGTTAATACATTTTATTTGTGAGCAGTGCAACACTCCTCACTGAAGCTTTGTGTCTTTGGTGTCTGAATTGCATTTTAGTATTCTTTCCTTTTTGGATTAATTTACATAGAAGAACGCTTGCTGTTCCTGCAGAAAAATAGGCATTACAGACTGTTAATATATGCAGTTGAAATGCCAGTTAATTCATTAAGGGCTTTCACACCTATTTCCATGTGATTCATGACATGTCATCCATGTTATGCATGACACTATTGCAGAAAATATTTTTGTAATGTGAAGGGATAATATTACCTGTTGTTAGATCAATTAAACCTTTTTTTTTTCCTTTTATTGACAGGAAGAAAAGATGCAAAATCGTCATACAAACTTAGGACTACCTTCTGTTTTTCATTAAGACTGTCTCCTGGAAGAAAGGAAAGAAGTAAAGAATAGAAAGAAATTAATCTTCTTACATAAAAGGAAAGAAAGAAAAAGGAATGAAAAGATTCTGTCAAAATACATTAGAAAGAGGTTTGTTTTTTTCCCCATAAAACAGGAGCTGTAGTTCTAAATAAATTGAGGTATACCTAATATTTGCTATGCATAATGCAACATTTTCTCATCTTTACAATATTTTGACTGAGTTTCTATTGTTGCATGAAGAAAGACAAACCTAACTTATTTTAGGACATAGTTTCAAAACACAGTGAATAAAAGGGAGTGGATACATAGGCAATAAATTCATGTAACTAATAATCCTAATTCACCAAGGAATCTAGGAAAATGTATTTACTTAATAAAGTTTATACTATTTCATACTCATTTTAAAGAGTAAAGTCTAACAAAGAAAAAACCATAATTTATCTGTACTTGTGTAAAAAGCAACATATATTAGAACATTTTCTTTTCTCATGAATACAACCAAGACCATTTAATGAACACAGAAATTTGTTTTGATGAGGAAATTTCTCTAGAAATAATTATGAGAGTTTACAGTTTTAAGTTTACCTCCAAAATTTAAAAATGCAATATTAACAAAGAAAATTACTTCCTGTGGATAGGCTGCATGCCAGATAAGACACTAATGAAAAGACTAAAAATATATTTTCATAAGGAATGCTCTAGATTTCATGTCTGGGCATGCCAAAATTGAAGAGATGATTTGTGAGAAAATTCAGTAATACACCTGAGAAAGAATGGTAAAACCAGGCCTTTCATACCTCAGATCAAATACTTGAAAAATTACCTCAGGTTGTTTTGACAACAAGATATGGGTGTGACTGAACATCTCATGAGGAAATAAATTTTGAGCCAGAGTCGGAAAAACAAAGAGCAAATCCTGGTGTTGTTGGTTTGACATGGCCACACCGCCTTCCTGACTGCACACCTCACCAGGCTCCACCATCTATTGCCTTGATGCCCCTTGCAAGTATTGAAAAAACATATCCCTCCCTACCAAATGTTTCTACTGAGTGTCACAGAAAACAGTGAAGACTAGCCAAGTTCCAAACACTTTCTCCTCACTATAACCCCTTTCCTTGTGCTTGTGCAGTTCACTGCTTGTGCTGGATCTCGTAGCAGAAGCAGTCCAAGAGAAGAAGCAGTTACCAAAGGGAAGTAGTTGCCAGTAGCAGAGCCATTGTTTTCCTCCTGACAGAAAAGAGTTTGCTTGTCCTCATCACCCTAAGACTAATGTCTGGAAAAGCTGTTTTGCCACTTAAGTAACCACCAAAATCTCAGCAGATTGCAGGGGCTGCTGACATGAAACCTGGAGGATTCTTTTCCCTGCAGATTCAGTTATAACTTCAAGTCTCTCATCAATGTGACACCCTAGAGAACTACTTTGCTTGTGTCTGAAGTCAGCTCCATTATTTGAACACAAATATGTAAGGAACATCTAACACTGATCATGCCAGAATAACCAAGCTGTTCTTTACCTTTAAGTTACAGAGATTGTAACAGATGTTTAATGTGGTGCACGTCTATTAAAAATACAATAAATATACAGGACTGTGGAGAAATATTGACAACATAGTGGCTTAGTGAACTGGATTAACCTGGAGGGCTCAAATCCAGGTGCCAATCACTTTGATTAACAGTTCAGGGAAGGCTGCTCATGAAGTTACTCAATGGCAGCCCCTTTTCTGATGCTTTTTGCCATAAAGAAGTTAACTCCCTGTCTGGAGATTGCAAAGTGGCTGGTTATAACACTGGGAGTTGGTTAGGCTATAAAACTGAAGTCATGCTTACTAAGTAATTTGAATCACAAAGAAAGTCCCCTCCAAACAACTGGTACAAGGGTTTACTCACTACCTTCTCTTTCCAAAGGTTCTTGTTTCTCACATTGCTTGAGAGTATTTATGCCCCTTGCAGTTTGCACTTTGGTATCTAGTGCTCAGGATGTTATAATTCTGATTCAGTTGTGCAATTCTCCAAAATGGTAGAACTGTCTTGATGATACCACACAGCTGTAAAGTGCTGTGAGTGTTTGTCAGCATGACATTTTCTCCATACCTGCCCTGAGCAAATTAATTGGGAATGAAAAATAGGCTCAGAGTGGATCGAAGTTTTTTGACTAAAAGTACTGATTTGGTCATGAAACAAGATACCAGATAAATCTGCAAATTCAATTACACTGAGAATATAGCTACTCCATAGTCAGTAACAGCTATAATGTATTCAAGCAGACTACATAAATCGTGAAACACTGAAAAAAATGCTGTATGTGGTGGCAGCTTTGTTATGCAACTGAACTGAAGACCTTTGAAAAGGATGTTGCTTTTTGCCTCCCTTCCTTTACTCATATGGTGTTTTTAATTCTCTTCACCAACTAACGTAAATTTCTCTCTGTTTTTCCAAATAATTCTAAAATGAATTCAAATACTAATAACATGCATGAAAATATTAATAGTTAAAGGACCAATATATATTATTTTACCCATAGCACTTTTTTATATTATTATTATTAGAATCATAGAATCATTTGGGTTGGAAAATAACATTAGGATCATCAAGTCCAACTGTTAATCTAATGTTTACACAGCACTGCCAAAGTCACCACTAAACCATACATCAGGTGACACTCCTGTAGATCTTTTAAACACCACCAGGATTGTTGACTTAACCTCTTCCCTGGGCAGCCCGTTCCAATGCTTGACAACCCTTTCCGTGAAGAAATTTTTCCTAATATACAATCCAAATCTCCTCTGGCACAACTTGAGGATTTCTCCTTTTGTCTTCTTTCTTATTGCCTAGGAGAAGAGACTCAGTCCCACCTCACTACAACTTCTTTCTAGGTAGATGCAGAGTTATAAAGTCTCCCTTGAGTATCCTTCTCTCCAGGCTTAACACTCCCCATTCCCTCAGCCACTCCTTATAAGACTTGTGCTCCAGCCCCTTCACCAGCTTGCACCATTGCCCTTCTCTGGACCCACTCCAGCGCCTTAGTGTCCTTCTTGCAGTGAGGGGCCCAAAAGTATTTGAGGTGCAGCCTCATCAGTGCCAAGTACAAGGGGGGAAATAATTTCTCTAGTACTGCTGTCCACACCATTTTTTGCACAGCCCAGGTTGCCATTGGGCTTCTTGGACGTGTGGACAAGCATCTGATTCACGCTCAGCTAGCTGTCAACCAGCACTTCCAGGCCTTTTCCCACTGGGCAGCTTCCCAGCCCCTCTGCCCTCAGCCTGTAGTGCTGCAGGGGGTTGTTGTGGCAGAAGTGTAGGACCCAGCATTTGGTGCTGTTGAAACTCATGACAGAGTTTCAGACTAAGGCCATTGTCTCAGCCCATCTATCTGTCCAGATCCCTCTGCAGAGCCTCCTTGTCCTCCAGCAGATCAATACTCACACTTAACTTGTTCTCTGAATTTACCGAGGGCACGCTCAGTCCCCTCATCCAGATCATCAACAAAGATATTGAACAGGACTGGGCCAGATTACTGAGCCTTGGAGGACACCACTAGTAACCAGACACCAACTGGATTTGGTGCCATTCACCACCATTCACTGGATGTGGCCCTCCAGCCAGTTCTGTCTGAGCCATGGGAGACGGTATCAAAGGCTTTGCTGAGGTCAACATCGACAACTTTTCAATCATCCAGTAGGCAGATCCCCTTGTCATAAAGCGGGATCAATGCGGTCAAACAGGACTTGACTTTCTTAAACCTATGCTGGCTGGGCCTGATGCCTTGATTGTCCTGGGTGTGTATATACATATATGGGTATGTACATACATACACATTTTTATGTATATGTGTATATATATAAAGACGATATATATACATACTCACACACATATATATACACATAGCTTTGTAATTGTAGTTTAGTGAAACCGTGCATACAGTGCAGATTACTAGAAGTACCAAAAAATATTCACAGGGAACTTACATAACAATATTGAGCTGGTTTTTTTTAAACAATTTTTTATTTGAAAGACTTCACATCTGAAAGTCTCCTATCTCCAGAGATATGGTAGAAAGCAAATGAGAATGAGAAAATAGTGTATCAATCCAACAAGCCACCTAGTCCTCTAGATGACTGTGCATAAAATCACAAACAAAAAAAATATATTTCTTTCCTATTGTCAATATAAATCAGATTTTTAAAGTTGATTGGATGGAGTTATTTTTATCTGCTCAATCTGTCCATTTCTACATACAGTGCTCTTATCTTGAAAAAACAAGGTTGAATGGAAGGATGGGAATAAATCAACTTTAATTTAAGACAACTGTGGCAAGGAGTTTTTTGGTATGTCTTGAAATGAAACAGTTTGGTTATTAAAGGTAGGGTAACAATACATAAAATCTCTCAAATTGTACTGCATTCTGAAATCTTTTGATCAGACTATTAGAAAAAACAGATCAAAGTGATATAAGGATGTTCTTGAAACTTTAGTACTAAATTTCCTGACTTCTTTTTTCAAGCATAAAATTCCTGTATATGCACTTAATGACTTGGCAGTGGGAGGGGGTTTCCCAACAGAGGAAACCTCCAAGAGAGCTGAGAGAACCACCATGATCTCACAGAGACCCCAGGCACAGGACCAACAGTAGGCAAGCCCGTCATGCATAAAAGAAGCCCTTGGAGAGCACTGGTGGTCAGGAGCATGGTGCATGGGGTGCGGTGATCAGCCAGGGCCCTGCACAGCACTTTGTGTGGTAATTCACACAGGAAGGGAGCTGGAGCCCTTCCAGCCCAACCAGGTTGTGGTGTGGCACCCAACCAGCACAAAACCATGGCATCTCTAAGCTCTGCCCCCACCACAGCTGACACAGCGCCCAGACAGATCTCCACTGGGGACATGCTGCCACCCTGGTGTCAGCTGCATGCTGTACCCTGCTCTTAGGTCAGCACGGGACTGCAGCAGTGAGCACCCCTGGGGAAGGTGTGCCCAGGAGCAGGAACTGCTCTCCTCAGTGACGGAGCTCTGGGAGCCAGTGGGTAAGCTGAGGAGTATCAGCTAGTGAGAGATATAGGCAGCTGGAATCACAGCCTGCCTTCTTTGGGACAGGCCCAACAGCTGGCTCAAGTACATGATATTGAGGGTTCCATATCCTCTCTCCAGCTGGCTAAACACAGTGACTTAAAGGACAGGTGGCAGTAGTGACGAGTTCCTGCTGGTCAGCCAGCACATCTCCTCTGTGACTACCCCACCTTTCCAGGTGCCCTTGCGTATGAAGTACAAAGTTCTGCAAGTGGAATCAAACAATAGCAAAGATGATGGTTCCCAACAACCCCATGTAATGCTGCAGGGTTGGGGAAGAGTGCCTGAACACGAGCCAGCAGTGTGCCCAGGTGGTCAAGATGGCCGATGGCATCCTGGCTTGTGCCAGGAATAGTGCGACCAGCAGGACCAGGGAATCAATTCTCCCCCTGTAGACAACTCTGGTGAGGCCACACCTTGAGTTCTGTGTCCAGATCTGGGCCACAATTCAGGAAGGATGCTGAGGTGCTGGAGCAAGTCCAGAGAAAGACAACAAAGCTGTTGAAGGATCTAGAGACTAAGTTATATGAGGAGAAGCTGAAAGGTATGGGATTGTTTGGCCTAGAGAGGAGGAGGCTCAGGGGAGACCTTATCACTCTCTACAACTGCCTGAAAGGAGGTTGTAGCCAGGTGGGGATCAACCTCTTCTCACAGGCAACCAGTGAAAAGACAAGAGGACAGAGCCTCAAGATGCATCAGGGGAGGTTCAGGCTGGACAGAAGGAGGAATGGCTTCACAGAAAGGGTTGTTAAGTGTTGGAAGAGGCTGCCCAGGAGGCTCCCCATCCCTGGAGGTGTTTAAGAAAAACTATATATATATATTTATATATCTGTTTGCCTAGCAATATACATGAGGGTTAATGTACACTATTATAAATTACATGTTCACTTCACTGGCAAACCCTGGCAAAAGAAATACCCGAGCCATTCTACATCTGGATCTAACATATGCAGTATCTGCTTCACTAATATCTAGTCTCTCTTAGCTTTCATCAATAGTATTTGGATCTTTTTATAATCTTTATGTTTCCTACTGGAACACTTCATGATCACTACCATGAATTATTTTGTTTCTAAATTCCTAATTCAGTCTACAATGAAAACATATTTTTCACACATATTTATTATGAATTTTCAGAAAATGTGCATAAAATTTTAATGTAAGTTAAAATAAGCAAATATAAGATAAGTTCATGGAATACTTTTAGTTTTCAAACTGGCATACATATGGAACACAGACCTGAAAAGCCAACTAAAGTTAATGAGAATCCATATGTTTGACTCAAAGACCTTGGCTTGGACTGAACATGACAGAGTCTATTGCTTATTTCCAGCTGCTTGACTATAGTGGCCAACAGCTAACTTTAGCTAGATGCTTTGGATGAATTTCTGTTATTATTTTTCCATGTAAGCAATATTACCTTTTGTTACAGGAATACCAGGCAGTCATAAATAAGGGACAGATGATCACTGCAATGAAAAAATAAAATTAATTATCTGTGCAAAGGAGGAAGTGATTTATCTTTGTGATCTGAATGAAAAAAATAGTATAAAATAGTTATGATAAAATTTATTTGGTACACTGAAATATGGCATAAAGTAAGCAAACAAGCTGTTTACAATGAAATTATACAGAATAATTTTTGTGCTTTGCTGCTTTGAATACTCAGACTAATTTTTCTTAATGAAACTCAATAGCCATTTTGAAGAGTGTCTATAAGGTTTCTAATTTTTTCTGGGCTCTGAAGCAAAAATATGTAGTAATTCATTAGATAATCTAGTGCATCTGCCCATGTATACACTCTCAGGCTGAGCAAAATGGACTCTAATTTTATGTTGTTAGAG
Organism: Struthidea cinerea; assembly: GCA_013397865.1. NCBI lineage: Eukaryota > Metazoa > Chordata > Aves > Passeriformes > Corcoracidae > Struthidea > Struthidea cinerea. The sequence continues at coordinate 1,018,997 of VZTI01002658.1, forward strand.
TCCTTTCCGTGCTGATGTTATCTCACTTTTAGTGTCTGGCAATTCACTCATGCTTCCTACACAGCACACGTGTGCCTGGAGTACCTCTCCTAAGTGCATGTACCTTTGAGAACAACAATTGCTAAGCCTTTCTTCTTACATTTGTTTTTATAAAGAGCCTTGATGAATCTCATATTTGCAGTGGCTGAGGAGCTCATATCCATTTCTTCAAGAAAGTTGTCAAATAAAAACTACTGTAGGATAATTAGGGTGAGGATTTTAAAACCTGAAATTTTTTCTGTATTGAAAAACAGTGTTACAGTGTTGCTGATGCTGTCATCACTGAAGAAGTCAGGAGAGGTTAAATTGCCAAGAGAGGACCAGTTTTTGTTAAAAAAGTTATTAGTTTTATAACACCCTTAAAGGAACTTTTGTGAGGGGAGGAGGACCACAGGTGGTTTTTCCTGAGTGTTTTTGTGTTGGGTTGGTTTTATTTCTTTCTGAATTGTGCCATTTATTCCAACCAATTATTACCACTCCCTCCAATCCTTGCACTTACGAATTTATGTTGATCACACACCTGGGCATGCTTACTTCCAGCTGGCAATGCCTTTGTGCACGTCAGATGAATCAAAGCGGATTAAAGTAACTGTACAAAAGCACTGGATAAAAATGGCATTGGAAATGGAATGGGAGAAGTTGTAAAAAAGAAACAAGGTCTCCAACAGTATCTGTGCTGTTTGGTTTTTTTTTAAGTAAGCAAGTCATAACACCTACCTGTTCCAGTCACAGGGAATGACTGCAAGCATAGACTCAACCAAGGAATTCAAAATTCAAAAGGACTCGCTTATTTTCTTGGTTTGTAAGCCACCAGGCTATTGTGCTATGTTACACTACTGGCCATAAATACAGTCGTAATTTCAACAGAGAAGGCTGGAATGAGGAGTTTTAAGGTAGAAATTTATAAGCTGGTGTTAATAAATAGAAATTCTACTCTACGTAATGTTGTGATTTTCATATTACAAACAGAAATGCTTGCATTTAAATACTGAACCATGAAAAAATTATTTTCTTAAATACCAAAGTAAACCTTTTTTCTCATACTGTTCACTTAAAGTTTCTCCAAAACTTTCTGTTCTGTTTAGCTTTCTACTACAAAATTAAAGAAATTAAAGCCTGCTCATCTTTATAGTTAGGGAAAATTACTTTGCTAATCTCTGCCAAGAGACACAGGTGTGATTGAAAAGCCTTTACCTCCCAAACAGAAAAACTGCAGTAAAATTGTTTTAAAAATGCAATAGCTGGAATGCTGAACAAAACAAAAACAAAGCAAAACAACAAACCAACACACCAACCAAACAAACAAAAAAAAATCCACCTCAAAACCAACCAAACAAAAAATATCGCCAACTTATGTGCTAGCTATTTGATCATCACAAGTCCCTAAGCATGGTCCCAAGATGGTGCAGCTTCTATCTGAGCTTTCTTCTTAAATAAAATAGTTTTATTTTTTAAGGCAAACTGAACTCTATCGCTTCTGGAGCTCTATAATAGACAGGAAAAGTAGGTATTTTTCTTTAAAATTTAGGTTAGATGTTAGAAAAAATTCTTCATTGAAAGAGTGATTGCATGCTGGAATTGTCTGCCCAGGGAGGTGGTGGGGTCACCGTCCCTGGACGTGTTTAAAAAAAGACTGGACATGGCACTCAGTGCCATGGTTTAGTTGAGGAGGAGGTGTTAGGTCGTAGGTTGGACTAGATAATCTCAAAGGTCTTTTCCAACCTAGCTCATTCTGTGATTCTGTAATCAATGTGATCTGGAGCACAGGCAATCACTTGCTTTTTCTTCTAACTAAAAGAATATTGTTATTGCATATCACTGAAGTGTAATGATGCAATTCTTTGGGTACTTCATTTTTTAGTTTCCACAGCTTCATATTAGGTATATTAGATCATTATAAGTGTAATACCAGCTCCGGGTGTCACCAGATTGTACATAAATGGATATATTGACTGCCACTAAGAGATTTCCTACCTTAAAATTCTGCAATTAATTTGTTGCAGATTTTTTTCTGAAAAATGTACTCCTTATTGCTTAAAATGACAGTGAATTGTTAACTTTTTTTATTCAGAGGTAAATCAGAATAACTTTGCTGCATAGAACTTTTATATCAGACCAGATTCAAAAGATGGTCTATTCAATAGTGCTGTTTCATTAGCTCCACTATATAAATAAAGTCAAACACATGCACAAATATCTTTTATCAAAGCATTTTCGTACATATTTATTTCTTGACACTCATGTCACTTGATACAAGCACAGATGAGGAAAATTAACTGAGGAAAATAAACTGGTTGATTTAGCATTTCTTCCCCCCTCCCAAAGAATGGAATAACTATTAATATTATTCGGTAAAGAATCACCATTAAAAGAAAATATCTTCTATTCCAAAGGAGACATATGAATACATGGTAATTTTACATCCATATGGAGTTTGAACTTCATATCTTGGCAGTTGCCTGCATGGAATTTCTACTGATGATTTTCTTCTGCTGGAAATTTTCCTTTCTCTAAAAATTTCTTTTACTTCTTTTGGAAAAAATTAAATTACTGAAAAAAAGAAATTATTTGGAAACAACAAAACAATATAAAAAAATTCAAAAGAGAAATATGAAACTTATACGAATGGTGAAAATAAGAAAATTTAAAAGGAAAATTAAAAGTAAATTTTAACAGTACAGTTCAAACCAGTGAAGAATTTATTTTGATTACAAATTTCAAACACAAAGGATATTTCCTCAGTTCAACTTTGTTGGTATTGATGCTCTGAAAAGCCTCTTGGAAAAAACAAAAACTCTTGCTAACTTTCCGACTGTATACTCATAAAGGGCTAAATACAAATTTCTTTTTCACATGTCTATTTTAAATATTTTAATCAATACTGAAACACAACTGTAATTTATTTATTAATATTCAATTAATCTGTTATTTTCCATTGAAAAGGATTGGCAAATGCTTGTTTTTGTCAACTGATTTAAAGAAAAGCCTCAAACTGGAAGATGTTTAGTCCTATGTTTATTTTTTCCCTCTGAAACAGAGAGTGCAGTACTGAATGAGTTGTTTTTCTCTATTCCATCTGTCCAAAGTGGGAAGTCAAGCTATTTTCTGCTTTTTTGGGTTTTGTTGGTTGATTGGTTTTTTTTTGGTTGGTAGGGTTTTTTGTTGGTGGTGGGTTTTTTGGTGATTTTTTTGTTGTGTTTTTTTTTTTTTTTCCTTTAAGGGGTGTTTGTGTGTCGGTTGTCTGTGTTTTTGTTTTCCCCCGTAATTCACACTGCTTTTCAAGGATGGTCACTTCTTTCATACATTTTTAGCACACTGTGAAGACTACTAAAGGTGGTGCAAGCTGCAGAATGACTCAAGTGGGGAAGCAACTCTGCAGAAAAAAACAAGAGGCTGCTTAGGTGGTTTCAAGATGTCCCCTCCAGCCTAACTTATTCCATGTGTCTATGAACAGGTTAGCATGGAATGGCAGCCAATTTCATCTTGTATGACCTCAGAGAACTAGAATTTGTAGAGGGAAAAGAATGATTAAGATGCAGTGCCTTCTCTCTTTTTCTGCATTTCTTGGTAAAAGTCAGAAGGATGGTTTGCTCTCTGTACAGTTCTTTTCATTTACTCTTTTTGCCTACAGAAAGATAAAGTTAAAAGGATGGTTTCAAATAGACATACAAAAAGCCAAGGCTTTCATTTCCTTTCTGTTAAAAGAAGCAGATCCCTAGGAAGGTTTAAGTGGTTCAGATAGGAGTACTTTTTTTCCTGGAAGCTGTGATATAAACAAAATTCAAATGAGTTTTCTCCTCTACCCTCATTGAAGTTGCATTTTTCAATTGGCTTCAATGATAATTAAATTTAAAAATGGGGAATCGAAGCCTAAAAATAGTAAAAAAACCCACCAAAACCAAGGAAGTAACAAAAGAAAGAACTGGGCAAAAGACTTGGGTGAAATGTCAGTAGTTTAACCAACAGGGAAGTTTTGCACTAGTAATTGCTTTTTGAGCATAACACAGCTGAACATATAAGGTTTAGCTTAGTTTAAAGGACAAAGCTCTGTGCTATAGGTAGTATCACTACGAGACAGCTCAAATTCTTAGTGGGAAGAATGATGATAATTTACTGCTGTTTCTGCATATTTGTATTGCATGGATAGAAACTGACAGAAAGTAATCCATTTTGGGGATGTCGGGAAACTGGAAAAAAACTAGGGATAGTTTTATTGATAAGTATCTACTGATTTAAAAAATTACACTGAAAATTACTTCCAAAAAAAATCTCAAATTGAATTTTGAAGAGGTAAGAGGTTCATAACATAAGATATTGAAGTGCTGAGAGAATTTCTCCTGTATTTTGCATTATCTCATACAAGAGAGGCTTGTTTATTACCTGCTTTGTTATTAAAAGAGAAAATTCTTTTAAAAAGGTAAATAGATAGTCTATTAGTTAAACACAGTCCTATCAGAACAAAAGGAACAAAAGGCATTATTTTTTTATTCATACATAATAGCTAACAATCTTTGATTGATAAAATAGTATCCAATCAAATAGTAAAAGTAAAAATGTTGTTTTGCAATGAGCTGTTACATATTTTCACAAGACAAGGTCTGAAAGCCTCTTAGCTCTGCCTTTGTAAACTGGACTGGATGAAGGAGTGGAAAACAGATTCTAAAGAAAAGATATGCACTGAAAAAAATAGATGTGCGCTGAGTATTAGCTGGATTGAACTCAGAGGTTTTACATACTGCAACTTTGGGAATGTGCTGGCATAGTGCCCCCACTACCAAACTCCTTAACATGCAGAGACCATACGGGATTTTGACAGAAGCAGCATGACATCAGTTCAATTTCCTTTTTCTTCTAAACCTCAAAGTATTCATACACACAGAATACTGTTTACCTATCCAACTGAAAGTTAATTCTTTTAATACCTGGAAAGAAGGTAAAATGATTAGTGGTATACGAGTCTGTACAAAATATGTCTTGATGTGAATTTTGTACATTGAAGAAATTATAAAGAATTAGGATGTTACAGGGTCACAGGTAACTGTCTGCAATTACTTTGGATAACTTTATAGTTACAAATTAGGAAACAAGGAAACATTTTCAACAAGAGTGGGAGAATTTGCATTCTATTATACATTTTGGAAACAAACATCTTAGTTTTAAAACAAGCCTAATAGTGTATAATTTCTGTTTTGTATTTTTAGAATGCTTTGAAGATTTGACACACCTTATGAATTATCATGTGGGCCTGTAACAGCTCTAATTTTGACAGTTATCCTCTTCATCAAAAGGCTTTTCTCTTAAAAAATACTCCTACAATGAAGGAAGAAATAGACTGTCATGTACAAAGTAAACACCTATATGCTGCTCCTTGATAGCTTTTTAAAACAAATTTTGCCAGTCCTTCCGAGAAAATATGGCCATCTTTTTGATACAATTGATTTTGTCTGTCTTCTCACAATATGGTCTTTTAACTATTTTATTGTACCTCTAACTTAGAAACATAAAGTAAAAAAAAGGAAACTTAGCCCTTATCATATACAGTGTTGCTCATAATTTCTTTCATTCACTCCCAGTGACTGCCCTAACACAAAACAATTTAAAGTTCAGAACAACAAGACCATCATCATTTATAACCACACTGTAATTCCTTATGATAGAAGCAATTTCCCAGTGATTAGCGTAGGAAAGCACAGTGAATTCTCATAGGAAGTAAGGATCATCAGAGATATCTGGCTCCAAGGGCAATGTACAACCTAATTTTCTCTTACGTAAAAATTTACCAGATTGCTACAAAAGATAAGTAATAAAACATTGGGGAAAAAAAACAAAACCCAGATCAAAATCCAAAAATGACTGATCTCCTATGACAAAGTGACTCACTCAGTGGATGTGGGAAAGGCAGTGGATGCAATCTACCTAGAGTTTAGTAAAGCCATTGACACAGTTTTCTACAATATTCTCCTAGAGAAACTGACTTTCCATGATGTGGAATGGTGTAAAATCACTGGGTAAAAAACTGCATGGATTGTCAACCCCAGAGTGTGGGTGAATGGAGTTACATCCAGCTGTCAGCTGGTCACAAGTGGGGCTCCCAAGGGCTCAGTGTTGGGGCCGGACCTGTTCAACAGCTTTATCAATGATTAAGGGTCCAATGCACCCTCAGTAATTTCACAGATGGCTCTATGTTGGATAGGAGCGTTGATTTGCAGGAGGGTAGGAAGGCTCTGCACAGGGATCTGGACAGGCTGGATCCATGGGCCAAGGTCAACTGTATGAGGTTCAACAAGTCAAAGTGCTGGGTCCTGCGCTTCGGTCACAATAACCCCCTGCAGTGCTACAGGCTGGGGGATGAGTGGCTGGAAAGCAAGTTAGAGGAAAAGGACCTGGGAGTGCTGGCCAACACAGCTGAACATGGGCCAGGAGTGTGCCCAGGTGGCCAAGAAGGCCAGTGGCATCCTGGCCTGTATCAGCAATAGTGTGGCCAGCAGGACCAGGGCAGTGATCATCACAGACGAGGCTGCACCTCGAGTACTCTGTTCAGCCTTGGGTCCTACAAGAAAGATATTGAGGCACTGGAGTCCAGAGAAGGGCAGCAAGGTTGGTGAAGGGTCTGGAGTACAAGTCTTATGAGGGATGGGGTGCAGCCTCTTCCCTCAATTAAGCAGTGACAGGATGAGAGGAAATGGCCCCAGGTTGCACCAAGGGAGATTTAGATTAGATATTGAGAAAAATTGCTTCACAAAAAGGATGATAAAACATTAAAACAGAGTACCCAGGGAAGCAGTGGAGTCACCCTCCCTGGAACCATTCAAAAAATATGTGAACATTATTCTTCAAATAATTTAAAGTGGGCTTTGTATTTTCAAATTTACAAATTCAGCAAGCTCCCAAATTTTATATTTTAGGACTGTAAACCGATATATAGTATTATAAAAGTAAAAGCATAAAAAGATGAAAAAAGGGATTTAATAAATCTTGTTTTACTGATCCCATTCGCTTATGTACAGACACAAAACTCACCAGGATATTCATGCACAAAATTTCCATTTCTCTTGATAAGTTTTTAGTGAAAAATATTGGGCTTTTTTTTTCTTAGAAGCTTTAATCAATTAATTTTTACAAGGCATAATTCTAGACACTTTTCCTATGTCATACTGAAATATTCTGAGGTTTTTTAGAAGTGCATAAATGGTGACAAAAAAAACAAAAAAACAAGGTGAATTTTTCATGTACACATACATTTTAAAGCATGCATCTGCCAGTTAATTCAGTGGCAGTCATCAGTATGAGAAAGGGACAGAAAAAAAGGAGAAATTTTGGTGAACTGGATAAAATAATCAATCATTACCTCTTAAAGGACAAAAAAAATAGTGGCCTAGTTAAAATTCACTATGTGCTTTGATAATAAGTATTTTTTGCCATTAAAAGACATTAGCATTAATATTTCTATCCATAGACAATGTAAATAAAAGCATTTGGGTGTGTGACAGCTGTGCCTGCTAGATAAGGGAAGCATTGTGAAACAGTGGAGAAGTAATTTTCCTGTGACTTATTTATATTCATCACTGCTATAAAAATGAAGGAGGGGGGGAAAATCAATCCCAGCATTTGGATGGAAAAGCTAAATAATTATTTTGTGAACATTGTGAATTGGTGTGGTGACACCTTTATTCTGGTTCATTTCCCACATTTTTAAGATACTAATCAACACAGCGAAGAACTTTCAAGTGGCTCTGAAATGTATTTCTTTCTTAGATTTCAAGCGTTGTAGGACAGCTGAGCAGATGCTGAAAGCTGTTCTGTGTCTGCTGTGTCTGATGACACACAGAGGCCAAAAAGTTTTTGTGACATATAGCTTGATTGAATTTCACAAACATCTAATAATCTCCTGCCTGTCAAAGTCATTAGTTCCCTTCAAGAAATATAAAGTCTTATATCTATGGATATAGTATGATGCACTGCCTCACACTTCTGAAACCTCCTCTAGGTAGCTCTGCTAAACAATACTGCATATTTCACAGATTAAAATATCAAATCGTTAATTCACTGGAAGTTATTTCACCAAATCTCTTCCACTTACCAAATCCTAGAGAGACCTATTATAAAAGAGAAAGGTCTTCATTTCAATGGCAAAGCAGTGATGAAATATAAAATTACATGATCTTCTGAAAGAGCACAGGCTTGATTTCTTAGGAATACCTTGCGCTGAATTCCTTGTCTGAGAAACTGATAAACAATTTGTTTTTAATGGTACAAAATCATTACTCTCAAAATTTTGTAAATAAGTTGGCTGTAAGTTATCATTATCTCCATGGTACAGTCCAGTGATTTTACAAGAGTATTTTATACCCTCATAAATCCATGTACACATTTTGGGTTAGGAAAAATAGTTGTGTGTTCTAAAAACAGCAGATGGTCAAAAATTCGCTGTGGAGAAAAGTGAGTTCTAGTGCTATCAGTGAAAATGAACTCTACCAGCTGACCAAGCAATGTGGTCTACAGCCCTCTCGTCACCTGTGCAAAACCCATCTTAAAATATAATTTTTCCTATGAAGACAGGCTCAGAGAGCTGGGCTTGTTCAGCCCAGACAAGAGGAGGCCCCAGGGAGGCCTCACAGCAGTCTTCCAGGACCTAGAGGACGCCTACAGAAAAGCTGGAGGGGACCCTTCCTAAGGGCATGTAGTGACAGGACAAGGTATAATGCCTTTAAATTGAAAGAGGGCAAGTTCAGGATAGACAGACAGAGGAAATTCTTTACTGTGAAGATGGTGAGACACTGGAACAGCTTGCCCAGAGGAGTTTGTGAATGTTCCATCTTTGGACATGTTCAAGGCCAGGTTGAACGGGGTTTCAAGCAACCTGGACTAGTAGAAGGTGTCGCTGACCATGCCAAGACATTGGGACTGGATGATCTTTAAGGTCCCTTCCAAGCCAAACCATTCCATGATTCTATGATGACTCTCAGGCAAGCAATTCATTGTTCTTTCCAGTGAGAAAAGACAAGGGACTCTGTGAGGCTCTCAATATGAAGGAAGAAAAGGAAAATATTAAAAGAAAGTAAAAAAAAAGTAGATTCAACAAAAAATAGTTTTATGGGACTTTAAATAACACTGTAGGGAAGACAGTACTGAAATATATTATCCTCTGCATTCCCAAATAGAGCTGATAATTTTAGAATAATTTCCTTGAGGACAAAAGCTCTCTTTAAATCACTATACGAGCAGACAATTATTTGCAAAGGTTTATATATAATATAATTAGCAACTATGGATAACCACATATTTTAAATCACGTGCCAAGTGCACATTTTATGATTACCAAATGGTCTATGCCATAATCCAAATATTCCTTCCCAGCTCTCTGTTCTTCCCTTTTTTATGCTCTTTCCCACTGGCTGGTGTTCAGTAGACCTTCTTGTTGCCTGATCTTAGGAGGTCACTCAGTCATGCAGTCCCTGTGCTCATCTTTCATCTGTAATCCTATGCCTGGCACTCTTTAATTAATAGTGCCGAAATAAACCCCTGTCAGACTAGTGCTCTCAGAGTGACTGTCCAGTCTCTCACCTGTTCTTGTGGTGCAGCAAGTCCAATGGCTCATCTAACCCCCAATCTTCATGGCAGCCTTCAGCCTCGGAGGGCAGGCTCTGAAGAGCTCTTCTCCCACTCTTTCAAACACTCTTCTGTGTGTGTCTGTACACATATGTGTGCTTGCACACACACAAAGAAGAAACAGAAGTTCTGTATTAGGACTGTATTGCAACAAACAATTCTCCCAAACAACAAATACTGAATTCTTTCCACCCCCACAAGCTTCCACTATTGGTAAGTCTAAGAGAGGCATTAAACAAACGAGTAACGAGTATGCACATAGTTTCCTGTCATTGATGGCTGACTTTTAATGTGGCATAAGCTGACAGATACATGCACAGAGCAAAACAAGATGTACCACATAGTTTTGGTTCACCAAAATTCAGTGTTTTTTTCTTTTTTTCCTCTGTTGCTGAGAAAAGCTATTTTGAGATGCAAAAGGCATATGTTTATGGGTGTTTTGTTTCGAAAATGTGACATGCCCTAAGAATGTCAATTCTATCATGGTTTTCTCTCCCATGCTGGTGATTGGTGGCTGTAGCTGAAGCAAATTGCCAGTCATGGTTACTAAAATTGGTACTCTGAAGATATATGGAGACAGTGGAAAACTCAATGTGTACATTTTGGTGAGAATTTCTCCAACAGTAGGCTTATTAACATTTTCTCCAGTTTATTTAAAGTCTGGTTTTGGTGTCATTGTGTCATTCCCCTCTACTCCCTCCCACCTCCCTATCCCCACCACCCCCTCCACCACCACTGAAGGTAGTTGCTCCTAAATATATTTGTAAATCCATCTTTTGAAAAAAATGTATCGGCAAGCAGACAGCTGCAGTACTAGAAGTAAAGAAATGTAGTCTCAGATGTTTTCACCATTTCACTGAGGGTAGAATAATCTTAAAGAAAATTCTTTAGGTGAGATTAGAGTCATTCCACATTTACACAAATCTGAAATAATTTTGCAGGCCAGCCTTGCATGGTGTGCCTGTGATAAGCCTGGTAAGAACTAGGCAGCAAACTGATAGGTCAATAGATGGATTCTGAAACTCTTTTACTGTTATATGGATGCTTCTTAGTTTCTCCAGAAGGCAGAGCTTTCAGACATGACATAACAGTACTGACTAATCAGTGTCTCCATATGGTGCAGAAATTTAAGAGAAAAAATAATGTTGATAGGAAAAGTAATTTGAAATGTGTATATGTATGGATAAATGAGTATATATAAGTGCATATGCAATGGAAAAAAAGAGGTGTCTGGAAATTCTGGAAAAGATGTACGTGCAGCATCTCATCAGATAGAAGTTTTTCACTTGAATTGGCAGCAAAATGAATGTCATCATGATATAGAATAAAGAAGCAATATTTTCTCTAAGTTTCTTTTTCAGCTGCATCTGGAACATCTTATCAGGTTAGGATACACAGACGAGAAGAATAGTCAAGTTGCTTGGAATTCAAAAATAGTAAGAATCAAAAAAAAGTAGGTAAATAAATTTAAAAAGATCTAATCTTTTGCATGGCAAACCTGGATGGATGTGCTGCGCTTATAACCCCTTGTGTGAAGATGAATCCTGCTTCAAAAGAAGTTTGATTAACAAAAATGCTCAATTTTCCTCCCTGATAATCATCTTTTTTAGAAGAAATTTTTTACTTGTGGATTACTTCATATGTTGAAATCATATATGGTTCAGGCCATGTCTCAGGTGACAGCTCTGGGGGCTGTGAGGCAGGCAACGTGAGGAGAAGAGTGTGGAGTAAGATGTGTGTTTTTCCATTTTTTTGACTTCCATCTTACAGATTCTTTGGGATATGTGAAAGGGTGTTTAATGCAAATTAAAACAAAGTGATTCCTAAACAAAATTTTTTAAATACTTCCAGATTCATAGCATGTTAAAAATAATAGCATTAGTTTTCTTTGTTTTTACAGTTTCAGGAAGGACAATGAGAACACATAATCGGTAAGTAAATGTCAGATAAACCCAAGCATGCACCACTTTATGTTTAATGCTAACACTGGACTAAAGAGATATCAAGGCATACAGCAAGAGAAATCTGTTCAGAAGAACTGTCTTTGTACTATTCATGTTCGAAATGAACTGAAATAAATGATACAATCTTCTTCAATATATATTTTTGGTTAATGTTTTAACAATACAAAAAAGTAGTAGAAAATTATTAGGCATTCATCAAAGCCTTTTTCTTTTCAAATTAAAAGTCTAAACACAAGATGATATATAGGTAAAAATTACTGATAGATAAAAATTCTAAATACCAGTTATCTTTGAGCATCAAACTAATTCAAATTAAGCTAGCAGTTAATGGCAGCTAACTTTCCAGAAATTAAAGTCTTCTCATGTTGTTGTCATTAATTAAAAGTTGGCAAGATAAAACTACATGAAGATATAGCAGGGACTCTTTAGGCATAATGAACTGGGATTGTTGCATCACATAAATAGCTTTTAAAATAAGTTGGTGTTATGCCTGCTCATCAGAGTTTGATGAAATCATATGATATTATGAAAACTGGAGAATATTTAATTTAATATAAACTGGACAGATGAGATTGAGAGGTAATTCCTGTTAAAAATTACATCATATGCCAGTTGCCATATTTTAGGGCATTAGACCATAGCTGGGAGAGCATTTTGTTGAAAGGGGAACTTCAGAGTATCTATAAATTCTGTATAGCTGAAAACAGCATTCAAGTACACTATTGTTTCGAGTCATTCTTACCCAAAGTGCCACCAAAACCAAATTTTCATTGTGCTGTGTCACGGGTGAGCTATTCAGCCATGGTTATCAGAGGCATGGTTGCCACAGCCTAGTAAGAGCCGTATGTCTAAGTTAATTGCAAACTCCTGGCCAGAAATCAAAAAGTACTGCACTAGACTGTAGGGCTACAACATGCTAGGGCAATCCTTTATACTTCTGCTATTTATGTGCATTTATGTACATTCATATATTCATATTTATGTGCAATACTTAGGTTCACCTCTGCTTACAGTGATAAACCTTTCCTCAAATACAAAAGTCTCATAACAACCGGTATATTAACTAAGAAGAAAGGGATCAAATGTAAGTTGGTTTTTTGCATACAGTGAAAAATAATGGATAATAACCAGTATTTGTTTTCCCTGATATTGCACTAAAGAAAAGAAATATAAAACAATGGAAAGGATTTTGTTGTGTGCTTGCAAGTGTGAAGCATTGTACACATGATGACCACTTGAGTGGTGGTGAGTAAAACAGAGAATTTGACCTTCGCCTTCCACATTTCACTGTGATCCATGTTAAATTTCTATTAGCGGGGGGACTTGAGCTTTGTGGGGAAAATAATTCTTTGTCTCTTACTGCTAAAAAAACTTGAAAACTCTATCAGCAATGCATAAATTTAGGGAAAAGCGAAATCTCTAACTTTTGTTTCATGTTAAGAGCTCTCCCTAAGCTGCAGCTGAATTCAGATTGCCTATTATCTTGCCACATTAAAAAGCTAAGTAATAATATGTTCTTTTGTGTAACCATCTGACGAGCTTACTTTCATGACTTTTTCCAATAAACTAGCATAATCTCCCTGAAGAAAGTCACATGAAAATCTCATTGTACTACTGCAAAAGGCATACATATCCCTACCTCCACCCACTGTTCGTTTGGGAGATTCAGCTCAAGCTGAAGTGCAGGATTATCTTTCTGTTGACTTCTGTTGACTTCCTGTGTGCATGAAGCTCATAAAACCTCTTGCCTGGCTTATAATTGCATTTCAACTGTTATTCTGATTTTCAATCTTGCTTTGACATACTTTTATCTTGGCAGAGATTTGTCTAACTTCCTGTCTGCTACTCAAGCTTGGTTTGGGAATTATATTAAAAGTATAACCTTTGAAAAATGGGTTGAGATTAACAAGTGCTGCAAGTATTTAATAAATATTCTTTTAGTGCCATAAAGCATTGGGGTTTTTTCAAGCTGTCTACCAGAGAGACAGTTATTACTGTGAATAATAGATTGAGTTTTGAGATAATTTATATTGGAAAATAAATCCTGTATCTGTAAGACCTTTTCTTGCAGAGTATGTGAAAACCAAATTAACTTGGTAGCATTATGTACCTGAAAATAACAGCTGCTCAAAGAATATTTGTTAAATTATTTACTTGACATATTGTATATTTTTTTCCATGGAAAAAAAACCGGTATTTTTATCTCTGTCTACATTCCCAAAACACTAACGTTTCTGTCCTGGTTCTGGACAGGACAGGGTTATTTTTTGCCGTAGCCAGGGCCCTGAGGTTATTCTATACCACTGCATGTCATTGCTAGGGATGGATGCAGGAAAAGGAAGTCTCTTCTGGGGAAAAGGGAGTCCTTACAGTTGAGAAAAGATGGCAGAGGGAGCAGTCCAATATTGTTTATTGCTGTGGGCTTTTCATGTAAATAGTTTCTTCTTCTATGCCTTTTATTATTAAAATTGTTTCTGTTATAGTTCTTTCTCTTATCTCGTTGTTTACAGTAAATTGTTCTTTCAACCCATGATCTTTGCCTTTTGTGCCTCCAGTTGGAGAGGGGAGGAGACATGGCACCTGGTTTCAGTAAGAGTACTGAAATTAGAGAATGCCATTCAAAAACCATGACAGTTTCCTCAGTATTAGAGACTATTATGTCTATTTAAATGTCTGGAGTGGTGAACATAAATATGTTATTTGTGCTACAGAGCAAGATTAAAGCTGATTACAGGTACTCAGATAGCTAAGTAAAGCCTAAAAGTTCAGCTAAAGAACATTTCATTTGACACAAAGAGAGACCACAATAGGTAATGGAGTGAAGACAGCAGTTTGTTATGTTCACACTGCATGCATTATCTCCCTGCTTAAAAAGCAATGACCACAACTTCAGCGCCTTTTGCCTTCAGTGAGGCCATTACCATATATCTCATCTGAGGTCTTACCCCTCAAATTTCTTGGGTTATATGGTTCTTTTGGACATGGAAGTCAGTATTAATACTTCTTGAAGTGACAGTGTTTATGGAGAATCTTAAGAAACTTCTTGTGGGTGAGGGTTCCCTACCTGCTGCCAGTCACAGCCTCAGTCTCCACCCCTGTACACATGCCCAGTTCTCCCTTTCCAGAATGTTCCCCAGTTAATTGTCTGTCATGTTGGCTCCTCCCTGACTCCCCCCAAGTTAACACCCCTGGTTTTACCCCATTGGACTTTGTACCCTTGTTCCTCCCCTGTACCTCTACCCTAGTGGTCCAAGTTGTAAACCCCTCCCTCACTTTCCTCCCTTAAAAACCTCGGACACCCCTAAAGTTCTCAGAGTTCTCGGCGTTCTCCCCCCACTCTTGCCATGCTGCAATAAACGCTGTCGTTGGTAAGAGAGAGAGCTCTCCTTCTCTTCCTCTCTTCGCCTCCGGGGTCGCCTTGCCTTACCACCGCACACCACCTGCAGCCTGAGCATCCCGGACGACGGGTCTCGGGAGACCGATTAGCCGGTCTCACCCCGCTGCCTGCGACAACCTGCGCGGAGGCGGCTGGCCGCGCGCTGCCGAGAGGCAGACGTCACAGGGCAGTGTTCGCAGACACTGTCGCCGAGCCCGGCCGGGATCGGACCGGACGCCGCTTTAGCGGCCGCTGTCCGAGGGTCCGCGGCGACAACTTCTCTTAAGGAAAGACTTTAAGAAATCTGCTTCTTAAAATAATCTTCTCAGACAAAGGGATTAATGAGAAATAGTTGATGAGCCTTTTTTAGACAGTGGATGCAAAATCTTCATATGCAATCTGTATGAGTAATATAAAATCACCTGAACACATTATATCACTTATGACAAGCTACAATTCGTTACAAACGCATTTCATGACTGCAGAGATATGGTGGGAAATAATAGGAGACTCCGAAACTATAAAAAAAAGAAAACAAGACAAATCTCCTTTGTAGTTTTAAGTATCCAGACATAGCAAATAAAGATAATTGTTGAAGAGATGGAAAAAAACAGAGGATAACATTGAGAAGACAAGAAAACCAGAAAATAGTACAGGAAACTGAAGGCTGAGGACAGCAAAATACTTCACAGGAGATAATTCTGCTTAATATACTCCAAATGGAGTATATCCATGCAATAATTTTTCAGTGCCTCAGTATGGAAGGTTTCAACAAGGTGGCAGTTGTTCATGAGGACGACCAAGTAAGGTTCCTTTCCGATGTACATTTTGACATATTCTGATTCAAAACCAGTTTATCTGACTTCAGACACTTTCTAGTGATTAGAAGCAAGATAGACACTACATAAAGTAAAAGAACTGCAGAAGTTTTATGGAACAGGATTCTATTTGAGTATATGAAAATAAGTTTGAAAGACTATATAACAACCTTCAGAAGACTGTATTAGAGATCTCATCAACTGACTTCTCAAAATAGTGCTGAGCAGTAAGAAACAAAATTTTACCACAAGCAAAAAAAAGAAGATGCAATAACTTGTGCCTATATTTACACTATAATTTTGAAATCAGCAGCATTATAGAATAAGTAGCATAAAATTTATTATCTTAAAGGTCTTTTCCAACCCAAATGATTTAATGATTTATATATAAATATTTGTAAGTGTATATAGATGTATGCATACTTCTGAGGTTCTTTTTTTTAGGTTCTATCTGAAGGTTCAAAGTAAATAGTATAACCTGAATCAAAAGGTTTTCCCTTTAGGTAATGTCAGCAAAAGAGTTTCAATATAATTATATGTATGGTTAATTTATTCTCCTAAATGGTAGGATGACGATAAAATATTTTTCTAAAAAGGTAGGTCTGTTGTGATTGTACTTTTGATGTCTCATGAAAGGTGAAAAATTGTATATATATTAACTCCATGATCTTTAGGGCAACATTATGCCTTTTGGTACATTGCATACTTCTTCACAAAGGAGGCCCTCCAGAATTTAGGGATTAACAAATAGAAGGCATTTGAATGCTAAGAACCCATTTTTTGACATACAAAAGCAAATACTAAAAGCATTGCATAACATGCTCTTATAATTTGGGATTTCATACTGGGTCGGAGCAGCAAGTTTAAATGGAGGGGGTTTTCTCAGTAAGTGTAATGAGTAGTTAGTTTATCCTCAAAGAAGCAAGAAATCCTTTTTGCAGCCTACAGCTTCTTCATGAGGGGAAGCAGAGGAGAAGGCAAAGATCTCTTTTCTCTGTTGACTAATGATAGGACCTCAGGGAACAGCATTAAGGTGTGTCAAGGGAGGTTTAGGTTAAATGTAGGAAGAGGTTCTTCACCCAGAGGGTGGTTGGGCACTGGAACAGGCTTCCCAAGGAAGTGATCACAGCACGAAGCCTGACAGAGCTCAAGGACTGTTTGGACAACTTTCTCAGGCACATGGTGTGACTCTTGGGAATAGTGCTGTAAAGGGACAGGAGTTGGACTTGATGATCCTTGTGGGTCCCTTCCAGCTCAGGACATCCAGTGGTTTTATGACTCGCTATAAATGAAGGTGAGATTTTAAAACAAAATTATTTGCATTAATTGTTTTTCTATTTAGTTTTGTTTTGGTTTGGTTTGGTTTTGTTTTGTTTTGTTTTTTCACTTAGTAGTGTTACTTTCAGCATTTCTAGTAGCAAGGACTGGTTTTTGGTTGCACATTCTTTTCTTCTTTTTATAAAATTAATGGAGGTAGTAAATTTTTGAATTGCTAATATCATGCTCTATCAAAAATGGGTTTTTTACTTTTTTTTTATGCCTGTTTGCATTCCGCTGTGGAAAATCAAACTTTTATTTTTGCTGAAGCACAAATGACATTAAGAAACGAGGGAACCCTCAGTACAAAGGCCTGTAAGAATTTATATATAATTTCCTACCTTCCTTATTGTGTCTCAGAATGATGTCTCATTATAAATAGCACAGTGGTTTTGCAAAGTCCTTGTGTGCAGCTCTTAGTCATGGTGCTTGGAAGATGTCAATTTAAAAATACTGTAAAAAAAAATGCTTGAAGGAAAATTACATGAAATCTGTAACAAATATTACTATCAATAAACTCTCCTATCTGCAGTTCATACAGTTGTTGAAACTACTTGGAACAAATTACCAGCAGGCAATTAAGCTAGAAAAATGATAGGGATATGGCATGAAATGAAAAAAATGCTAAGAAATTCAAATTCACATTTAACACTTCATCATTCCATTCTTACAGAATGCATAACATCTGTAAATGGAGGCTAGATCTGTACACCTTTTGACCTATCTGCTGACAAATTGTCCCAAAATAATAGTACCTGCAATTAATGTAAATTCTTCAACAGAGCTGTAATAATCTGTATTTCTGTTTGCTGTAACTGTATGCTAGAGAAAGCTATTTTTTAAGAGTATTATTTACCAGAGAAATAGAAATGTCAGTTTTAAAATCACTCACAACTCCTGCATAATCACACAAAGAAAACTGAAGAGAACACTACGGATGAAATCAAGTCAAAGGTGGCCAAAGAAGAGGTCTTACTGCAAGATCATTTAGATAAATCCATATTCAAGCATACAGAGGTTCTTCTGGAAAAATACATCTATAAATAAAACCACTGATTATACCAGCAAAAATCCTATCCAAAACCAGATGTTCAGAGTCACTTCTAAATAAAAAAATATCGTCTTCTGTAAGAACTTTGGAGGATTCATTTTTATGCAAGCAGGAGGAATTACAATTTTTGGATTAGATTCCTAAAGAATTTCCTCCTTTGAATCTGCAGAGATTTGAGGAAAAAAAAGTAAAAGGTAGACTTGGATTGATACTCATATCTCTATTCCAGAAGTGTAAAGAATTAGGATTCCAAGGTGCAGCATGTGGTTCCATCAGTGGAAACAGCACATATCTCACTGAAATGTCAGCATGGTGTCTGGAACCAGAAGACTTGGACAGACTTTATATCTCTTTTTGAGATTTAACCAAAGCAAATTGCCTCCTCTGGGGCATGCCTGAGCTAGTTAGGTAATTCCCTCCCTGTCCACTGAACTCCCCTGTGCTGGCAAATCAATATTTATGCACGTACAGAATAGTCCTAACCAAGTGCAAGGGAGACAAGAAAAATAGGAACATAAGTCCCCTGTGAGGTGGGGCATGCTCCAAAGAGGTTTAACACATACTGACAGGTTCAGAAATGTAGAACAATTAATTCAAACTTACTTTCTGCTTACAGAACCCAGGATGCCTCATTCTGTTCTGAGAACATCCACCTGGGTAGATACAGACAATTGCTTGTTCAAAAAATCATATGTTAGCTAAGTAACTCTGATTTGTTTAACCACACTGGTGCAATACTCTTTATATGCTAAAACATGGGGGAGACCTTATTCCTTTCTACATGGTAGTTTAGTTGTCAAAACAGCAATTCTCAGCTTTTGTAATTGATGATTTAGACTTTTGGGGAGGAAAAGAATTACCAGTATAATATTTTTTTTCCATGGCAGTTTCCATTTTGCAACCAAAGTAGGATGAAATTTTAAGAGGTCTCTTACTACTTTCACCAGTTTTGTTTGCTTGCTTATTTTCAAACATGTTTATTTTTATTCCTCTCTGTAAGAATCTATTTAAACTATTCCAGTGGTTTTGCATTTCATTCTCTGATGATAGAGCACACTAATATCCTTTTATGAGAAGATACAAAAGAGTAGGGAATCGAATATTTTGGAGTAAGACATTTACATTTGTTGTCTTCTTTTTAAACAGATTAAACTCATCTCCTAAAGAACACAGCTAACAGCTCAGCAGCATACAGGAGGGACAACTACAGAGACTGCTTACATATTTTACATTGACGAATAATTTGTTAAAAGAATTCTAAGGACACGATTCAAGACTGCTCCTACCCTGTTCAGCAGCTTATGCTTATCTGTTCAATGCAGTCTTGTCAGATGGCTGTGAACCTGCTCTTCCCTGCATAGAGAGGTTGTGCATTCTGGCACACTGCTGATCTCAACGTAACAGAAGTGTTTCAAATAATATGGTTCTGCTGCTTTCAGAGTGTAGTTCTGGTCACAGTCGTAAGAAGATTCCATGTAGATGGACATGTATCTTCAAACCTGTATAACATTGGTTAGGCTTTTCCATGTAACATCGGCATTCACTGTGTCTTAATACTTTCCCTGCACGATTTGTTACATTTTTTTTTCTTTTATTTATCTGTCTAGGATACTTTTCTCTCAATATTCATGAATGGCATGGTAGACAATCCTACATCTCAATTCCTATTTTGAAGTGTAATATTCATTTCTATCACCCTTTTCAGATTTAGTCCATGAACGAAACAGCAAACAGCACAAGCACAGAAATCCACTGTGAAAAAACATGAAAGAGTGCCAGGAAATGTGAAAGTTAATCTCAGCTTAGCTCATAGAGTGAGCATTCTCTAGTGAATTGGAATACTATTTAATTAGTGACAGGGTCTCTGCCTACTAATCAGAAATTAATTGAGTAAACTAATTGATTGAGATTTTTTTCAACCACATTGTTAAATAGCTTGTAAAATGCCATAGAATATACCTCAAATATTGCAACTGACATCAAATCACATACTCAGATGAGCTGTTAAATGAAATTACTAAAATTATGTAAGAAAGAGTGCACCTCTGTAAGAAAGAGTGCACCTTGTTCAAAGGAATATTTGCCATTTTGAAAGGAGATGGAAAAGGAGACATGAATAAAGACAAATTCATATTATTTTCAGCAGATTGTATCTTATCAGAAAAAATCTATCATCATTTCTCACCTCTATTCAGCTAACAGGTTATCATGGATTGTCATCAGCAGATGAATGAAGTTGCAGAACACACTAAAAATAAATGTATCATTCTTCAGTACTTATCTGAGAAACACACTTATATTCTGTAGCAAGAAGACATCAAACAACTCTGTTTCCCATGGTTTACCAGCCTCTACAAAACTTGAGAACGGGTCAAGCCCCCACATTTATTACCCTCCTAAATATACTGTAAGAATTTCTGAAGTACTGCAGGAGCCAGCAGTAAACATCAGGGAAGCTTAAGGCTGCCAGGCTATCATAGAAAACCAGCCAGCCCGACTCTGAAATCATTCTCCCTGGAAAAAATCCAGTAGAAGACAATGAAGTTATGTTGGAAATGTAGTGCTATAATTGTGATCTGAATCTCTCCTACAGAATTTAAGGGTGTCTGTATAAATGAGGTTTCAGACCCTTCTGACTATTAGCTGCAAATGCAAAATTGTTTTACTACAAAAAGTTCTAGTATTTATTTCATAATCTGATAGATACTTGAAATTTTAGCACACAACTGCATTTATTCAATGACAGAATATATTTTCCAGGGTACTTTAATTAGTTATAGACATGCACAATCAGAATTTGACCATCTGATATAAAGACTCAATTAAAAACAAAAACCATTGTTGGAACATTATTTAATATTAGTCTGCCAGAACAAATTTCTGTCCTGGAAAATTTTCCATAAATAAATTACAGGTTAAAATTAATTAAAAGTCCTATTTTGTGAAATAAAATAATTAAATGTGCACAGAAATGGAAAACTGGAAGGTGAAATTCAAAGTAATTTTTTCAACTATATTTATTTTTTCTTTGATAATATCCAATAGAACTAATTCTATTTATGTACATTCTGTTCTACAAAACCTCTACTCCTTTTAAACAAAGCCGTACATGAATTGAGCACAGACCTATTTGTCACATGCATAAAACAGAAAATGTTTATACTATTTGCTGAAATGTGTCATTATACAGTTACTGAAGCATAACAGTGAACAGCTTGAGGTTCATCTACTTCTGTCTTAAAAGCAAGTTGAAAATTAAGTCAGCATAGTTTGACAACAATGTTATCTATACATTTGAAATTTCTTAGATAACCATGGACAAATTCTAGCAGTTTAAATCAGTTAAATATACAAATGTGTAAAATAAGCTTATTAATTCAATGTATTATGGCAAACCTGTTATTTTCATTCTTGCACTACATGAAATTCAAAGTTGCAATTAGCAGTCATCACAGGAGTTTTTGTACTTCAGGACCTCAAAATCTTTAGCAATTTGAGATCAAAATAATGCTTGGGCACTGCAACAGTTACAGTAAGGATCAACACATAGTAGTTCAACATATAAGAGGAGAGCGCCATTATCTTTGGAAAACATTTGGCATAATTTGGCTGGTACTTCTGAGCGCTAACAAAAGCTACAATAAAAGTTAATTTGAACTGAATTGAGAGACAAAACATGAGAAGATAGTAATGCAGAATGTACTTGGATTTTTGCCTGCGGGTTCTTTCAAAATTATGCCAACTTTCATGGATACCCAAGTTTAAGAAAAGCCTATTGCAAATGTGTTCTAAAATCAGAGGCTCGAGGGTCTCAAGAATCAATAATGTGGCCCATTCAGTCATGTGAATGCCAAATGTTTCTGTTTCTAATTTATTTGTATTTTTGTTCTCAACAAAATTTGTTTGAAGCTCTTTTCTGTACAAATGTTTTCATGTATTCCCCTTTCTATGCAGTGGTTGTAGCATGTGACTCTGAATTATATTTCTGAATTGCCTTTTCAGCTTTATGTATTATTAGATACAAAGATCCCATTCTATGGCCATTGTTCTTCTGTGAAGTGGGAAAGCTTGAACCTATATTCTGGTGTCAGAATATGAGAGAGTAACTAATGTTTCTGATGTTGAAATAAAAGAAATAAATCTCATTTAGATTATTTCCTTCCTTTTCTCCATCATTATTTTAGTCTCTTTTTCAGCTTGAAATTTTTTTCTGTGTGAAATGAATACAAATCCA
This sequence comes from Struthidea cinerea, assembly GCA_013397865.1. Taxonomy (NCBI): domain Eukaryota; kingdom Metazoa; phylum Chordata; class Aves; order Passeriformes; family Corcoracidae; genus Struthidea; species Struthidea cinerea. The sequence goes on from VZTI01002658.1 coordinate 1,041,405, forward strand.
AAATTTTCAACAAGTTCACTTTCAAAACTTAGCTGTAGTTCTATATTTCACGTTTTCAGAGGTAGTCAGTATAGTCCCAGCAGGTAGAAGTAACACCATTCCCATTTAAACTTTCTTGTTGAAGTGCTAGTGTGAGTTAGAGAACTAAAACCTCCTCTTCTGAAAGACATGCTATGGGGTTTCTGCTGAGTGACAACAAGGCAAAGTCTGGCCTGTCCGTTATGGACACTTTCTTCCTCCTGTAAGAAATTTTCAGACAGACCACATATCCTAATTAGCAGTAAGAAACTTGGGCAGCAAGAGTAAGTTCAAAACAGAGTATTTTTATTTGTGATGGGAAAAGGCAGGCAAGGCCTATTTTCCTCCAAAATCCTAACAAGGCTCCAAAACATTTTGATTTTTCTTGCCTGGAGCCTAGAGTAACATTTATTAGGAAATAAATCTTATGCATTAATGTAGTTAAACTATCCTTAAGCTCTCCTGCAAGCCATCTGCAAAATAAACCTCCTTCTCAATTACATACACATCTAAGAAATGTCTTAAAAGGTTCTCTACCCAAGTGTATGTACATTGAACAAACAGATGGAGAACACTGTTAGGATGTAAAATACATGATATATACATATATACATCATATCCCCTGAGAGCCTGCCAACCTAACTAATTTTCTATGTGTATTTCCCTGTCCCTTCCTTCCGTCCAACATTCCAGGGAAAACACAAGACTTTTCTGCCTTTGCATCCTTCAGGTTCTCAAAGCTATTACAAACACCATCAAAACCTTGGCCTGGTTTAGCACTAGTAAAGCAGCATGTTAGACTTACACTAGTTTACTCAAAAAGTGAAGTAATTCAGTAAATACATCAGTTTTTAATCACTCTGTATCTAACACTAGTAAAGGTTTTCAGAAATAATAGCTGGGGGGAGGGGTTTATAGCTTGACCTGCTCATTACCCATTTGTTCTTTCATGTAACACAGTTAGGAAATAAGAAACCTACACTAACAATCATTTAATCAGGAAAATTTATCTAGTATCTCTTCCCTAATCTTGCTAGTAATAAATTAAATTAAGATATTTTAGTCTGGTCTTCTCAGAGACCTTTATCTTTACGTTTCACTAAGATCTTCTGTTTCCCACATATATTGCCCTATTTAGTCCCAGCTCTTCAGACTCTGGTGATCTTAAATGCCTTTTGGTAAACAGAAAGAGTGGTTTTATTTAGTCTGTATTCGATTTCTGCTTAACTCAGTCATAAAGTGCTTAACTGTAATATTTCCATATTAGTCATGTAACTGAATTTTAGGTGAGAAAAATAAATTCAAATATTTAAGAAGCAATTAGCCTATTATTCTGATTGCTATATTTATAAATTATTAGCTTTTTAATAATTTTCTTCAGAATATTTTATCTCAACCCCCGTTCCTATTTCAGAAAGTTGTAATACTAACATAGTTTTTCTGCTGTTTATTGATCCAGATCTGAGCTGTTTGAGCCCAGCTGATTTTTCTGTTTGTCTTTAATCGATTAACAGAGAAATGATATTCTAGCTGAGCATTTGATGGTTAGCAAGATCCTTTTTTGGATGGTAATCTTGTTTGGTAATATTTGAACAGTCTGAAATATTAACTTCATGTTCACCAAAGTCAGACACTGAGTCAGTCACAGATTCTGAGTTAAAACCAAAAATACTTCAGGTAACTAACTACCCCACAGGTTTCTATCACTTCCTGTAGAAAAGAAAAAATAAATCTTAGAATACATGTTAAAGAAAAGCAAACCATGAAATGCTGTTACCAATCTAGGATAGCTGCAAAGTTAATTCTATTACCTTAGGGCAAATCAGCCATTCACAGATATAAATGTGAAAGTACCCAAACTTTCATATTCAAGTACTTGTTTTACTGGTATGTTAAATGGGCAGACTCTTCAAAGTTTTCATTTCTATTGTTTCATGCTCTAAGCAGTAAATGCTCCATTAGATAATTTAGTGTTTCTTAAAAAGAGCTAATTTCCTTACTGTACTATTGATGTTACCGTAACTTTGCGTACGTTGCCGCACCAGGAGTTTAAATGTGTTGTATGCCCTTGTTACCAATCATTTAACTTTTTTTTAAAACTTTCTGTTGACCTGTGCTTTAGTGAAATAAAAGTTAGAAAAACACTAAAATAAACTAAAACTTTCCATCTGTTTGACTTTTTCACACTGCACCAGAGCTTTTTGGACAATTGTTATCCTGAAAACTACCCAAGTCAGGCAGACACATGATGGACAATATGTTGTATTCTAATTACCACAGAAATGTTTGCAATTTAAATATAAGAAATGGCTTATTATAGTGATCATGTCAAATGTAGTGGCGTCCAAAAATAAAATCCATATTTGGAGTCAGTTTGTCTGGTACAAATATGATTTTAACTTTCTAACAGTGATGGCTTCCATATGATGCTGGAGATGATCAAAATAAGAGGGATGGGAAATAATTGGCTGGAACCGATGTTTTCCTTTCTTCTTGATAGAAAATGTTTTAGCAGATGCCTCTTAGAAGGAAATATTCCAGCACTCTGGAAATGAAGCACATGAAGCTCACTATTTTAACTGCCAGAAATAAACATTATAAAAGAAAAAGGCTTTAGTTTGACTGGTATTAGGGGACCGATCTTTAAATGCTCACTGCAAGTTACTTGCCTTAAACTTAGAAGTATATGTAGAAGAATAAGTCATACTATTTTAGCTATTACTTGACAGTGTAGAAATTTGGGGGCAGCCCTGTTCTTGGGCTGAATAATTTCTAGAGGGAGAAAAAATTCAGAAACTCCTCTTTGTGAAATGGAACTTCCTTCAATGGAACATGGGAATCACATTTAGCTTGACAGTTTCCTTGGCATAATGCCACAGCTATTACCGGTGAGCCAGGAGAAGACCATGGCCAGTGGAAAATGGAAAAGATTTTTCTCATCAAGTTGAACAGGAGTCTTGACAATAAAGCCAAAATAATAGCGCATTTGGCTTCTGGGTATCTGGAAAGTGGATGTGCTCCCACTTATTAGGTGTACTTGTGTAAGGAGTGGTGCACAGCTCTAACTGAACAATAACTTTTATGGTAATTTATGGCTTAGTATCACTAAACTGACTAATTTAACTCACTTGTGTCAAAGATGGAAAAGCATTTTGGGACAGTAGATGACTCTTTTCAGATCTTGTTACTTCCTGTCATATCACGGATTAAACAAGTTTAATTATGTTGCCAGTTTGTATCCTCGAACATAACTGGAAGAAGAAACAATGGTTATTATTTCAGCTAAGGGTTGATTTAACATGAGCTATTTTGATTAAAAATGGGAATTATTAAGAATGCATTTTTGTCCTCCAGTAGAATAAATGCTTCTAATAATCTCACGAGTATTCTCTAAATGAATGCTTTCAGGTAAGTAACCTATGCTGAATAATGCTGAAGAGGTGCATTTCATAGTAGATAACTATATTTTATTGAAGGCTAGTGCTCATAAAGAATTAAGATTAAAGATAACTGACATAGCCAGCTTTTCTAACTGCCTTAACAAAAGTTCTAATGCTTCTTAGTATTTTCAACAGACCTTTCCCAGTGAAGTAAAACCCAGATTGTTTCAAACTAAGCACTTCAGGTTCAATTAAACTGGTATTTTTAAATTAAACTTGTTTTGTTAAAAAAACAAAAAACAAGTTGTTGATACTAATTGAAACATAAATAAAGCATAAAGAAAACTGTACTGTTCCACCTTCTTTGACTGACAGTGAGAGTTGAACACAAGCCATATAAAATATTCCAACTACTTTTTCAATATAATCTCTTAGGGAGCTGTGACAAAAGATCTAAGATCATCAGTTCAAATAATCACAGCATTACAGATGGTGAAACTGATGATGTTGCAAGATGAGCAGCAGACTAGCTCCTCCAATTCATATTTCTTTCAAAGACATCCTAGACATCTAACTATTTTATGTGCTCCTTGAACATCAGTCCATATTTGAGACTTTCCAGTTGAGAGTATTTGGTGGGTCACCACAGAGAAAGAAGATGCTGAATCGTGTGAATGGTGTGTAAAGTCAGCCCATCCAGACTTGAGCATGACCCTCAGGCTACTTCTGCCTTACAGTGTAATGTTAGAGAATATCCATCTGAACATCCTTTCAGTTCTACTCTAGAGAATGTAGGCTTGTAAGTGGGATGGTGAGTCTGTGAAACCAAAATACTCACAGACAGAAACAAGCTTCAGTTTTTACAGAAAGGTACTGACACTCCAAATGCGTGTTTAAATATTCAGCACCTTAGCTATTTAGCTGTTAAGCAACAGCAAAATCATTGTTTACTCCGATGTAAATTAACTGATTAGATATGTTAAATATTAAAATCAATACTCTAATTATAAACTTGGGACAGGCGCGGATGCTCTTAGTGGTGCTCTCTAGCAAATTGTTTTCCTGATGTGCTATATCCAAATTCTATTCCAGCTGCCTAAAGGAATGATCAGTTGTAACTGCAGGATTGCCTCATGATATCATTGAAATTATCATATATGATAAGGATTTTTTTCCTGCCTGTTTTTGGAAACAATTTTAATGCTTTTGCCTCTACTTGTGCATAATTTTACCTAGAATATCAACCACTTCCTATGAATTATATCTTTTCTAACACAACAAACAGTTGATTTTCCATGTATAAATCTTGAATTTCTCTTAACTGAAACTTAACCAAACTATGATTTTCATGTCATTGATTTTGATAAAATGTGCCAAAACCTCTTCCCATAAAAATTAATTTTTTCTGTGCACACAAGGGAAGATAGCTACATCATCTTAAATATAACGTACAGAAATGTCACTGTAAACATGCAGTGTCATGAGTGACTAAAGTACTAATAGTGCAAAGCTGCTCATTTGTACAGAGCAGATTATATACATGTGGATGATTGACATTGCCCTTGATTGATTCCTGAAAATTGAACAGCATTAAGAAAACTGAACGGTCTCTTGATATATTTTTGTGGCTATCACACGTAAAATTAGTATAAGGCAAAACAGGAAATCATTTCAGGGGATGGAAAAAAGACTGGAGGGAAAAAGAACAAGAGGAAATAATTAATTAACAACTCTAAATACACGGATCTCACAAGAAGTTCTTCACTGCTTCCCAGGAGGCTGAAAAGATATTCAGAACAGTACATTGCCTTTTCTCTTCCCTCCTAGCCTGACCTGGTATAGCTTTTCCAAGAATGACTTATCCTATCATCTACACACTTCCCTTAAAGTACAAAAAATTTAGACAAAAATCAGTCTAAGCTGATTAAGTCTAAGTTCAACTGCATGTAAAAGGCTAAGAGACTCGGGCTGTTCAGCTGAACATAAATATGTGTGCAAAATGTAGTAATATGGCATATACAGTATATATAGTAGTGATTGATTTTTAAAGGCCAAGAATGTAACTAATGACATAACCCTAAAATGCTATACAGCTATACAATTAACTTCGTTTAGTTACTACTCTATGTATGTCATAAAATAAATTTAAGAAACCAAACTCACTAATATTTATAAGCTTTATTTAGCAACCGCACTGTTCTTAAGAAAATAGTTAGTGCTTCATAGTTAGGGATATATTAGAACTCCAGTGCCTATACTACAGTGCCTATAATCATAAAAAAGCATACTAAACAAAATTTAAAAAGAGCAAAGATATATTAGGTCATTCCTCATTATTGCAACATAGAGCAAAAACAAAAGTACCAATGAGAAAATAACTGTCTTAAAACATCTCTAACGGAATATTGAACTATATTTCAAAACATGGCAGAGTAACTAATTATACACAAGAAATATGTCTGAGGTTTTTCTAAAGGATTACTTCATCGATAGGTAAAATGCAGTAAGTTACTACATTTTAATTAATAGAACACCTAATATTAGGTGAGGAAATAAAAGGCATTAAGTTAACACAGTTGAATTCCTAGAAGAGGTAAAGTGACACTCCAGAAACCAAATTACAGTTTTAACTCCTGCAGTGATGAGGTCTGGAACAGGCATTGTACTGTGGAATATGGCTTTATGTCTTCTAAGGGGGCTTGGCTTCACTGTAATTGCTGAATTCCACTAAAATTCTGTGGGTTGAAGCAAAATAAAAATTAAAAGAAAGAAAAAAAGAGTAAAAAATACCCAAACCCACTCCTGCTTCCAATGCTGCATTATTTGCAGTGAACTTAAAAGTCAATAGCATCACACCTGAAGAAAATCAAGGGATAGCAAAACCTCGCCATTCTGTCAGCTGCAAATAAGAACTTTTCCAGGGAAAAAGACCATTGAAGACATATCTTAGAAAGCTGATGTTGAGGCAGGGGTCTCAAAATGGCTTACCGGTGGTAAAGTCAGTGGGGGTTTATGAATTTATTAGCAAGCAGAGCTGAGCTTATCATGGCACTGGGAATAGCTACAAGAGTTTTTGAGTAGGGCAAGCCATTCGAACTGTACTGAATGTGGTGTTACTGAGCAGGGTGTGAGGCTTGCACACTTCAGCTGAAGCTCCTATAGCAGAATCACCTGAAGAGAGCAAGACACTCATTTGGTTCATTTCACAGCATTAAATTTAATAATTTCTGCAAATATGCCTTTTTCTATTATTAATAATATTCACTTTCTTTCTCCCCATATAGTCGCCTATATACAGTACAAAAAGAAGCTTGCTGAGGCAGGGGAAGTATGTATGTGGACTTTGTTTTACAAAAATGTGGTTTTGTTTACTTCAGAGAAAATTCAGTAAAAACTACATCGCATTATTTAGTGGCAGCATGTAGAAACTTGCTAAAACTGCAAGAGTACTGAAAGACCACAAAGTAGTGTATGTTGCTAAGAAATTTCATCAATCTTTTTGAAAGGGTTCAGTAACAAAGAACAGAAACTAGTTTAAGCACTAAGAAAATATAAATAATAGTAAAATAATTTCCCTAATTTTTTGCATGCTTTGCTGATTATAGTTATGCAGAGATTCAACAAAATGGCTATTTGATTTGTTTTAATTCCAAAGAAGTGAAACCTGGTGTAACTAGAGCATGAAAATTAGTAAACACAACAGATTTCAATACAATTTGACTATTGACCAGTCATAAAGTTTTTCTTCCTCTCACAAGAAACAATATTCAAATCGTTGCAGTGAGCACAGCAGAGAGTATAAAAATTCCTCATTTTCATCAATCTATAGATTATCATTACAAAAAAGGGACAAGGAAAACTGAAGGAAGGTCTCGATCAGTTCCATAAAAAAAGGATCTAAAAAATTATGGAAAGGAGGATCTGAGAGTTACATCAGAAAACCCATTATAGTTAAAATAGAGCTGTAAAATTAAGTGTTGATTTATGCGACTTTTTAGTTTGTCCTGGCTGTAACCAACTCTTCTTCTGTCATTCCCCAGCAGCTTTATAGGTGGATGGAAAGCAAAGAAGGCATTTTTTTACAAGTTGTTAATTACAAATTTAGTTACAAATTTGTGTTTAAAAACTTTGCTTGAAATGTTGAAAAATTGGGAGATTTTTGTCATCATGAATTCCTAACAGCTGAGGATGACAGCACACTTGACTGTCTATGTACAGAACAGGTCTATGTACAGAACTCATGTGAAGCCACTCAAAGTGCTACATTGATCATGAATCATTTCGTTGTTGCTGCTACAGATTTTGAATACTCAAAAAGTCCCTGGTCTTCCTTCAGCTTGGCCCCTCAGAGAGACCCATTTGTGAATAAGACTTCAGGCAGAAGTGACTAGAGCACTGTGCTGAGGTAACTATACTTCTCTGGCACATTTGAAGTGCATATGCATGAAAATATAACTTTTTCACAATCTGTTTCTTTGCCTAGGCTTTGAGGTATCATATATCATCTTCTGATGTTGTGGAAAGCACAAAACAGTTAGGACACTTTCATTTTACCAAATGGTCAGCTGAAAGAGGGTAAAAGGATTATTAACCCCCTGTCAACCCACACTACCCTGTGGGTAATTAATCTGGGAGATGTGGTGAAGAAAGGAAATTTTTCCAGTGAAAAGTATGCAAAAATCTTCAATTTCATAAGTATTTTCAAATTTTCATAAATGAATAGCAGCTGAAAACTCATACTTTTGACCTGAAAAGGAACCAGTTTCTAAACACACAAATATATTCTGCCCAAATACCTGAGATCCTTTTATATCACTGTTCACAAATAAACTGCTATTTGTTCAGGTCTACCATGTAAAACATTATGACTTCATGAAAGTCAGATATGATGCCCCTCAATGAACTTTCCAAAGAAAGCAATAGTGTGATAAACAGATATCTTTTGTGCAGGCAAACACAACTTAAAAAATGGAATCCAAACCTGTTTAGAATAATTTCATAATTTAAGGGTTTCTTCACCCAATGTCTTTATCACTGCAATAGTTGCAAAGTCAGAGGGTGATGGTGCACGGCAATTAGTCCTATTTTTCTAGTTTTTTTCTTTTGAACACATTTTCCGTGACAATGGTAAGCATATACTTCAAAGGTACATTTTTTAAGGCCTGGAGAGGCCATCTAATTCCTCTGTGGCTATCTGCTCATCCACAGAGCATACTGTTATTCTTCAACACTGATTATGATCATAGAGAGCTTCTTGTTACAATCTTAAGGCATTAGGACTAAAAACACCAACACTTCAAAGCCCTGCAATACTAATTTTGCTGCTGTTCTCAGAAGTTTGCAATCTCATTCTGAGCTACAGAAACCCACTATTGACAAAATGAGGGACAATCTCACACAGCCTTGATACAGCTAATTATTCTGCTGTCTTTTCACAGGATATTGACACAGAAACTCATCATAACTGCTATTCTGTGCAGAATAATATAAGACAAATAAAATTGATGTTATGTAACAAGCAAAGGTAAGAAAAGTCACAAGCATAAGCTTTCACAAATGATTATGTATTCAGCTCAAGGGATTCACAGTAAGCTGTAAAACCTGGAACATATTTCATAATTTTGAAAAGATTAACATAGGGCTGATTACTGAAGTGGGGAAAAACAGTGAAGGCAAGGAAGCAGTGCAGAAGTACATACTATTGTTCTTAAAGGGTAAATTTAAAAGTGTGTTTACAATTCAAGCTAATCAATAAATTACTTAACTTTGAAAAGCAACAGTAGACTCAATGTGCAAACAACAAAATAAACACAAGTAGTTCATTACGTGAATAAGTCAGGGATCATCTGTAGTATGAACAATTAGAGTAGGCAAATTTTAAACAGAAACTGAGCATTGAAAAGCCAAACTTTCAGGTAACTTGTCACATTAACAAGCCTGTGTAAGCTCCAAAAAAAATATACATGGAGATTGTTATTGCCTGTCTAAGCTAGAGAGTAGGAAACTAGGAAAGAAGCAGGCAACCATTTCCAACTGAGAGAATTACAAAATTACAAAATTATAAAAATGTGTCTGACCCTGAATTCAAGTAGTTAAAATTCTAAGACACCGGTGCTAAACTGCTTGGCTTGAAGTAAATAAATTAACTTCTAGAGAGGTGTGAAATTTGGATCAATTGTTCTAATTTACATCAATTAACTACTGTTGGGCCAGAAAGTGTTATTTTACATACCAGTGGTGTGTCACTGCTCTAGAAACAAAGGTCTTGAATGACTACTGCAACTCAAATTTCAGCTAGTTTCTTGAGTGCCTGAACAATTCTAGACCATAATGATAATTTTAGAGAACACACATTAGAGATGAAAGGTTCTGAAAGATGGCAGTAGCGTGTAAAATGCCAGTCATTTTTCGGAAGCAATTTTGCTACAGAGAAGAGTTTTCACCCTCTTCCCCTCTCCATCATTTCTGGCAGGATCAGTAACACAAGAAACTCAGACTTGGGGTCTTGTTGCCTCAGGTCTGCTTGTTCCTGAAGCATCCACCTTTCTTGCAATAAGAACAGTAGTAAACAAGAAAACAAACTGTCATATTTTTTCTCAAATTTGAAATATGGTTGATTTGTATGCTAGTTTTATGCAGTCTGAGCCCCTATCCCTATGTATTTTCATGCAAAAGACAAAACACTGCAAATACCATAATTTCATATGACTCACAACTCTATAATAACCATATTAACAATATATCTCTGAATATATGTATGTGAGTGAAATGTCCAGGCAATTAAAAGAGGATGGACACCAGAGCCTTCAGATTGAACACGTTTTAACAGCTTCTACCAATTGAACCCTATGTCTTCTGCAACTCCAGTGTAATCAATTTCTGAGTGGAGATAGGTTTCTGAAGAATGTGATGATTCAGTATCCCTCTTTTTTAACTTTATTTTTTTTTGTGGTCCAGTAGTGCTTGATGAGAAGAGTTAATACTAATACAAATAAATACATATTTGCATCTCAAATAACTGAAGAAAATCTTAAGAGACAATGCCCTGGTGAGTAAAAGGGTGTAATGAGTACCTTCCAGGGGGATACCTACATCCAGTAAAGTGGCAAATGGGGATAAAGTGGTGGTAAATATGCCTGCATATTACCCATTGCTGCTGCCCCTACTACTGCACAGAAAGAGTGAATTGGTTCTGTGCAGGTGCTGAAAGGAGGGAAAAATGTCAGTACAGGAGGGAAATGCACATGGAAAAAAAGATTCCTATGTAATCCATCATATATCTGACATTACCCATAGTTTTTCTGCAATGGAGTAAACTGAAGCTTTGTCAAAGAACTCAATGCCAGCAGCATCAGTCTTCAAAATGTAGTAAATTCCTTCAGAAGTGTCATCAAGAAAGGTCAGGAACATGCTGATGTTATAGGAAAGCCTGGATTATTTGCTTCTGTGCTTGAACAGATGTAAATAGAAGCAGCTACAGCAAAGACATTCTATAATTAGATTTCATGCTGGTTTGAAAGTTGCTTGTTATAGATCTTTTAATCGTAGATAATGCCACAGTTTGAAGCTGTTCATTTGGATTTTCTGCTACTTTAATGAAAAAATTATTGTTTTCAAGTTATGTGGGTTTTGTCATGTCATCATTTTTGTGCCAGGCAACTGGGATACTTCTTTTGATTCAATTTTTTGTAATGCTGAGGCTTTTCTTAATTTTTTTTTTTTTTTGCAAGACAAATATCTTTGTACTGCCTCAGTTGAAAATTTCTATCCAAATCTGTGGCAATTCTAACAGCTAGGAATTTGTCCCTATCACCTTTCAACAGGTGGTAAGGAATTTCAGACTAGAAAAGGCAAGTAGATATCCGGATTGCTCCCTCACACAGCTTGGACGGGTAGTTTAGTAAACATGTGAACTAGCAAATTAGTATGTTATTGAAACTAGGTATCAAAAAGACTAACCTAGGATTTTTGCTTAATAAAAACCATTGAGACAATGGAGTCTGCCTAAAATGCAAAGCTGTATCTTAAGGTCTAACATAAGAGAACGTGTATAGAATATCAGTTGTCCCTGACTCTCAATACAAAGGATGCTGGTTTGTAGCTTGCAGATCTATTGATTGACAAGAATCTTGAGCCTGAGATCTCCAGGAAAAATACTGTCACCTGCTTTTTGGTTCTGTGATTTTCAAGGACTTTGAAAACAATTCTAAAATACAAAATTATTACATCATCTCTCACTCTGAAAAGACTGAAATGCTGGAACAGGAGGGAGGCATGGTTTGGAAATACACTCCCTTCAGTTAAAAGTAGAAAAGGTTCCTGTAGACCATTAGAGACTTCAAATGCTCGAGAAATTGTTCTAGATTTCACTGAGATTTACCAAATTAACTTAATTTTTTAATTTCTATATAACAATATGGGAAGAGCAAATAAAATCTAAATGGAAAATTAGGGAAAAGGCAAAATTAATTCCAGATCAGATACCTCTTTACTCCCAAAGAATAAAATGTTCTTTTTCTTTTTCGTTTCTTCTCCTTCCTGCTTACTTGCATGGAGAATATGCAGTGAAACCACATTCCTCAACTTCTTCCTGTTCCACCCCTCACTCAAAAACCTCTTTTTCACTTTCATCGAAGGGCAGAACTTGTCCCAGGCAGGAACAAAGAAGAAGGGAGAAGTCTTACCAGATAAAATTGGATGCAGATATTATTTCTGCAGCTTCTGCCAGTTGGTAGTTGGCTCCAGCACCACCCTCCACCCACATTCCTTAATTTGGTCAAATAGTGAAACAAATATGATTTAAAAAAACATGTCTTATGGATTTTTTAATATAAATTTATCATAATTCCCTGACTAGTTGTTCCTGCATTGCAGCCTTCCTTCTCACTAGTTCTTCATTTATTTCTTACAGCATGGAAAGCTACTTTGTAATTTAAACCATGGAAAATGTATATGTTGATTTCTGTGTGTTAATTTACTCCCTTATATAATTTTCCTTCTCACACTTAATTCACCCTATATTTTATTTGAAAATATTTTGGGATAGCCTTGACTACCCAGTGGCTACTGAGCAATATTCACATATTCTTCAGGCAGCCAGCACCCTATTCCTTTCACAAGCAGAAGACATTTTTTGAGTGTACACTTTGAGTGCTGAAGAGCTGAGAGCAGGTTTTCTCTGAAAAACTTGATTAATAAGATGCCTGTTTGGTTCTCTGTAGGACACAAGCTCTTGATAGCTTTCAGAAGCAGGATAATACAGCTTTGATATTAGAATTCTTACACCTCTAATCATTATGGCAATAAGAATCATATATCTTCTGTCTCGCAAAGTGTAAGTCTGACACATATTGATGTCTCAAGCTTAATGCCCTGTATTGTTTAAAGCTGAATCTCTGCCAACACTCTGAGGGTACCAAATCTGTAGCTTGTAGTATATAGGGAATGCTTTAAACTCTTTTGAAAGTTCTTGGCTAACAAATCTTATTTATTATGTTAGAGTCATAGACCTGACTGACTCACAGACACCCTTCTATTTGCATTATATATTTCTTATCCCTGTCATGTTGAAATCCATTTTGAAGTGAAAGCTGTTTATTCATCTTAAAAGTTTCTGAGGCTGTCATAAGCATAGATAAGATGACAAGTGCTATTTTTTAGCCAAAAATTAGCAAAAGCTCACGACTCAGAGGCAGCTCAGGCTGCAGTTTTAATCCAGCTTTCCCTTTTTCAGCTTTATTTGTTATAAGATTGTTACCACACTAGGTGCACCAGCGCTGAAGTGCACAAGTCATTCTCTGCACTGATAAACTGCTAGTTGTCTTTTTGACTACATTAGACATTCATCTAGGATGACAGCGCAGGTTCAGGCACAGAAAATCTGCTTTCATTCATCATGTGGTTGAACTAGCTACTCTTTGATTACCCTTGAGACTTACAAAAGGTCATCTAATTTTAAAAAAATTAATTTAACTTTGTACATACCTGGGAAACACCCTGAGCTGGAGTCAGGATCTCCATGGGCCCCAGGTTCTGGTTTCAGAACTTACTGACCCTTTTCTCAGTAACACGGCTTACGGAGAAAGACAACACGGAAGGACTCATGAGTCAGTTCCTGCAGTTTATAACCCAATGTTAAGGTAAAAAAGGGGATATTGATTTCCCTTCCGGCTAATATACTGGAGTATAGGGAAAAGAACTTCAGTAATATCCATGTATCAAGTCGGCCATCCCTGCTAAGGGAGCAGCAGCCTCCAGCACAGAAACAAATAAACACATAGCTTCTTCATAATGCAAGAAGCATAATATACATAAACATCCAGAAATTATGTTGTGTCAGACAGTTCATCCATTCCTTATATAGATGTAATTATATATGTTTTAATCATTAAGATGGACAGATGTCTCTTTAGTCCCAACGGTACTATTGTGCCACCTAAGTTGCTGAGATGTACCTAATATTCTTCCAGCTGGTGTCTTAGTGTAAATACACTTGAACAATTTCAAGGACTTGCACAGACATACAGGAATAAAGGAAAATGAAGAATATAAACAAACAAAAAATTTTGAATTCATAGAAATATTTCCATGGCTTAAAATGCCTCTAATGGCTATATTTTTCATTACAAAGACAAAATGTTTAAGCATATGATGTATGTGAATAAACTTGAATGAGTTGTATATGAAAATTTACATGAAAATGTTCTGTGAGACAAGCAGTGAATGCAAGATCTCCAAGAAAAGCTCATCTGTTAATGCCAAGGTGCCATATGAGAATGTGTGAGAAATAAAACTTCAGTGTCTGGGGAACTTCATTCTGTAAAATCCACCAAATGCAAATCTTTTCTTAGACTTCTAGGCAATATTTGTTTTAAAACACATGCTATGCTGCAGATTTTGATATATTAAAAGGAAAAATTTTGTTTCTCATAAGAACTACACACCTCTTCTTCTAAAGTGAACTTCAAGAAATTTCAGTTTTTAAGATTCTTATGTTATTTGAGTTATATAAGTGTCTATGTTTGAGCTGGGAAAGAGTTAATTTTCTTCTTAGTAGCTAGTAGAGTTTTGAATTCAGTGTGAGAATGATGTTGGTAACACGCTGATGTTTGGTTGTTGCTAAGCAGTGCTTACCCCAAGTCAAGGACTTTTCAGTGTCCCAGGCTCTGCTGGTGAGGAAGTGCACAAGAAGCTGTGAGGGAGCATGGCCAGGACAGCTGGCCTGAACTGACCAAAGGGATATTCCATACCATGCAATGTCATACTCAGGACATAAACTGGGGGGAAGTTTCCAGAAGCTGCCAATGGCAGCTCAGGATGGGCTGGGCATTGGCCAGCAAGTGGTGAGTTATTTTATTGTGCATTGATATTCTTCCTTGGGATTTATTCCTGCCTCTCTCTCCCCTTTTCATTGCAATTATTATTAATATTGTTGTTATTATTACTATTATTATTATTATATTTTACTTTATTTCAATTATAAAACTGTTCTTATTTCAACCCACAGGTTTTAACTTTTTTTCTGATTCTCCTTTCCATCCCACCAGGAAGGGGGAGAGTGAATGAGAGATTGTGGTATTTAGTTTCCAGCTGGGGTTAAACTCATAAAATAAAGGAGAATTAATTGACTTTAGGAAAAATAGAACATGATTTTGTGACTCTAAGTCTTTTTTTAGAAGAAGCAAGCATTAGTAAGCATTCAGCATGAATCATACTCTGTGATACAGATATTGTCTTACTTTCCTACAGAGTTTTATTTTAAAGGATTTTTTCAACAAATCTCATGTTCTATATTGGAACTATACAAACACCTGCATGTGCATATAGGTGTCTATGCATTTCCATTAGATAAAACATGCACCAGTTTGCTCCTTCACTGCTGGAGAAGCAGTATAGATATACTCACTCAGAGGTGATAATCTACTTGTGTATGTCTGAAAGAAAATCTTGTTACTTATTTTAATAAATCTTTAGCAAAATAGTCATTATCATAGATAGTCATAGAACAATCTCCTTTACTATTTCCAGGTCAGGCTGCATTAGCACAATACAAGTGACTGCCTTTAGATTACCATTGTGTATATGCCACTGAAAGAAGCATGATAGATTTATCTCACACTCGAGTAGCTGAAACTTCTGTAGAAAAATTATACCTTGGAGAAGATTTTGAAAGACACTTTTCCCTCAGTTTGTAATATCATGCAGAAGCTCATACTATTAAGTGTTACTCACTGAAACTTCATACACTTGGTGAAGCAGACTGCTTGGTTCAGGCAGATTAATCAGGCTTGTTACCCAGAATAGAATTATCCAAAAATACTTTGTGTAATAAGATAAAAAATGATAATCCACAGCTGGTGCAGAGGCGTGCTCAGAGTGGGCCCAGTGACTGCATGGGGCTGCCAGACCCAGTGTGATAACAGTGATAAGGCAGAACAGGACACAGTGCTCTGAATCTTGTCAGCCGAGGGGAACACACCATCGACATGGGTCTAAGGGGAATCTAAGAATTTATTGTTATTCCAATTTATGTTGTAACAACTTAGAAGTCCAAATTGTGTAATACTAACACTCATAGTCCAAACTGACATAGAGTAGCTGTGTTAATAACACAAGTAAACTTATTACACAAAACCGCTGTTCTACTGAAACCTATATTGGCCTTCCTGATGACCCCCCGAATCCTAAGGATGAAAATTTAATTTTCTAGGGAAAGAGAATGAGGCATGGGGGTCATTGGCATTGTGCTGTCTTTGGAAGTAGGACTATCATGTTCATGAAGAGAGTTTCTTCCTCCTCCTTCCCAGGGGAAGCATGAGATCAATTATGCATTTCTCCTAAAATCTGGGAACAAGTGTTAATATTTTCCTTTATTTTTTTTTGAAATGCATTGCTTTCTTTTCATTGTTTCACAGCTAAAGTTTGAAAGATGCCCCTCAGCATCCCCCAGCCCTGTTACCCCCGGAGTCTGTTGTTTTTTGCACAGTGGTCCCCCAGGACTCTTATGGCTTTACCACAGACAGTTCCCATTGCTGAAGCTAAAACAGGTCAGGCAGCAGTTACTGACTGCTAAACCAAGCTGCAACCAGCTCACTCCAAGACAAGAGCAGACTGGTTAAAAGGCTCTGCACTACCTTTCCACAGTAGTGGAACAAATTTAATCTGCTATCCAGCCCACAGACTCTTCTCTTTTCACAGAAAAATAATTCTAGTCATTCATTTCTATACCGATATTACTGGCCAGGGAGATCTTGAGCAATTCAAGGATGATTATAGGGCTCTGCGGGGTTAGGACAGAGAGCATGGGGAGTCAGACTATGGTCTCCCCAACTCTACCAGTAACTGGGAAAGAGACAGATGGCCATGGGCACATTCTGCAAGTTCACACCTGGCTGTGTAACTCTTGTTGCAGGCAGAGTCCTGTCTTTTAGGACTACATGACCCCCCAGTAAAAAAGATAGTGGAAACAGACAAACAGTGCTCTCTTTACACTGACCTTGGATATCAAGTTCTGTCCTCACGCCTCTCAGACCTCTAGTGTCAGGATGTGGGGGAATGAAAATCTAACAGCAGCAGAGGAATATCAAAGGTAGTAACCACTCAAGCCAATTTGACATACTGAAGTTGACACTGGAAGGGATGCACCTGTGATTGCTAAGGGATGTTTTAATGAGAGGCCACTCCTTGTTATCTTCTCACAAGTCACAATGATCAGGAAGTTCCATATTGCTGTGGGGGAAAAAAAAAAATCATTTACATCATGAAGAAACCAAGAGGGAAGATCCAGGAACTAAAAGCCAATTAAACCTCAATCAGAAAAAGCATACCCGACCACGGGGAGGTGCCTACCATGGTAGAGGCTTGATGAGCCAAATGACCCACTCACTGGGAATGTGGAGATTGATACAGAGAAATGTTCAATACACTTTGCTATTTGATGCACTTAGAAAAACAGAGCACACAGCTGGGCACATTCAGTCTCCTTTTTAAAAGGCAGTTTGCCTAGACAGTGATTTGTGTGGTGTGTAGCACATCTCATTTTTGACAGTAATGCTGCTGTCATGGGGTTGTTACCTGCAGAAACACAGTAAATATTTCTAAATCCCAAATAATCCTAGTTTTTGAGTTGTCAGTCTCACTTAAGGAAGTCTCGGATGGGCAGCAGGATAGCAGGCTTAGATGTCCCAAGACACAGCCAGGTTGCAATAATTTAAATCCTTGCTACATCTCAGTGTTGCTGTCACAGCCTACAAAACAAAGAAGGAATACAAGTGAGATTCAACATTCTAGTTTTTTCAACAGCAGATTGTAATTTCCTATTTTTTTTCCCATTAGGAAATGAAAGGGAGAGAAAATAAAATTGGTATAAGCCACACTGACTGAGCTTTTCGGTTGTTGTTTCTTCCTAGAAAGAAATCTGTGGATCTTGGTGAACCAAACTGCAGAGGAGGATTGACTGCAGTTTATGAGTGATAAGGTTGTCTGAAGGGAACATACCTGTTTGTGCGTCCCCACCTCCCTGCTGCTGACGTTGCCTTTCTTCTTCTACGAATGCTTAAACTTAGATGTTGCAGAAAGATTTCTCCCATAATGTCATTAGTGAAGTCAGAGCAAGTCTGTGTTCTTATGACTCCCAGTCCTGTGCTTTAAACAAACTTAGATCTAATGTATCACTTTATAATCTGATTTATAAACATTTTTATAGCTGTGAAAATGCCTAGTCCTAAGAATGATTTCTACAAAGACAAATTGCATAATGATAGGGTACACGTATAAATATTGTGTCCCCTGTTTAAATTTCATGAAACAAATACATTAAAGCAAGTTCTGGCAGGCAACCTAAGGCTTTGAAGTATCTGAATTGTTTCAGTGTGGTTCTTTTTATAAGGAACACTTATTTCCCCAGATGACTGGCAAACATGCTATAGAAAAAGAATGTTAAGTATTTAACTTGCTAAGTTTAAAATAGCTCCAATCAGTGAGCTATTTATTACTTCAAATATTTTCTGGAAGGAAAAAGAAAAAGGCTGAAACTTACTGCTGCACTTAACAGAATTTAAAATAAATTATGGTGTGATAAGACCTTGCTACATTCACACTTTTGAAGGTGTCTGAGAAGGCATTCCTCTGTGTTTTCACTAAGGCTGCATTTTAATCAAACCAAGCCTGTGGTTCTCTTTAAATAATATATATGCAAATATGTAGAAATGTCACTTATCAGATCATTACGTACATGGATTAAACTTTCTATTTGCATCTAATTTTAGCCACTTCACAAATAATCTTTCAGACTGTAAGATTCTAGGGGTAGTGTGGCGTTTGCATTTGGAGAAAACTACAGAACATCAATTTTTAAATTGCAATGATTTACTCCATATCAACCCTTTTCCTTGTGTAGGATTTCAGTGGCAAACAATTAGTAGTGCCTTGTACTGAATGAGGCCAATATTTTTGTTTATTATTATTGTTGTTGTTGTTGTTATTCTTAAGGCATTAACTATGGTCATAGCCAAAAAAAGGTAATTAATTCATAATTCTGAAATTTTACGAGATAGAAAATAAGTACATTCATTATTCAGGTAGAAAATGCATTTTTACTCAATGATAATTAAAAAGAAATTTATATGGCAAGTTGCTTTTTAAATTTTTTTTTTTAATTTCTTTTTTGCACGTTTGTGCTGCCAATATAACTGAGCAATGTAAAGATATTGTCACAACAATAAAGCACGTAGAGGTCTAACTGGGATTTTTTACACCAAGTGTAAAATTGAATCTTTCAGCTAATTTACTCTGGTCATACCATGAAGTAGACGTGGCGAGGAATTATTTTCTGAAGACACAATACTAAGTTCCTGTAAGGGAGAGAAAAATACCATCAGCTTTGAATAATATTGTGGCAAAGATGTTAAGATATAGCAAATCACTGAATCATTAATCTAAATTTCTAATTTTATTTCTTCATTCTCTGCAAAGAGAAACAAGTAATGTAGAGTCCTGCCCAATATCAAGGCAGGAATGGACCTACAATTAATATGTTTTTACAAATTTGATATAAAATGTCCCTGTTAAAATCTTAAATGGCAATTTTGGGATGTGCAAGGAGTTCAGCACTAAAGAAGTAATTTTCTGATCATCCAGAGAATTTTCAGCTGAGAGAGGGATGAAAACTCTTGTTATGGATGTTATATTAAATTATCCTGATCCAAGAGCAAAACATGTTTCTAAAAAATCATGAGCCTTTTTCTCTGAGAGCACTGAAAGCCCTCACTTCAAGCATTTTCACATTTTTGTTGTATTTTCCTACATTATGCATTTTGGTTCTCTGTAGTTAATTATTTATTTACTCATTATCATGCAGAAGGCAATTGTTTGGCTCTAATACATCTCTTGAATATTGTCTTTACTCATTGGGTTTACCTCCTCCTTCTGCAATAACCAGCCTAACTGGACAATCAAAGCAGTGAAATGTCCTGTGGCCTATGAATTAAAGACTCTCTTTCCAGACTTTCAAGCTGGGGACTTGGTATCAGGAATACCAGTTCCTCTAGTGGTATCTTAGCTCGGACAGCCTGTATTTTGTGACTTACCGAATATCACGCACACGAATAATTTGTAAGCTAACAAGTAGCCAAATGGTGACAAGAGTGTATATTTTCTATTCAGAAGCATTTCACTCTGTTCTTATTGCGCCTGTATGGAGTATTGGCTATTACGTATCAACAGAGACCAACATCTCCATGAGGCTGATAACAGAATCAGAATTCCCTGTGTCTGCCCTTGTAAGGACAACCCTTTGCTGCGTTGTCATGCAGCCAATTTACTGCCTGTGCAAGGATAAAGAATAAAATGTGTAACTAGCATACTATTCACCTAGTTTAAAATGACAGACAAATTGTATACTGAAGTATCTCTTCCTTTCAGTGGATTATAAGGAATTTTGAAATTATTAACTCAGATTTTGCAGACATCTCTAACAATGTCAGGTGAATATTCTAATCAGAGTTTATTATTCACATAATAAAATCTCTGCTTGGAAAACCTGTCACTGAATCTCTATGCATTGCTATTTCTCCCAGGAATACTCTGCCAAGTTGACCTCTCTTTCCATGTGGTCCCAGACAGCTCTCCATATCAAGTGCAAAACCAAGCAGGGCAGTGGGAGTCACAGGCTCTTAACTCCTGTCCTTCTCCCAACCAGGACAGCCCCTTCCCTTACTTCAGTTCAGACCTGCAGCTGCCTGATCATCAGGACTAGGTGCTGCAAATACCAACTTTGACGGGACTTATTCCAAGTAATACACAAAGCAGTGCACGTGCCTAGCCTTTTGGAAGGCATTAAATGCTAATCCAAAGAAGCTGAATTCATGCATTAACACAGCTCACGATATGCATGTCTCTGTCTGTCATACACTCAGAAGGAGAGACTGCATAAGGATATGACAAATCATCCACATTCAGTGTGTTTTCTCTTATCTGTGCAGGCAGAGGGGAGAGGTTTTCAAAGTGTTTCTGCTGCATTACATTTCTTAAGAAATGCACATACTGTTATGCTTTTTACAGCATTTGAAATTTTCTGTTCAGCCTAGAGTCATGCTTACCAGCTCAGTTAAACCCCAGGTCTTTCCAAACATGCAGGGAATGGACCACCCTGCAGGTAGCTCTCATGTATTTGTTCTGAAACCAGCTGTGACAAGCTTTAGATCCTGAACACACATTTATCCTGACAGCTGTCCTAAGGTGTTCAAGTGTGTAGATATGCTCTAATATCTCTTTCTTACAGCACATCATGCAGTAAGTAGTAGTCAGCAAATCCTGCTCCTCCTTAGTCCAGATCCTGGTTATTGTAATTCACTTACAGTTTAAACTGTTACATATTCAATTGTAATATACACCAGATGTATCTCACAGGTGAATCTATTTTATTTGAGATAAACCAAATACATTAAAGTCCCATGTCACAACCATTACTTTGTCTCATCAAATAAAATATCCAGGACATAAAAGCCTTGAGCTTTAATTTTTTTGATGTATGAAGTGGAAGCCCTTCTTAGAGCGATGTATTGGGTCTTTTTCATTATCCCAAAATTTCTACTAGGAAAACTAGTTTTTAACAGTGGGATTTCTCACCTGTAGGAAAATAACTTGCACTTCATTCTGCAAATCTCTGTTTATTTCCAAGACAATACTTTTGTTCATTCAGCAATCATGCCCTATGGAAAACTCCTGACTGAAATTGATACAACCCAAAATTGCAAAATTGTAAAATTGTAATTGGCTACTTGCTCCCATGTGTTCTTTCTGTGAGCAGTAAGCAGAATAAACATGCTGAACTCTCCTTCGGGGTCAAATGTAAGTAAACAAACAGAGGAACTAAACAGAAAGGAAAACAGCATAAGCACCATTTGAAGAGCTAGAAAATGACAAAACCTGACTTTATTTTTCAGTGTTTCAAAGGAAAAGGCAAGGCTGTTGCACCACTTTCTTTCGTAAACACCATGTTTTTGGGTAGCATTAAACACTTTCCCCTTCTACGATAAAAGGGTACGTGTTGACTGCGCTCTTAGGAAGTGCACTTCTGATGCAGAACATTAAAGTTCTTGGCTGCTGTACATTTTTCTTATTAATCTAGCAGAGAAAGAAAAGAAAATCTACCTCTGAAGTGCGCTGCAGCAACTGCTTTGAGATATTTGGGAGCTGTCTCTAGTGTAGCTGCCCTTGTATTTACAGCTGAAATTTCCTCCATTTGTATTAACCAGACCTAGATTGCTTAACGTTTAGCCTAATCAGAGTTATGTACTGAGTATCTTGAGAGTGCAACTAAACTCTCCAATGCATAGCTAATAATGTTTTCTATAAAATAGTGACAGGAAGCTAAATTTAGAGAAATGTTCCCCAGGTCCCTTTCTCCGACCACTATTTAAAATACTTACTCAACTAATGGTTGGGGGTTGTTAGTGTCTGGGGTTTTTTAAATATAATTAAAATTGACATTGTCCTATATATCCCGTATGTATGGGAAAAGTTATATATGTTAGTGCTTTGGGTCTTTATCTTGATGACAACTAAAAATCTAAGGAATAGGACCAGTTTTCAGTTAATAAGCTGCTGGCAAACTAGTTAATGACAATATTACAAGATAACAAATGGTTGAAGAGATGTCTTTTTCAGATTTAAATATTTTTGGGGGATTTTTCTTTTATCTTTTTCTTTCATCTTTTTCAACATGACTGAAAACAATAATTGATTTTACTTGAGCAGAGCAGGAATCATATGCTGATTTATAAAAAAGGGTGGAAAAGGGAGTTATAAATAGACTGGAGTTAAAATATTCCTTTTTTTCTTTGTAATGAGCTTTCATTGAGTTAACTTCTAGAACTCTGAGTTTTGTCATAGTGCTCTAGAAAGCTTTATTTAGGATATTGAGTAATCATTTACTATGCTCAGTTGTGTGACTAACGAACATGCTAATCTTAGTGAGTCACTGTGATCTCCTGACATTAAAGAATTAAAGGCCACATGGGCCAGAATCTCTAAAGGAACAGACGCAGATGCAGAGGGTAATTTCTTCATTGCTAAGACAAAACTCAGGGCATCATGCTAAGATGAAACCCCTGGGCTTTCCATTTGATCCACTTTATCGTGCTTCTTCCTTGGGAAATGAATGAGGTGATACAGACTTCAAAAAGTTTTCTAAATATTTGTTCTGAAAAGATTTGATGCCACAGGTTCATATAATACCCACTTTTCTGATGCTGTCTCCTAAAAGCTTTCAGATGTTAAGGTACACTTATGTAAGCTTGAGATCAGAAAAATTAGGAAACACTTTGAGAAATCATTGGGGAAACTACACTTTTGTAAATAGTTCAAGAGGAAGAAAGTGTCTAATTTACATTAGATGTGTTTCCCTACATATTTCACGGATGTATGACACAAACATAATTTCTTTTCACACCGTCCATTTCCACTTAAAGACCTTCAGACACCTGAACTGAAATCCATAACCTCTTTAAGCACTGCTTCTAATAAAGGTAATTCAGGGGAGGAAGTTATTGGCTTGATCTGAAGTTGATATCTGTCCAATTCCATGTCATCAAGAAGTGACCCAAAAACCAGCAGATTACTGTCTGTCTCCAAGGAAGAAAAAATGTTGATTCCTTCAAGAGAAAAGAAAAAGAGGTGATTGAATTAAACCTATCAAAACTATATGAGTCAGGAAATCATATTGTCATTTCCACTACTGTTTTGATATTTGATATTGATAGTAGTGGTCAGACAGCTGTCTCGTAACAGCTCAGAAGAAAAACTTTTGGACATGAAGTCTAACATCTATCATAAAAAACCCCAACTTCCATATTAAATTGGTCTATTTATCCATCACGATAAACACTTGTTGTCAATGAGATGTGCATCTTGATGTTTCTTATTGATGTCTCTGAAAAAAAAGTCAAGAGTCAAAAATGTGGCATTTCTGTGGAGAGAAGGAACAAATATTTGGTTGGGATTAAGGATTTCCAAACTTTGCAGAAAGAAAGGAAAAGCAAATTTCTTTTGGCCTTTAAAGAATCAAGTAACATTGAGAAATAAGGTATTTTTTTCATTTAGCTCAGTGATCCAGAAAACAGTTGGAGGAAGTAGTCTGGGAGAAATTTTTTATACTATCCATCATCTGACAGTCTTATCTTTCTTCCTGATAAAATAAAACACGTGATTTTTGTTTTCTGTTTTTTTTGCAAGCAATATGTCACCTATAGTCAGAGGTTTAAATCTATCCTAGTGTTCAACTGAAAAGAATTCAGTTCATTTCTTAATTCCCTCTTTAATCAAGATCATAGAGGCATTCCTTGAAGAAAGAAAATAATTTGTTTTCTAAAAAAAGGAAACATTTTTATTCGATCTCTTAGTGTCAGAGTAGAAACAGAATTAAGTTAATTTATAGAGGGCAGAGAGACACTTTCTGCTTTCATTGTTTTAGATTGTGGGCAAGACCCAAAAAAGATTTATACAACCTGTTTTTTGAGTCCCTTTCAGAATCATAAGTAATAAGTCTAAGGTTTTTTCCTGAGAAATGGATTTGTGACCTGATACCCAAAGCAATCAGGGAAAAAAAAAGATGATTTTTGAAATCGTGTCATTTTTTCTATTTATAATTGTCTATCTGTGTCCCTGAGCTAGGTACAAATTTTTGTTTGAGATTCAGAGACAGAAGCCTCACCCTAGACTGACATCCAATCATCCATTTGGAAAAATTTTAGTCTCATTATATTTTCCCAGTTTGCATCCATGGTGAGTCTTGCCATGTACCCTTGAAGTCAAAGATTAGTGTGGTTGGGAGACATTCTGGGAAGTACCACTTTGAAATCATCAGGCTCAAGTACACCCCGTGTCTTGAGGAATTCCAAGTCCATCATCATAAAACACGAGGATCTGGCAGTGTGTTTTTCAATGAAAGGGGTCATGTTGCATCGGGGGGTAATTGAAGTGCTCTTAATGTCTCCTGAGCAGAATTTGAGTACACCTGCTAGAACTAAGAAGAAGCAGGCATAAGTTTGCTTAACTTGTGAATCCTAAACTATTTGAGGGAAAAAGATTCTTCAGCTCAGACAAAAAGAAATTCTGAGCTTAAAAAAAGAACTAACAGAAAAAATTCCTTTGCTAAATACGTAACTGCCTGTTGAATTTTTGTTGCCTGCAGAAAGATGCAGGACAAGGTCAAGTTTAAACAGCAATTTTTTAACTGTAGTATCTTTTTTAGAGGTTTCCTAGGGATACCGTTGATGCTCAGAACCTGGAATGGTGGGACCTGGCAACATGCTGGGTGATCTGGCTTCTTAGCAAGACTGGAACAAACCTTCAAGAAGGCCAGTAAGAAAAATAGACAACTTGAAATCTTTTGGTCTGTCTTGGGAGGTTCATCCAAGTTGTGTGCACAATGTTCGAAGGGCAGGAGGAGAGGAGAGGAAAGCAGAATCACTGCATAATCCCTCTCTCAACCACTTCTGCAGCATATCCACCTCAAGCATGTTATGGCGCAATGCAGTCAGCTTGGAAATTCTCAGCATCCCACCTGCCAAGCAGGTAAAAGACTAAAAGACAGTTTTAGTGGACTGCACTTTACTAAAATGCAAACAGTTTGCTGTCAGAATATTAGCAAAATGGACTCTCATAAAAGTAATAGGGCATATTCTGTCAGAAGGAATTGTTTCCTTGAAAGTTTCTTACCAGTTTCACTGGCTCCTTAACTCTGTAACTTAGTACCTCTCCTATGAAAACACGCTGATAGAACCGGGGTTATTCAGCCTGGAGAAGAGAAAGCTTTGCAGAAACCTTATGACACCTTTCAGTACCTAAAGAGGGTCTACAGAAATCTGGAGGGGCTTTATACAAGGGCATTTAGTGATAGGGCAAGGGGAGTGGCTTTAAATAGAAAGAGGGCAGATATTAGATATGAGGAAGAAATTCTTTACTCAGAGGCTGGTGAGGCACTGGCACAAGTTGCCCAAAGAAGTTGTATTCCCTGGAATACTGCCCTGGAAGTAGTCAAGGCCAGCTTGGATGGGGTTTTGAGCAACATGGTTTAGTGGGTGGTGTACCTGCCCATGACAGGGGGGGGTTGGGACTAGATGTCCTTTAAGGCCCCTTCCAACCCAAACCATTTTAAAATTCTGTGATCTCAGAGATGGAGTTGACCCTCAACATTCTATATATTACATTCAAATAATCAAAATCTTACACTGTATGTAATGGATATTCTATAAATTCAAGTATAGTATTCAGCTATTTACCATGTAAGTTACTCTTATTTTACAATCCCTTGAGTGACAGAATTTCTAATTAAAAGCACCTCATTCATATTTCTTTTACAACGACAAAAGTTTTTACTACTATAAAATAACCTTCATGTTACTTTCTTGTTGATATGATCTGGGTACTGCCAGACAAGAAACAAAAATACAGAATATGAAAACAGCAGTATTAAAATATTAAAGAAAGAATCTCATCCTAAACTGACAGCACTTTTATTCTGCTTTGACTCTCCTTGGCTTGTGGAGAAAAATATGGGAATTTATGTTAAGCTACAAACACAAGTTTCGGGGGTTTTTTATTTCTTCCAAATCTTTTGCACTTACAAGAAGATGAAAGAACATAGATGACTACATCAGTAGAATTCATATTACACAGGTGTAGACTGTCACTTTTCTTCTATCCTTAAGTAAGAGGTAGCATATGCCTCCACTTTTCTCAGGAGCAATATAAGTAATAGAAGTTATCTGCTATTGCCTTGTTCCAGAAGAAGATTACTCCACTTACGCGCCCACTTATATCAATGCAGAGATGTACAATATGCTGCATTTTTCAACTCTTCTCGATTTACTACCTGCACATCTATATTGGAAAAACAGTAATTCAGTGGAACAGTTTGTTCCATCTTTGAAAAAGACTATAAACATGGAGGTGTCTCGCATTTCCTCTGTGTTGTTTCTGTTGAGAACAAGGAAGGAGATAAAACCCTGAAAAATTCATTTGTGGACACTCATCAGTACCTGAAGCAGAAAATGGGCATGATTCAGAGAATTTAAACTGTATATTTTACTTCTATTTTCATTGACAATACATTTTGCAGACTCCTGATTCCCATCTGGTATGGATCCCGCTCTAACAAATTGCTTTCAACTACGTGGTAAGGTCCAAGTATTAGATAAAATATATGGTATAGAATACATCCTTCTCTGTTTCTGACACAGAACAGAATTATACTTCATTTCATGATTCATTTTAATGAATTCTTCATGAATCCTTCGTTATTTCATTTTTAGAACAGTATAATAATTTCTCTCTTTAAGTTCCTTTAAATAATTTATTCATATATGTGTAAGTAGATATAGTTCTGAGACTTACTGAATTCACTAAGAATACTGGCCCATTATTATTGTGTGCTTTTTATCAAAATTTTTTTAATTTCTGTTTTGCAGCCACATGGCAACATTTAACAATATGAAATTTCTTCTTTCATTTAATTTATTCTTCATTTTGTCATATTTCCTCACATGATAGAGTTGCTTCATTTTAAGAATGCACCAATTTTACTACAGGATTTAATTTCTCCATGACAAAAGACAGGCATGTAGTCACAGAATCATAGAATATTCTGGAAGGAACCCACAAGGATCATCAAGTCCAACACTTAAGTGAATGGCCCATACAGGCATCAAACCCACAACCTTGGCATTAGTACAGCAATAGAGTTGGACTACATGTATAAAATAGTACATAATAGCATCCTTTCCTTAAAATCTTATTTAATTATTCTAGACTACTTAGAATATCATTTAATCTTATCAAGTTCTCTAAAAATAGAAAACCCATCCACTAGTTAATTTTCTGTTTCTGTAAAATTATTTTATAACTTTATATTCCAGTTATTAAAACAAAACGACTTTTCCATGCTGTTTATGTTAAAAAACAAGTTCCACCCTGAGTAATTTCTAACTGATACAAGAACATGATGTTCCTTTTCAGCTGCACAGAAACAATTACATAATCATTCTAGTCCAAAAAATCTACATGATTAACAGCACAATTGTAAACCATAATAACAATAAGCCATTATTTATGAATGTTAAATGCCTTCTATAAATCATTATAAATTTATGAGACAAATATTTCTTCACTTAGACTGTGGCAATATGATAATAACCATAGTTATAGTTAATTAATAGTATGTTAATTCTAGAAAGACATGCTGAAAAAAGTCAAGCACCTTTCTGTATGACCAATAGTACAGTACATAGATATGATCAGTCAAGTGAAAGTGCATAGGATCACGTACATGTAGAAGAAATTATGAAAGAGAAGAAGGAGGGGAAATAACTATAATTCTATCAAATCACTGTGTTTATGTTGTGAAAGTCACAAGCATCTTGTATTTCTTCATTTCTTAAGGAATTAATGACCAGTTGGTATTAAATTGCCTTATATTTACCTCGGATCATTAAGAGTTTCCATCATTTATTAGTCTTCAGAAAATGGACCCAGCTGTCATCATTACTGTTCAATTGATACAATAACTTATATCATTAATAGCTCATGTACATACAGCTCTAAACCTGCACAGAATTCTCCAAATCTCTTCTTTCTTGTGCAATTTACTCAATAATCAGAGTGCAGCTAGTCAGTATAATGAAGCAGTTCCTTCACCAAGCTCTTGGAATAGCTCACCATCAGCTTTAAGGAAAATTTCTGGTCTGAAAACTACTTTTGGGGTAGATTTTGATGATTCTATTCTCTATTTGTTAGGTGCATTCAGCCTTTTTACAACGGTTAAGCATCTACATTGTAGCTGCAAATATGAAATTATTCAGCAATCAGAGATTCAAGACAGTTAAAATAGAAAGAATGGGAGACATTGCAATTAGTGATAAAAATCCCTGGTCACCCTTGTAAAACGTCAAAACAATTAGATTTTCATGTGTCTTTCTGAACAATAGTGGCAATTAAAAAAAAAGGGAAAAGTTATTTATTACTTTGCAGCTTAAACAGAAAAATAAAAAATAAAAGAAATTAATAAAAACAGAAAATTACAGAAATACTGTACAGTAGGAACACTGGTAGCACCAGAAAAATGTGTTGGAGAAGTATATATTTGTCTCTTTTCATTTTAGACAGTCCTCATGGAAGTAACTTACAAAGGTAAAAGAAAATGCCAATCTATAGAATTAGAATTTGATCCTATAAAAGTCAGCCAAGAAATTATGGCATTTGCTAAAAGAATGCTTTCTTTTCCAGTATGGTCATTGACCACTATATAATTCCTTTTAAAATCTAGAGGCTGGTTCAGACAACTGGTATTTTAGTTCAGCAGGAATCTTCCATCTTCCATAAAGACAGGACTAAGACTTCTTTTCTGCAAAAGTAAATTCTTGTTGCTCCAACATGCATTTTTAAGTTCTAAGTGTAACTGAAAATCAACCACATTTTTAATGCATTTTAATAGCAGCAAAATCAAGTCTTAAATCTCTAAGTTGGTTGATAGCTGTTCTGGAACCCATTCAGAGGTGTCCACCATTTTTTTCATTGCTCCTCCTTTCCATCATTCAGGAGAAAAAAACCCAAAAAACTCAGAATATTTTTGCCATCTTCCCTGAGACTTTATAAAACTGGATAATAAAATGTCTTAAAATTAATGATGTTTGAAGGGAAAAATTGGAAGAAGTTATGAAGCTTGATCAACCAGGATGTTTAAGAAGCTTTTACTATGGGCACAACATAAGATATTTTACTTAAAGAACAGTCCTACAGCATCACAAATAGCAACTGAATCTTTTCAATAGATCCCTAATCTGTATCACTAAGTTATTGCACTCCAACTTGTTCTCCCTAGCTGACATGAAAAGGTATTTACCTGGCGGTGTCAGCAGAACTGTCAGTGCTGCAGCCCCAGTGGCAGCCAGAGCCAGCTGGAAGTTGAACCCTGGGTCCACAATCCATGTTCCAAGTTAAATTTTCCCAGCTTTTTTATTGCCTGGATGCATCAGGCTGAAGGAAGAAGTTAGGCATGCCCAGCTAGGACATCACCCAAAAAGAGTTTATTTGGCCTACCTTTAACCCGAGAGGGGAAAGGGGTGCTGGGGTGGAAGCTTTTCTACTCCTTTTGTTCTGAGAACCAGAGGTTTTTCTTTGATTTTTCAGTGGAAGAACATGGCACTTCCCCTAACACAGGTTGGTGGCACAAGTCACAATTCAAGTGCAAGGCATGATCTCAGAGGCCTATGCTGAGCTATAATTTCATAATATCTGAGCATCTTTCCTCTATGGTCTACCCCAAGTGTCACTGTGGTCTTATTTCTGTGCTTTCTGGAAGAAGACAAAAACATTCATTTTAAAATATTACTTTGTATTGTTCTAAAGCATTGGGCAGTTAAACATAAATGAATATTGTAGAGAGTTAAGTAAGAACATATGTATAAACCACTTTTTAACTTCTGACTAAGTTCCTGAAGAATTAAGAGGCTTGCACTTCTACGTTCATATGAATTTGCATCATTTTCCTTTGCATACTTCAATCTCTAGAGATACCGAATTTTGTGACACTTCTGGGATGACATTAAACACTGCACAAGAAAACTTCATGAAGAATTTTACGTGCTGCACCACATAGAGTAATAATTTGCCTCTACACTCTGAGGATAGAGTATCTAACATGGATTATGTACACACCTCCCTGAACAATTCTTAGGTAGGCATATCAAATGGCAATACTTGAAAAAGTAGAACTTTTTGTGTTGGTTGCTATGTTGTTTTATCTCTTTGAAGAGTCACTCTGGTGAATATCTAAAACTTACTGTGAAAGTAAGTGAAATACAGTGAAATGTCACTAGGCAAGGTATTTTGATTGTTTTAAGGTCTGTTAAACTCTGAATATTGTACTTTCATGCTTCTCTAATTTTAAAAACATTCTTTTGATAGATTTTCCCATTCCTACAGCGTCACAGAATTTACATGACTCTCAAAATCAAGCTTTGTGCTTTATTTAGCTCCCTGTTCAGAAAGCAGCATTGAAAATTACTTTTTTTTCTAAGACCAAGACAGGTTTCAGGTTTGAATGACTGTAACAACTTCTTCTACTTTTGTTATCTTCTCTTTCATGCTTTTAATTTGTTTGTTTGAGGTATTGAGAAAATCCAATCCAAGATTTCTTGTAAAAGAAAATAACATCATTTATTTTTTAAAAAAGCTTTATCAAAGCCTGAACCATTTCTTGTTTCCTAACTGGATAAACTAGAGAAATTTTTATGCTCATTCCCTGTACAGACTTAATGTAGATAAGCATATCAGTCAAACTCAGAACAAGAATTTTAGTATCATCTGTGACTGATAAATGTTTTTCAAACTTGTCCATCATCCTCCGAGCATAATTTTGGAATGAAAACAGGAGGAGATGAAGTATTGGAGCTTCTTCCCCTCTTTCAGTTCTTTCTCAGCCTTTGATTCTTTCAACTTGAAGACTTGACCCTTCCTTTGTTTAATACATCCCTTCCACATCACAAAAGCACCAACAATGGCCCTCTATCTTAATTTTAGTTTTCCTCCACCTTTTCTAAAACAAGGAAAATAGAAGTAAACAAACAAAGAAAAAAACCTGCAAAAACCCCTAATTTTTTTAATTAGAGCTAATTAAAGTACTGAGCTCCAAGGATAAGCTTGCACTTCCATAAATTTGCAAATTCAACATTTTAAAAAGTCAGTTGTCAAAAGAAATATAAGTTTGCTATTTTTTTATTATTTATTTGCACCTGCAACTTTTCAAGCACAATTACTCCTGGATACAAACAACACAGCCCATCTACTAGGCTTGAAACTCAGAAGGCTTGCTGGGCCTTGTTTGAAATGCTGGCATATAACATCTTCTCCTTCCATAATGGTTGGTTGCTTTGCTGCAAGTAGTTAATTCATTACTTTGTGAAGCACTTCAAGGCACTCAGAATATAAGAGGTGCCCTAAAAAATAAATTGTACTGTATTCTCTTCTGATCTTTTCTATTTCTCTTCTATTCTGTTTTAGCCTATCTGCTTGATACTGATCTGTCTGAATAGATCTCCATAATTTCAAAGGATTTCAGGTTTTGCACCACATTGTACAAAAACGTAATGTCTGTGGAAGCTGTAGTGTCATAACTCAGTCATTCTGGAAGTGTATTAGATCTTTATATCTTTATTTTTCTTTGGCTGATGCTTTATTTTCTATAACATCAGGTGTTTTAAAAACATACTCTGGGTGGGGAACAAATTAATTTCTTGTACTTCAAATGCATAAAGTTCTGTGTTATTGATATAAGGCAAGATGAACTGATGCTTCTGCCAAACAAATATTTTAGTCATAATACTTCAGGTTATGCTCTGTTGCTTTTCCTTGAAAGGAAGACATCAAACACACATACTGTTCAGAATGTAATGTGCTTTGCACTCTGGAGACATTATTTTAGTTTTAGCACAGAAATAGCTAAATAGAGTTAAACATTTGCAAAATATTTTGGTCAATACTAGAACATATACACACACACACACACACACACACACACA